>CM023452.1:192262573-192393755 GCA_013339765.2 Haemaphysalis longicornis
GAAGTTAATGTAGAAATGATGCGCGCGAGCTCCGACGCGAGCCCACCGCGGCGGAACATTCCAAGCAGAATGAACAGCCCTCGGCACCGGCCAACGTCCCGATCGCTGACGCACAAGCCTCGAAGAAGCGGGCCATAGAGCCACAACAGGAGGGAGGCCCCGAAGGCCAGGTACAAGCGGAGATCAGGGACATAAAGAGCATGCTATGCACCATGCAGAGCTCCATCGAAACCCTATATGCAACGGTCACCGAGCTGGAAAACAGGACAGCCTACCTAGAGAGAAACGTGCATATGATCATGAGCCGCCCTGTCTTCGCGCAAAACGCACAAGCACCTCTGAACAACCAGGGTTCGAGCGGCCACCAGAGGCATCCGGACTTCTCACCTGAATCAACATGGCCAATGGTAATTCAGGAATAATCATATGGCAGTGGAGCTGCCGCGGATTCGCCAACAAGAAGGCGTCCTGCACCACCACATCAGGCACGCAGCACGCAAACCGGCCGTGATTTTACTACAAGAAACGCTCATGGCCGCTCCCACCCTACCGGGCTACAGGGAACACGTCTGCACGATAGAGGGCAGGGGACTATGCACGCTCGTTAGGAAAGGCCATACATTCGTCGACCACAAACTCGGCGGCGTTCAAGTAGAGCACTTTTTCGTGGAACTCATACCGACCAAACAAAGGAAGCAGAGCATATTCGTACTAAATGTGTAAAGCAACCCGTCCAAACACCGCCAGAGGTTCGGGCGCTGCTCCAGAAGGCAATCAAGACCACCAGAACCAGACGCTGATGCGCGGGGGGCGACTTTAATGCGCCAGAGGCAGCATGGGGTTATGGTTACAGCACGGCCAAAGGGAGGAACCTCGCACAAGATGCGCAGGAGCTAGACTTCGCGCTCATCAACAGACCCGGCGAACCCGACGAGACTGGGCAACTCGGCCACCAGGGACACGACCCCGGATCTGATGTTCGTCAGGAACGCGGGGACAGCGACCGTCACGTGGAGCAACACGACGGTCGACCTGGGAAGCGACCATGCGATCGTCGAGATACACGTCCGAACACCGGACAGAATGCAAGGCAGCAGGCACAAGTTTACGTGGACGGATTGGGAGGATTTTAGAAAGCAGCGCGATCGACAACTTTACGAAGCAGAAGAAATCACGGATATCGGAGCGTGGTCCCGCGCCTTCGTAGAGGACGGCAAAGCGTCGACCAAGACGATCGAAACGGACGTCGACACCGACAAAATGGACAGCCGCCTGGCGCACCTCATAGAGGCGAAGAATTCGACTCTGGCCAGATGGAAAACACAGAGACTCAACCGCAGACTCAGAAAAAATTCCCCGCATTTCCCCGAGGGGAAGAATGTGAAAGTGCGAATGCACGAGTTGAATTTGCGCGGTTCGGTAATGTTCGCGAAAGAGAGATCACACACACACACACACACAACTACAAAAAAGAAAGATGCATTTATTCACAGACACCTATTTGTGTTGTCGTTGTACTTGATTGCTAGAGCGGATCTCAGCTTTGAAATTTCGTGCCAGTACTCCTTTAAGCAGGTGCATTAGCCCTTCTCACGCCCGATTCTTGGCCAATCCCCCACGTGGGTATGTGCCATGTCAGCGGCCAGGCAGCGCGCGCCAGCTCCCATCTCCCCCCGTTGCCAAGGAAGACGAGGAGATTCCTGGCCAATCCCCACGTGGGTATGTGCTATGTCAGCGGCCAGGCTGCGCGCGCCCATTCTCCACGTGCGCGGACATCGCCGGTGGGCGCAGGTTCAGGGTCGCTTAAGAAGTGCATTTCACTTAAAAAAGGTTGTCGAGCTAAACCGCAGCATCGAGGAGCACTGCCGCACGCTCAACCACCAGCAATGGGATGAGCTGTGCAATGTGGTGGGACGGCCAACTGCACACGGCAAAGCGTCGAGCCTACCAAAGCATCTGCTGGATGAAACAAACACCATGTCTCACCAGAGGGACCGCCTCGCACGCCTGCTACACAAGGAGCTCGGGGAACATGGTAAAGGTGCAGTGGGCCGCCCGCCTGTGCGCAAAATACCTTCCGCAGACTCCGACCGTGCAGCACGGTCTGTATACGGGCGAGCCCAACAAAGAACTAGACAGAGACTTCAGTGTGGAAAAGATCAGAAACAGCACTGCACGAACTCAACAGAAGGGTCGGCACCGGGCCCCGACCGGTGTCGAACGCGCCCTGAAGAATCCCGACGACCGCTCGTAGAACAACTGA
This sequence comes from Haemaphysalis longicornis, assembly GCA_013339765.2. NCBI lineage: Eukaryota > Metazoa > Arthropoda > Arachnida > Ixodida > Ixodidae > Haemaphysalis > Haemaphysalis longicornis. Next base: position 192,264,837 of record CM023452.1, read on the forward strand.
CCGACTATATCAACACCTACTAGCGGCGAGGCAGCCTACCGCGCCAGTGGAAGACCGCGAAGACGATCTTAATCCCGAAACCCGGCAACCGCCGAGCCTCGAAAACCTCCGCCCACATCGCTGACATCGTGTGTCGGCAAAGGCAAGGAGCACGCACTGCTCAATCGATGGAAAGTGTACCTGGAGCAGAAAGGGATCTACCCAACCGTCCCTCCTTGGTTTCCGCCAACACCTCGGCACGCAAGACGCCATGATGCAATTGAAGCACCAAGTGCTTGACAACAAGACCAAGGGAACCAGGGCAACCCTCGGACGGACTCGACCTAGATAGCGCCTTCGGCAAGGCCGCGCACTCAGCGATCCTGCGACAAATTCGCAACGAAACCTCGGCCTGCGCACTTCAACTGCGTGAAAGACTTTCTGACGGACAGACGCACCGGACTAGTGGCAGGAGATCTCCAACTCGAAGAGCAAACGTTGGGCAGCGCCGGCACCCCGCAGGGCTCGGTCATCTATCCCACACTCTTCAACCTGGTCATGATCGGGGTGGCGGAGAAGCTGCAAGGCATCGAAGACGTCAGGCACACTATATACGCCGACGACATTACTCTCTGGGTGTGCAGAGGCAGCGACGGTCACATCGAGTCGACACTGCAGTCTTCAATTGACGCAAGAGAAACCCATCTACAAGGCCCGGGCCTGCGGTACTCTCCCAGAAATCAGAACTCCTGCTCTACCACCTGACACAACGCGGCAAAACTCAAAGCCAAAGAAAATATGAGGAAATCAGTCTACGCACGAGTGACGGCACGGTCATCCCTACAGTCCCGAAAATCAGGGTCCTCGGCATGATAATCGACGCCACGGGCCAACAACGACGGAGTCATCACCAGACTAATGCATAGACGTCCAACGCAACGAGACTCATCAAGAGAATCACCAACAGAAGGAGCGGAATGAGGGAGGAAAATCTCACGCGGCTTATACCCTCGTTCGTCGCCTGCCACATCACTTATGTCGCGACCTTTCATAACTGGTAGAGGCAAGAAGAAGACCAGATCAACGTCCTCATACGCAGGGTTTACAAGATTGCCTTGGGCATTTCGGAATCCACCGGCACGGACCTTCTATTCCAGCTGGGCATCCACAACACACTGAACGAAATCTCAGAGGCACAGCGTACCTCGCAACTGGAGCGGTTGTCCAGCACGAACGCTGGCCGCTACAATCCTCGACACCCTTGGCATCGGATATCACACCATCAAGGACATAAATTCACCGTCCCAGACACCATCCGGCAGAGACTTAGAGTCGATCCGGTCCCCAGAAACGTTCATCCGGAGTACAACCGAGGCAGAAGAAAGGCCCGAGGCAAGGCTCTCTTGAACGCCCACGGCAACGATCTGGGTACGCCATTTGTGGACGTCGCCGAGTACGAGAGAGGTTACCGATTTGCCGTGACGGCCGTCGGTTCAGACGGGACGACAAAGATATCAGCAAGCGTGGCATGCGAACACGCAGAAGAAGCGGAGGAAATAGCAGTGACCCTCGCCCTCACGGACCCGGCGTGCAAAACGGTCCTGTGCGACTCCAGACAAGCGATTAGGAACTTCGCCAAAGGACGGATATTGCCGAGAGCGGCCCGATTCCTAAGCAGACGCCAAGCCCACGGAGAACTAGAACCACAAACCCGACTCCAGCGGTTCACCGCACACATGGCGGAAGTCTCCGAGAACCATCGTAATGGCAACGAGACGGCACACGCCAGGGCGCGCGAACTAACAAACCGCGCCGGTGACGACCGTGCGTGGTTCAGCACCAAAGATCGAATGACCACCTACAACGAAATCACCAAGGCCTTCCGCTTTCCCCAACGGACCTTCCCTCCGCCCAGCGACAAGCTGGACAGGTCACAGGCGGTCGCACTCAGGCAACTGCAGACGCGCACGGACCCCTAGCCCGGCACACTATCTCAGAATGTATACGGAAATTTACACGGCCAACACATGTAAAGTCTGCCGCAAAGAGGTAGCCACGTTAACCCGCATGCTCTGGGATTGTACCAAAGATCTGCACGGTGCTAACTCCAGAACCCTCCCGCCGCGGCTGTCCGCTGCCTTGTGCAGCCCAAGCCTAGACGATCCAACTCTGGGACCATCCAGCAGGCCTGTGAGGTGGTGAAGCTGGCCGGCACTTCGACGCCCCCAAAACGGGCGGAGAGGACCAGCGGCGACGCTCCAAGCGGGTGACTTAGGCCAGGACAGCGAAATGTCTGCAGGCTTTCAATAAGTTTTTACCAAGCAACCAAATTTGAATTTCTGGAGAATTTTTTACCACCCCCCCCCCCCAAAAAAAAAATACGAGAACTCTTGCGAAAGTACGACCAATTAACTCATTTTTGTTTTCGACACGTGTAGTTACAATCGGTCATTTCATTATAACCAAAACGGGTAAAATTACAGTAGACACCCGTTAAGACGAGCTCCGAAGGGACCGCGAAAACTTGTGAGCCTTAACCATAAAATTCGTCCTAACCGAATTAGTCTTAACCGGAATTCACTGTATTTCTAACTGCTAACTGGTCATCTTAATAACCACTGGTTGAATTTCTAAGGTTCAGTTGCGAATTTTAAGAACACCTGAAAAAATCCACGAATTTGAGATTCTATTCGCAATACTTAAAAACAAATAAACAATACGGTGAAATACAACAACTACGGAACACAAAATGAGGCACACCCATCCTTTAAGATATGACTACGTCAATGAACCCTGCATTTGCGGCCGTTATGTAAAGAGTGACGTCGCCCCTGCCTGACCCTCTGGAAGTAGTGGCCAAGAAGAGGAAACGAATAACTGCTACTGCGGCAGTTGTGGCGCATGCGCACTATTTATTAGCACACGGTGGCATGTCGATGCACGGGGATGTTAGTGCGACCATTTCGGTTTGTGTCGTCGGACCACCGTTATCCGTGCTATTCCGTGTTTCATGATGAAAGCTTTGTGTTAAACTAAAGTGTGTTCACCAAAACCCCCCAAATACACCTCCTCCTTCCCCTCTACTCTGTATGATCAGAGAGAGAAGCGAGAGATAACTTAATTAGGAGAAGGCGATCAGAGCTACATAATCTCCCATTTCAGCAGAAGTTTCTGCGGTGCCACGCGTTTTCTTGACAACAATAGTGATTTCATTTCTCGTTGCAAAGATTTCAACCGTAAGATCAACTCCGCTGTGATTTTCGTTTCTAGCCCAAGTTCGTGCCCTAATTTTTAAGTAGAAACTAACAAGTTCAACAAAAGCCACCGGTAAACACGTATGCTTCCACCTGTATACGACGTAGCCGCTTTCATCGATTCAAGAATGTAATATGTCGCTTACGATACCTTCATGCGAACGTCCAACCAGATCTGATCGCAAGACCACCTTGCTATCCATTGTGGCGGCCGCAACCGCACACATTAGGCTGCAGAAAACATGGAGGGGGCTCTCTAGGCGATCAGTTTTATCGTCAAGCACCCAGTAGTCAGTACGTTTAATAACGGAAAGCGGAAGAATGGAAGACAAGGCAGTGGTACCGACACACGAAAACAAAACGGGCGATGCGACAACGTTTCTTTACTCAACCGCTATTATTTAACAGGGCTGTGTTAACATAGCTACATATATATGCTCAATGTCAAACAACGATGGCTACATTGGCGCACCACTTGTCACTGATGCAGCGTTGGTTGCACCTGACGTTAATAATTTATCGCCACTTATCTGAGCGTGAATAAGACAACAGGAGCGTGTTAAACCTCAGGCTGCCGAAAGCTCCCCGTCAATTATGATTGTCCTGCGATAAAAATCACTGCGCCTAGTAGACGAAAGAAAGATAAAGGGGTTCGATTCCCGGCCGCGGCGGCCACTTTTCTGATGGAGGCGAAGAGCAAAAGCGTCCGTGTGTACGAGATTTCGGCGCACGTTAAAGATCCCCAGGTGGTGAAAATTAATCCGGAGCCCTCCACTACGGCGCACCCCATCTCCTTCGTTGCGTCGGCGCGTTAAACCCTACAATCAATCAATCAAGATAAAGGGTTGCGGATTTACGGGAAATACCCAATAGCGCATACATGCACCTGGGGCGAAATGCTGTGTTTTGCTCGCTGGATGTCCATTTCAAAGTGCCCACTTCGAGCGAGAACTGATCGGCTGAGAACCGACGAAGTACGCGCACGTGACGTAAAACGAGCAATGCGTGGGCGTTAGTTCTTTGCACCGGTGCCGGTTAAGGGTCTCGCCAGTGCAACTACGTCACGTCTTGGAACGGTCAGTTTTGAAACGGACACAACTTAGAAGTTCCGCCCCATCAATCTAGAGGTACTCAAAGAATACGCGTGACGACGCGTTTTGTTCGTCAGAAATACGCAGAGAAACAACGTCTGGTCAGTCTTGACTCATAGATCTTAATCGCGGTCATGACACACTTTTTCAACAAATAACGCGGCAAATCAACACGACACACGGGCGCCGAAGGTTGTCCACGGAGAGGGGAAAAAAGCTGCCGCGCTAAAGCGTAGAAGGCTTGACTGCGCAGAAAACAAACAGAACCCAGCCTGCGCGGCCAGTGAGTTCACCATGTACAAAAGCAGGGGCGGGAGCAGTTACACACGTGGAGCGAAGCTTACGCCAAATAACAGTAAGATAATAACAAATAACAAGATAAACTTCCCGCCCTGGGCCACGCTATATAGCATAAAGATGATGTTTGCGCAGCGACGGAATCCATCGTGTGCGTGCATCTGCTTACCGCAGCATTGGTTAAAAGTGAGTCATGCCGCAATAGCGGCGACATTTATCTATAAACGGATCATACCACGTTTGTTCCACCACGACGGCTGTATAACCTTCTCAAGTTTCTTTTCCTTATGTTTAAGCGTACGTTCACATTAGTTCACACAGACAGTTCACAAAACATTTGGAATTCGATTCCTTTACGAACCATCCGCGCTCCTCTGATGAAAGTGTGGCCACGGAAAAAGGACTGCGCCGCACGTTTCTCAACGCGTATCTTCAAGCCAAACCATACCATGTTTGAGTGCGGGGTCGCCTCATATAAACAACGAATTAGTTTCACATCAGCGATTATCACAAGTGATTACCAATCGTCGGTATCAAACTAGATCCGTTCTGCCGCACTGCCTAGGGGGAAGGGGGGGGGTGTAAAGCGAGTTGCAATGTGAGTTTGCGAACACAAGCTGTAGTAAGTTTGTTAGACATGCTGAGAATAGCCCTCCCTTAAGGTCACCTGGCCGCTTGTACCGTCGTGCTTCCTCGGTCAGCGTATCTTGTCAAAAAACCACGAACTCGTCCAGAATTTAAAACGTCGAAAACTAATTAACTGCAAGCGCTTGACGACCTCAGAAAAGAGAAAGCCCGGAAAAATAAGACTTGACAAACAGCTAGAAAACAAAGGCAAAAACAAACGCAACATCAAAACAAAGCTCTTGAAACGTGGTGGGCGCCCTCTTTATGATTGTACGGCTGATTTCTCTTTATTTTATTTCTCAGGGACTCCCAAATGGCCGATCTTGGGTGGGAGCGGACGGCAAAACCATAATCGATTGTCTTTATGGGCAGGGTAATCCACGTGTCTGCAGGAGCCAATAGTTGCAAGCGCAGGATCTGAAGGATTGAGGTTATTGATTACTCGGGTAGTATTATAACTCAATAATACTTTAAATAACTGGCACGGTATGTGCTGAGGTTAAATGCGGCCGGAGGGGGGGGGGGAGGCTGGTACTTGTCTTTTCAACGTGTAGAGGGTTTCAGTACGTGACTATACGGAGTAATTTAGGAAAATACACCCGTTAACCCTGCAGTGTATTGTTCTTTTTTTTAATAAGCCATTCGCCAACTTTTTCTATGCGCATGCAAGCTCCTCGAAAAGTCCTCTACCCACATCCCGATCAAGAGTCACAGTTCGAGAGCAGGCACGTGATACTGCAGTGACGGCGTCTGGGAACGCAGACATGCCTCAGCTGTTTCGCTTGTGGCAAAACACACGCGGTTATCAGAGATAAAACGTTCAAAGCCTGCCACAACTACTAGCCCTGCGTCCAGCCTTTTCAGAGACACGTTGTTCTAAACTACGATCTACACAACCTTCCAAGTGAACTCGAGGTAAAACAAATTACACCCAAAGAGCAAGAAAAAGTAAGAAACACGCGAGCTCATTAGCTGCATAAGCTCACTTAAGGCGGAGTCACGAGTACCATTTTTAGGGTGAAAGATAATCCAGCGTTTTTGCCCGAGGGAGTACGGGTGCACTCTCATCCTGGTAACCCATTATGGAACTTCCAAACGGAAGTAACTTATAGCATAAAGGTTACAATGAAGCTAATTTCATATTTTCTTTATCCCAGTCCATTTCAAGGGTTACAGGCGTGAAGTTAAAAGCGGTGTAAGGGTTACGTCCCCGACTCATAGGTTACTTCAACAAAACCTGACATATAGCCTTTACATTGTAACCTATAAAACACCCGGTAACCTATAAGAGATACTTGTCGCGCCATCTCGCCAGGTGACATGTGATTTCTCCATTGCATGACGGGATATAGAGAAATGGCGGCACAAGCAGGCCTGGTGGTTAGGTTTTCGCGAGTGAGCATTTTAAAGCAAAGCTTTTTGCCTCTACACCCCAAGGGTCCTTTCGCGACCGCTGGTGTCAACAGAAAACTCCCGCGGACAAATAAAAGAATTTACTGGCACCGCCAGGTATCCAACCTGGAACTGATAGAGTAACAAAGTCAGAGCTCGTTATCTTACAAATTTAGCTACGAGCCCAAGCGGAGAAGGGGAAGACAAGTGGTGCACGCACCAAGCACATATACGAGTTTAACCACTGCATTCCCACTGAATGCCACGCGGTAGCGATTAATGGAAGCTCCCACCAACCCATGGCATCTCACTTCTAGTACGCCAATGTACTAAAGCCTGTGGCTTATAGTGTTCACGTAAAAATTCTCAGCTCCTAGTCATCTGCCCTCACGCCACCTCAAGGAACACATCCAAATACTCCTTGATGACCAGGCCATCACTCCAAGCCTCAGCATCAAGATCCTGGGCCTACATCTTCAGGCCAACACCAAGAGTGACGTATCCTTGCAGTGCCTCAAACACAGCACCAATAAAATGATACACATTGATCAGGCGAGTTGCCACCAAGAAGCGACGCCTCAAGGAATCCGATACCTTTCGATTAGTTCAAGCTTTTGTCCTCTCGAGAATCACTTACGTCCACCCATGTCTTCTTCTCGGCAAGTAGGACATGAAGATTCTTTATATAATGATTAGAAAGGCGGTTGAGCAAGCCATTGCTCTTCCCATGAGCGCGTTCACAGATAGGCTGCCTAGCACGGGGCTATACAACACGGTGGAAGAGCTGATAGAGGGCCATCTTTCTATCCAGAAGATTCGAATGAGCAGAACTGCGCCGGGTCGCCGCATCCTTTACCAAATTGGCTGGGCAGCACACAATGTCACTCTGCTTGATGTACTCCTGGACACCTTTGGCGACGAGAACTAAAGATGATCCCTGTGCTTAGAAATATGAACCCCTCATGACGACGAGGGTCGTCGACAAGCACGGGCTCAAGCGCTCATCACCACCCTCGGTGGAGATAATGCAGTTATCTACACAGACGCTTCCCAACATTGAAGGGCAGCAGTGCGCCATCACCGTGGCTACCTCCAGAACCAACCTCCTTGCTTGTACCTCACTCAAGGCCGAAGGCATGACGGCAGCAGAAGAGGCAGCCATCGCCTAGGCTCTCACTCAAACAGGGGTTCGTAAGTTAGTCATCGATTCCCAAGAAGCCTACCGCAATTACCAGTCGGGCTTAGGTGTCCCGACCTGCACTCCCCAAACCACTCCCCAAATGGTTCCATGCAGCTCATCTGGACACCCGCTCACGCTTCATGGAGCAAGGAATACGCCCACCAAGCCTGCACTTTTACCCCCGTTCTATGGAGCTGCTCGAGGACAGTCACCCCCTTCTCTCGTTCAGGGACATAACCCACCATTATCGCCTTGTGAGACAGACCATACCTTCGACTTACCCTGACCTTTCCATGGAACAGCAACTATATCCTACGGCTCATACAATCCGGCTCCTTCCCACACCCGACGCGTCTTCACTTGATGCACCCGAATCGCTAGTAGGCTGAATGAGTTAAATTTTGCTCAAAAGTAGGAACACTCCACCAAATAATCGGGGTGTGCGACTTTAGCCCTGAGCACCCTCCTCTCTTTCCTTCAACTATCGAACAAGAGCCATGGGAAATGCGGCTGTCCAGCTAATCTCTGCCTACCCAGCTTGGCTGGTGGACAGAGCACTGGTGGCGCGGACTGAATATTGGCTACAGTGAGGAAGGACCAATCTCCTGGGCCGCACTCTGGGCCGTTCACAAATCTGAATAGAGTGTTTCCTCCTCCTCTCTTCTTCCTCCTCCTCCTCATCCTCCTCTCCTCCTCGGTCTCTGCCGCCGATCTCGTCGCCTCCGTCCGCGATGGCAGAAGCGGAGAAGTGAGATCGTCTAATACCGGGTTTGAGCTTTATTTTATGAAAAAAAAAACTGGCCGCGTATCTGCTCCTTTCGTTGCAAATGTCGTCAAAAGACGATAGTCTTTGTAGACATTTGCCAAGGAAATGCCCCCCTTTGCTTTCCCGCTCACCTCTCATGCTGTTTCCTGTACCGTCGCGCTCATCTTAAGGTGAACACACTAAAGATTTGCGCAAGGCGATTTGAATTTACCGCGTTCCACTGCTACAGGCCGGGTTCCTCGATGCCAGCGCTGCAGTACGGCGGAGACGCGTGTGAATGGAGGCGGCCGACTAGAAGGTTTATAGAGCCGCGTGGCCGTGCTCCACGTGCGTTCCAAACAGAACGTGGAACTTAGCTAGTGGAACCTTCCGTTGCTGTTGCCGCGTGATTTTTCATATGCCGCCAGGAGGCTGCGGTTTTCTGCAGTAGATGTAGAATATCATTTGCTATCGAAAAACCAAGCATCCATGAATTTTTTAATAAAGGAACACTGTAAATATCCCTTGTGTACTAATTTCCTGTATTATATTTGTGTAATGTCTTGTTTTTGTTCAACAAAGTTGGCAAGTATGAACATATAAATCGGGCTTAGACGTTTACGTGTGGCTGTGAGTATATAAGACTATTGCGCAATATCAATTTTACTTGTCCGGGTGGCTGAATCTAGTCACAGACAGACGGACAGACAGACAGACAGACAGACACACAGACATACAGACAGACCAAAATTTCTGGGTTTAAGTAGTCCAAGAAAGGCTATCGTCTTTAAAAGTTCCCACTCACGTGCTGCAGCAATACAACTCAACCAAGCACCGTTCATGCATCGTGCATTAATTTAACCTTACCAAGAATACCTCTTTGAAGTAATATAGGTTGTGGTTAGGTGCATTTCACTTCTCTCTGGTTTCGCTATTTCTAGAGTGATGTGAGTGAATTTAAGTGACGTCGCATGGGTAATCGTTGGGGGTGCCCTTTACAGCTTTGCTTTCCAACCATATTCGCAGGGTGGATCAGCGCGAATTTTTTAAATGCAGAGCATTTGTATAACTCACGATGTCACCCGTGCGCCGGCGTCTGCAGCAAGCCAACCTCCCCCTACACTATAAAAAGAAATAACAGCTACCGGCGCCTGGTTTCGATCCCCCGACCCTGCGGGCGGAAACGCAAGGTTACATGGTGCTCTCCCCCACGCGCCACAAAGCCGACACAGAATGAAAGGCTAACGAACACGCCTTATATCCTTGACTCATTCAAACTACGTCAAGAAGCTGCTGATACAACGCATTCACTACCTGTGGGCGGAACGCGAGGTACATGGTGCTCTTCCCCACTGCTCCACAAAACCGACACAGAATCAAAGGCTACGAACTGCGCCTTGTATCCTTGACTCATTCAAACTACGTCGTCAGCGGCGTGCGTTGGCGACTCAGCGGCGTGCTAGCGGCGTGATAGCTGCGTGGTGTACACGTAATAGCACCAACCCCCCAAACACTAAACGTTAACGCAATACACCCACCCCTATGCGACGCATTTACTTGAGTCCCCCTCGCGGGGAGATGGGCCCATTCTTTTTCTTGTTATCGTCTTCCGACAAATTTTGGATTGCGAACCTCTTAGTCATTACTTGTTCTGCTGTGTTTTGTTACTCGCCAATTTGTGGTGTATGATCAGCATAGCTTCACTTTTGCAACCCCCTTACTAAATTTCCTGCAAAGGGGCCTGTAAGGTATTTTAAATAAACTGTAACATTAAATCAGCGTTCCTTAAAGGCCTATCTGTTGTTCCTTTCGACGCGGTTTCTAATGCAAGACAGGTAATTATGTTCCTGCATGTGAGCAACTTTCTATTCGCATATCTGAAGCGCAGTAACCTTAGTGGGCATTCGTAAGTCCGAAGTGAGACGTGTCATATGTGTTGCACGTATAATAGACGAGCACCAAAATCGCAGTTAGACATGTCTGGAGTTAGTCCGGTGCTCCCTGAAAAAAGAATCGTCTAGGAGCGTTTCTTCGGATTCTTTTAAATGCAGAGCATTTCAGTAACGCACGATGTCACCCGCGTTGACGTCCGTAGTCCGCACCGTCGTTGTCCCTACTATATAAAAAAGAAAATACTATCCGGCGCCAGGTTTCGATCCTTGGACCCTGCGGGCGGAACGCAATGTACATGTTGCTTTACCCACAGCGCCACAAAGCCGACACAGAATGAGGCTACTACCGCGCCTTATATCGTTGACTCATTCAAATTACTGCTGACGAGCGCTCTCTCGTCAGCAGTTGCCACAAGTGCAACAACATTAACGTAACGCAAACTACTTAACGTCGTGCGCCCCTGGAAATGCTCTGCATTTGATCGTGCCCCTCGCGAGGGGGATGTTTATACAGGAACTCCTACTTCTAGCGGACTCCTGGCGCCCTCTTTCTGCCATTGTAGAGACTATGCGGCGGTCTTCCAAGGGCGCCAAATTTGAATTCTACAAAATCGATTTTTTAACTTCCCTTTTCGCAGCTTACGCGGAAAAATTCTTTTATCTCTAGATAAACTGCTGCCGCCGATGTTCATATTTCTATAAGATACGTTGCCTGCATGTGAGTTTTAAATTTCTCACTTTATTTCGCCGCAGGAATCCGACACTATATTTCAATTTTTAAAAATGAGATGTAACGTTGAGATGAGATGTTGTATGTATGTATGTATGTATGTATGTATGTATGTATGTATGTATGTATGCATGCATGCATGCATGCATGCATGCATACATACATACATACATACATACATACATACATACATACATAATACATACATACATACATACATACATACATACATACATACAACCCGCCGCGGTGGCTCAGTGGCTAAGGCGTTGCGCTGCTGAGCACGAGGTCGCGGGTTTCGATTCCCGGCCGCGGCGGCCGCTTTTCTGATGGAGGCGAAAAGGAAAAACGCCGTGTGTACGAGATGTCGGCGCACGATAAAGATCCCCAGGTGGTCAAAATTAATCCGGAGCCCCTCCACTACGGCGCGACTCACCTGCGTTGCGTCGGCGCGACAATCAATCAATCATCAATCAAGCAATCACAAGATCAATCAATCAATCATCAAATCAATCATCATCATCATATACATACATACACATACATATACATACATACATACATACATACATACATACATACATACATACATACATACATACATACATACATACATACATACATACACAGGGCCGTCCACGCTAGTGCGAACACGGCGCAGCGTGGCCTCGCTCCGCGGAGCGCCAGCGCACAATCCGCGGCCGCGCATCGAAGCTAAGCGGCGCAGGCGCACAGGTGCTTGGAGGCGGGGCTTCGTGTTTTAAAAAAATGGCTCCAACCCACTCAGGGGGATTGGCCAGGAAATGGGCGCTAACTGAGAGAAGAGGAAAAACTGGAATTTGGGTTAAAAGAAGTAAAGTGAATAAATACAGGAAAAAGGTGAGTATAAACGGGAATAAAAAGATAATAAGTAAACTGCCAGAAAATGAGGTGAGGTAGCAGATAGAGCTCACCAACTACAAAATCAACATAAATGAATAAGGAAAGGGTAGGCCGAAGGACAATCGTAGAAAGTACGTAAGAAAATTAAAGAAGGAAATGCTCCGCGATGCGTGACAGTTCGTCATCCACCTATTCTTCACCTCCTTGGCGCGTGATCCACAAAATCCGACGCCATTTGCAAGCCCGTGTGCACCAGCCGCCGAAAACACAAATAGCCGCTTGCCCTGGCCTCGTAGCTCGTCCGGAGCTGGCAGCTGCCTCTAGCCAGCTGAGGGAAACTGCGGTGCCATGTTGGACAACGAGAATTCGGGTAAGTGGACTGGTGGAGCTTGCCTGATAGCCGCTTCTTTCCAGTCCTGTACAACACGCGGGGGGGGGTTGAAATTGGTTAGTGTCTATGCTCACTGCAGCCGTGAAAAAACACCGTAGAAAATTCCTTCCTGAATTCGCCTCTGATTGTTTAAGCACTCCACGCGGAGCATTATTTGGACAAACGTTCTGCAAGAAGATGCTCCTACTGCTGCTTCTGTGGCGCCGAAGTATACTACCTGTTTTGAAACGGGAAGGCTTGGGTTGGAATGCGGTATAGTACAACGCTTCTTTTTTTCTAAAGCTACAACTTTCTTAGTGGGAGCAATGGCGTCCTGTCACAAAACTAGGCATATCCCCATGCATAGAACGGTTGGTCGACCGAAGAGCTCTGATAGCTAAGACCTCTGGACACACAGAGCGTACGGGAAACCACGCTTCCATTATAACGGAGGTTAGCGCTTCAAGAAACTAGACACACGACAGGAAAGCGAACAGGACGGGCGCTCCTCTTCGTTTCCTGGCAGCGCCCGTCCTGTTCGCTTTCTGCCGTGTCTTGTTTCTTGAAGCGCTAACCTCCGCTATGGTGACCTTGAACCAACTACCCCCGCAGTAAGTTTTATTAAATAAAGCCAGGCTTCCATTGTTTCAAAACGGTTACTTGAAAATCGCGAGAAAGGCCTTTGTCTCTCATAAACCCCGCATCGGTACACATGTACATCGTTCGTAGATGCGTTTACAGTATCCGACCGTTTTTATGGACTTCAAAAATCGGGACTTGTTGAATACAGTTAAACCTGGATGTAACAAACCTCTTTTTAACGAACTCGTGGATTTAACGAAGTTTTTCAATTCCCAATAGCCGCCCCTAATGAAGTTCATGTGCTTGCGACCTCCTTGTAACGGAACGTCGCAGGCAGTTAACGTTTAAGGTCTTTTTTTTGCACTTGTTCGCGCGTCTCCACTTTTATCTGTGGCATCGGTTCGTCGGTGATGAGTACTGCTGCTAGTAAACGAAAAGTTGGGTCTTTTGCAGCGTTAAGCTACACTGGCCGAGGTTGAGCAGTTTTTGTGGACCTTGAAGGGCCGGAGCATTTAATTGGATTGGATTGGATTGGGTTTGGATTGAATTGTACTGGATTAGATTAAATTGGATTGTACTGGATTGGATTGGAAATTCAATCCAATCGGAGTACGGGTGCGTAGAGAATGGAGTCAACACATTCGCCGGTTTGCGCATTCCAAGGAGTGACGTCATAGCCGCGGCAGACGCACTGGCGCCGGCGCGTGCCCAGCTGTGCGCCTCCGCTGCGAAGTAGACAAGTCTGACGGTACGGCGGAGCCGCTTGATAGTGGCTCCTGGAGAGCCGTACTGCGCATGCGCTGAGGAGCACTGACTTGTCTGGACTGGACTGGACTGGACTGGACTGAACTGGATGGATTGGATTGGATTGGATTGAATTGGATTGGATTCGATTGGATTGGATTGGAAATCGTTTAGCAGCAGTAAGCATGATAATCAGCTAATCCTGGACAACCAGGAATCCTAAGAATAACCAGCTGAACCTTAGCTCACGCTACGTATATCCTGTCATAGTCGAGCTAAGCCACTGCTAATTTTTCAAGAAAAGCGCACAATTTTAAATGCCGTCTCCACTGGCGAGAAAGAAGAATGTTGCCTCCTTGTATAGTATCCCAGCTAGCACCCCCTCAACAACGTTGAGTGCGGTAAAGAGAGTCAAGTTCGCAAAAAAAAAAAACACCCTTTCAGCACACGTTTGGTTCTTATAACGCGTTTAGGCGACGAAAAGTGTCAAAAGGCAAAAAGTGATACTTTAATTACGTTTGTTAATACGGGGGTTGGTCACCTTGCTTCTTTGGAACTCCGTGTAGTGCGTACGCTCCTGCGAAAGCAGGAGGCGCAAATCACGCGATTTTTTGCTGGGAAATAACTCCATGAAGGGTGAGTTAACCTTCACTGATGTCTAACAATTCGGCTTCGTTTACGCTTGTCCGCTGGTTGTCGGTTCGTCTCACTACATGGCCCGCCCAAGTACATTCCTTTTCCTTAATTTGAACTGCGATATCGTCAACTTGTTCACGGATCCAGGAAGCTTGTTTCCTGTCCCCGAGTGTTACTCCTAACATTTTTCGTTCCACGGCCCTTTCAGCCGACCTAAGTTTGCTTTCTAGCAGTGTGTCGAAACGAAAAAAATACCGGTTCGGTTACGGTTCTGGTTCAAGCGAAATCATTTCGTTCCGGTTGAGTTCCGGTTTGACAAAATCACGTATCGAACCGGTTTGGGAGCTTGAACCGGTTCCCGAACCAGTTCGATGAGTTGAATTATCACTGAAATTAGAAAAAACATTTAGTAGTTTTAAAACGAGAGTAACATCAAAATACAAACAAAAATTCAAAATGCTGCTGCTCCCCAAGGGCAGTGGCGCAGTTGCAAAGCAAACTTTAAACAATTACGAGATATTAAAAGAACAAATGTTTTGCCAGAGTGTGACCCTTGCTATCATCCAATGTATAATGATTGCATACTTACCTGTTGATTATGTATCCACACGTTCATGTATTGATCTTGCATCCGTACGCATGTCTTCTGGGTGCGTACATCCCTCTCCCGCTTGGACCTCTCAAGGTCCGCAGTATTGTACAAATAAAATAAATAAATAAACAGATGAAGTGGCGACGATTTACCACCTACTTTCTCGCCCAGACTTTATGCTGTCCTAGCGACTATCCTTAAAGCCACCGCCAAGAGATATGAGGGAGGGATATATTTTCTGCCCTTTCCATTTTTTTTTTTTTTGAAATCGCAATCGTCGTTATAGAATCGCCCATCACGCTAACCTTGAAGCCTTAAATTTAGGCCTGCGTGCTGGGGCGTTCAAATACCAGCGCTCAATACCAATGGCGCACATTTTTTTATATTTGTAACAAAACAGAAAAATCCTACAACGGGCACATAAACACTGCCAATGAATTAGATTATTTGGTCACCCTGAATAATTTGTTAGCGGTCACCTATCGAATGTGTTAGCCACACTTTTGTTAAAAGTAAGCTTTATTCAACGCTCAGTCACTGCATTATTGCTCTGACCACTGCAATTCCTTTTGCGATAGCTATACCGGATCTGTGCATTACAATCAGTATGTCATCGTACCGCCTGACCCCCGGCCATCGTTCCGTGTGCTACATTGCGGAATGGTATAACAGATTATGTGGTTACAAAATGAAAGAGAAATTTGACGCGCGGGGCATGATACGGGACTTTTTTGGGTAGACGCTCTTTAATTCGTCCACAGCAGTACTCCCCCCCCCCCCCCCCCGCCCCCCGCCCCCGAGTAGCAGTAGAAGTAATGTAGCGAGTTGGGCAGTCAGTACAAGTGCACCTTCGAAAAAAAGAGGATCTGAAAGAGACAAAACTGCAGAACAAGCAGAAAAGATGATCGCTGGGCGAATGGGGCAGTGTGAGATACCGGTCTGCCTTTCTGCACGTGTCATCTGCTTTATTACTGTTTCTACATCGAAGATAAGGTCGAGGGCTGCAGTTTCTTGCCAAGGGATTGATAGTTTTCCCTGACATTTCTGTTGTTATTTGTATCTGTAAAAAACGCAAATTGTCCACTGTACTGTCCTCAAAAACTGACCACGGAACTTCCTTCCTTAGCAATGATGACACGTTTGGTTCTGAAAGGCAGGGCAAAGAAAAGTATGGAGCAATATCCATGTTTTGGTGCTTTTTTTTTACTTAGTCGGTTTACTTTTTGTGTAATGTTTTAAAACAACGTGATTCGCCTTTTCTGTTTTGTTGTTTTCCGTGTAAACACATATGTAAAAAAATTGGCGCATTTGATACCCCGTGCTATATCTCTGCTCCGAGGCGCAGCTGATGTTGCAGGCCGGCAGACTTATTTTAACCAGCTGGTGATATTAAACGTGGATCAAAATCTCGATACACGGACGTTCTCGATTTCCATCTACTTCAGAAAAAACGGTCGTGGGGAAGGGAGATCGAGACCACTGTGGTCAGCAGCGAACGGCTTAGCCACTGAGCAGCTCCTGCGGTCACACTTGTCGAGTATTAACAATTTGCAGGTGTCGGAGCTCTAAACAAATTTCGAAATGCAAAAAGTTTGCACACATCGGCTGTGGGCTTTCGCTGTTGCGCAGTGGAGCACTCCTGCAGCCTGACTGCTCCAATAAGTCGCAGCTAGGGAAGGGCAAAAGTCAGTTTTATATCCCCTGCAAGCTGCCGAGAATGACATTTCGTCTGGGTCAGCTTGCACTACGCTCGCGCTTACAGCAGCAAGAGACCATGCTACATTAGTGCTCATTCATTTCCCCTGTTGGTTACATAGAGCGTGATAGGGTTCAAATGTCTGGAGGGGAAAGTGCGCGAGCGGGTACGAAGTTGATGGTACGTGAAAGAAAGGCCTGAATTGCATTAACTGTGCATTATCAACAACGGAGGGTCGAACCGTTTCGGCATGAAACCGGTAACCGTTATTTCTTTTTTCGGTTCAGTTCCGGTTCGGGTTCAGCAGTGCTCAAAAAATCACGGTTCGAGTTCGGATTCAGTTCCGGCAAAAACACCGGTTCAGTTCCGGTTTTCGGTTCGGTTCGGTTCTGGTTCGACATCCTGCCTTTCTAGTTGTTAACAAGGCGCCAAGTTTCAGCTCACTTTGTCAGGATAAACCACACTGAAACCAATACTGAAATAAACTCCGTCCATTCCGGCATTTGTTCAAAAATAAGCGACCTGAAAAATGTGGGAACGGGGCCTCGTCAGGCTGAATCGCGTTTTTCTCTGGTTTGTTCTGACAACCATGCCGAGCTTCATTGAAAAAGCCATGGCGATCGAGTCCTTTCCCTCACTGCAGATCCTCGAGTTATGGCGTCCTTAGGTCACCTGCCCTACCAGCGAATGGCTCTTACGATCTAAGGAAGCCCCGAAGAAGAGAGGGGAGAGACTAGCTTTGGGCCATGTAATTTATTATTTCATGTGCAGCTTTCCCGCTCATGGCAGTTCTTTCAACAGCGATTACTTTGCAGTTATTTAGGCGTAATTGAAAGTTATTTTGCGCTGCTAATATTGGGGGTGAAAACGTGCCTGTGGCGCACAGTTTCAAGTCTTGCAACGCTTTGTGGCTAGGTTCCTGAGCCATGGAAACTATCCCATAGAAATGCATAGGGAGTAAGATTTGACAGCGAATTACACATAAAATATTCAGAACCTGGAAAGTTCTTCTAGTGTTTTCATCTCCACGTTGACGTCTTGCTTTGTGACAAATATCACCTTCCTGAAGTGGTTTCCCTAGGTTCCTGAGAGGTCGGAATTTTGAGCGAGAAAGCTGTGTATGTGGCTATTAGTGAAGAAGCCTTATATGTACGGAAAAACAGAAAAAACCTCACGACGTTTTGGCGGCCACCGCACGCACACAATAAGTTGACGACGTCAATTCCGTTCGTAATGTGTTGGGGCGCTATCTCATCCAGCGAAATGTTTAGCGGTATCATGGTTAAGACCAACGTTCTATTTGTTCTTGAGGAAGATTCATACCTGTTTCACATGCTCTCGATTCCTCTGCGTACAACTGGTGTGTCGTCCTAGCTAGGCTCCACAAATCGCACCGGAGAATATTGCGAGGGATGCCTGGCCACGCAATCGGCGCTTTAATTTGGTAAGGAATTATTAGGCAATGTTCACAGCTTACGGCAGTATCCTTTAAGCAGCTCCTTCACACGGAGCTCTCTTCGACGTGCACTGATGAGGGGAGCAAAGTGCTCGCCAAGACGCGGCATGGACCAAGGATTACAACGCAATTTTCGAATGCAGCTGGACTCCCGGAGCCAGACTGCGGGCGCACCGAGGTGAGCGTGCAGCACCATCTGTCGGTGCGCATTGGTGAACAGGATGGCTGCTCGTCACTGGCGGCAGATGGCGCACAACTGACGCATCACGACGCTCTGCTGCTCGCCCAGGTCTCCAGCCCAGAGCCCGCGACACTAGGTAAGGGCTAGGACTCCACTCGGACAGTATACGGGCTACCGGTCAAGTAGTGTCATGCACGACAAGGCATGTGATCGCTGTTCCTGCCCTCTGGTAGGGAAGGACACCTGAATGCACCCTTTTTGTCTAGAGCCTGTGGTTATAGTCGAGAACAGTATGGATGCGTGGACAGTATCGCACTGTCTCTAGGGCAGTGTATCCTCCCCCATGGTGACAGCTAGGGAGGATACACTATCAAAATAATACATTGAAAATTTCGAGTGTGCTCAGAAGACGCTGTTACCACGACAGCGGCTTAGCCTGACGCCGCCATATAAAAGCGAGAGTAGCGTTTGCCGTACAGTAGGCATACGATGGTGGGCCAAGCTGTCAAAAAATTTCATTGGGACATAATTTTTGAAACTCCACGGGTGGACCCTCTAAACACTCGCTATTCGAATCTCTCGATAAGACCTTTGAACTGCGCATAGCCGCGTTTTATGCAACGGCTGCTTGGAGCACAGTTTATGATGCTAGAGTTGTTGTCGGAAGTACATGCTCTCTGAGGGAGGATATAACGCGCACAATGCACACCGTCGTGTAAATTAAGGGTTGGCTACCGGCTCACTTCTGAACGTTCCGCAGGTGACCGCCGCGTGAGGCCCTCGGCGTCCTCACATTTGCACCTGAGCTTGCAAGGGACCGACGAGGCCAAGCAGGGCAGCAGGCACGCAGGCCAACCGCCTCCGCACGTTGTCGTGACCAACGAACCGGCGACCCGTCTTGCCGAGGATTTGCATACGGCGCGACCACCCGTGCCCGCCACATCGCGGGTAAGAACCTAGGAGATCGACGAGAGCTACTTTAATTGTCTATAATTCCAGATATCAAGTTCAAGTTAAAAGTATCCATGAAAACTATGGGAAAAGTGTGAGCACCTTTAAACCATGGTCAGGAACCTGCGGTCCGCGGGGCAGTATCATGCGGCCCACCGCACAACGTCAGAACCCGCCTTTCCTTGTACTTCTAGCTGAAGGCCGACATGGGAGTTTTGACCTCAATGGCGATAGAGACAGCAACAAAGAAAGAGCGGTTCCAGTTAGCATGCCTGTTTCTTCTACAATTAACCATACAACGTCTTCCCTTCCTTTCTTTGCACAAGTCCAAAAAAAAAAAAAACAGTCCAGTCCAAAAGTACAACCAAACTTAAAACAACTTAAAAATAAACATGATTTATATTCCAGCTTTGTACATTATTGTCAATTCGCAATTTTTTTCTCTTCCCAGCAACGTCCCTCTCACCCCCACCCCATTTGCCGTTCGGTTCCCGGCCATGTCCGCTTCATGCAACTCGGCCCTCCACCTCAAAAGGTTTGCCGACCGCTGCTTTAGACTAGCTGGCTATCTTTAGCCAGCTTCAGTTTTGCTTTCTCTGCGCAGGCTGATTACAGAAAATTAGAAAGCGGTTCGAGCGTCGTCGAGATAAAGGGGGCGCGGGATTTCGCCCAGAAATTGTCTCACAAGCACGAAACCTATTCGTCCCGGGATGCCCGGCGAGTGGTCGTTCGAGGCTCGTCAGGTTCCCCGCCCCAGGAGTCGCCGTTGCTGCAGTAACCATCGACTGGACATACGAGAACGGTGAAGTCGCGGAACCACAGCCCGACCACGCAGCCACCACCCAGAGACGAGACTTACACAATGTTGCTACCGAGGACGAATACAACCGAGGTAAATAACACTAGTGAGCAGGATTGCCAGGGAAGGCAGAAACAGCCAGAGACATGCCCCGCCATACCGGCCAAAGGCTGTTATGTCTAAAATGCATGCCCGCCTTAATGCTAACTGTTTCCGGTCAGCAGAGCGCCCAGGCTGGACGTCACCACGAGGCAGCTGCCAGTGTGATTCGGGGCCTCCGTCGCTAGTGAACAGCCTGCGCGAGTGACAGCGTCAGGTGGAAAGACGGAAGACGGCCGGGAAGAGTTCAAGGTCCACGTCAGCTCGTCCAGAAGCGGCGGCAGCATACACCTGGAAGGCCTTATCTTAAACAACCAATCGGCCAAGGATGATGCTGTGCACTCCTTCAACATTGCCGCCGTTCGGAACGTACACGGCGTGTACAATATGCGCAATCGCAAGAAGGGGACACCCGAATATCTGCTGCAAGCAAGTGACGTCTATCGGCTCGCCTGATAAGGCTGCTGGAGCGGCTAAGACAGAGTATCTATTAGATCCTCAGGTTGAGGAGTTCGTGGCTGCTCAGACGAAACTTGATGCAAAGACCACATCTGAAAGTAACCCTATAGCAGTAGCGATTGAAACCGCCCAGACAAAACTTCCGGTGGTCCACAACGAGATTGGTGACACGAAAGACGGTGCGCAGTTACCGTTACAAAACCTTGGTGAGCAAGTCCCTCGCACTGGCAGCAAAGGCTTTCGCGCCACGGCAGTGCCTGCAACAAATGTTCCCAGCATTGGAAGTGTGACAGAGGTGGCGATCGCAGTACCGAGTGACGTATGCAAACTTGAACCGAGCCAAGTGGGTGGCCCTTTTGTACCATCGCTTGAGTACGAAGCCAGCACGACGCTGTCTCTTCGAAGCAGCGACGGTGTTGACGAACTGGATATAGAAATCGTGGCGGCCCAGAGGAGCTCGAAAACAGCAAGTCGCGTGTCTTCGTCGAGGCAACTCAACCGCACTTCGCGGTCAAGAGCCAGTCCCGCTCTTATGGAGGAATTCTTGTTCCCGTCGACCACAGTAGGCCTCACCCATACGGAGAGGCTCGCGCTGCCGCCCGTGCGGGGCAATGAAATGTCTCGATCGCGATTACACCTTCCCTTCCCCGGTCAAATTTCGGAGTTCGGATTTGCTGCAACGACCATCGGCATGGCGGAGGAGGATCGCTGTGAGATTGCGCCCAGCCAGATCTTCTCGGAACGACCCGGTCTTTCAATATCCAGCGCTAGCAGGTCCTCGAGAAGCGCTGTTCCACCTCCCGATTGGAAATTGTAGACGCCTCGGGTGGGACATTTCAGGAAGAAATGGGCAGTACCCCGCCTGACACTGAAAATAATTTCCGTAGAACTAAGTCTCAAAGAGGTCAAGAGCGGGCAAAAGAACATGTTGAGTTCGGGTTTTCAGCAACGACGCTGGGCTTGGGTAATACAGTTCAGCAAGCGGTTTCTCAAAGCAACCGCGAAGTTGGACAAACCACTTCCCGTAGTTTGGATAGACAAGTTCCGACCCCCCTTTCGAACAGTTCTTTTCGCGCAAAGGTAAATGCTGGAAGGACTGGGGATGTCGGCATCGTAGTACGTGGCTCATCGAGGAATATTGCCGAGAAGTTCAAAACTGGCTCTTCAAGAGAGGCCATGCATAGCCAGGAATCATTTCAATGCTCTAAGATGGGAAGCGTGGTTCCCAGGCACGTACGCTTTGTAAACGTGGAGTCCACTATCACGGGAGAAAGCAGCCTTGACCTCCCTTCTGAGCAGCCAATGTCCCAGCGATACTCTTCACAAGAGTTTAGCGTAATATCTTCGAAGGCAACTTTAGGACCAGACGCCTCGTTCGGAAGGTTTACCGCCAGGACAGTCGACAAGGTTAATCACAACATGTACAGGACCCCCTGCCGAGAGCAGCTCAATGGTGACCTCCTTATTGTACCTCCACTTCCGACAGGGCACCATTCAATCGAAGATTCGTTTCAAGGCCCAGAAAGCATGCTACACTCGTTACAGTTTGTGGACGCTGGTACTGGCTTCCCTAGACGAGAAACAGACTCTGCTCAGATGACACCATCAGTCGGCAGCATCCACATGAACTTTGAACATGTCGAATCAACTTTTTCGTCCCTAGAGTCGTCTACAGATTTCGCGACTGCTCAAGAGACGGCCCACAGTTCCTTTGGGGTTGGATTGGAGGCCTTTAGTATGTCTTCTAGTAGTTCTGGGGCGGCAGGTGGTGTTGGCGCCAACCAGGCGCTGCAGTTCTTCACTCATCAAGAGGCACCGATGGTGTTTCCGAATGCAGCGAATTCATATGACCCTTTAAAGGGAGTCACTACGGCAGAACTTAGCGATCCGCTTTCTCCAGCGTACTGTGGTACACAATGCAGTGGCCGGTCGCCGCGGAGTCTAATGTTGAAGCACCGCTAGCCATTAATGGCAGCATCGGCATGAGCGGTATCTCAGCAGCAGCTTTTTGCCGAATCATCCAGTGGGCTTTATTCCGAGCTGGCCCGCTTTAGTCTCGCCTCGTGAGAGCATCGGGAAGGTATTTAACCCTTCCTTCGGTCAGTCTCCCCTGGAGCAAGGTGGTGACCAGGAATCGGTACCTTACAGCCGATATCGGGTGCCTTCACAATACACAGGAAACAACTTTCCCTCCACACATAAGGGTGATTTTCAAACATTTTCTTCCCCTACACCACCAGTCCATGTGCGTGGCGCCCTTCAGTCGCAGATGAATGCTGTGGTTGCAACGGCAACCGGCGAATTTCCCGAGCCACGAGCAATGCTGCCGCAACACGGATCCCCTCGGACAGGCAGAGCGTCGCTAAGTAGCCAACCGAGGCTGGTCACATCTGGCCGGATCCGAAGGGGTGACAGGAAGCAGAGCTCACAGGGTCAGGACGAGTGGGCGGCACCAAGGGCATCGGTGTCTTCGCAGATAAGCGCGCGAATGGGTGCCAATTTTGGCCTGAATCCAAGGCGAAGCCAGTCACCGAACAGGAGGCTGATGCAGCCGTTGCAACAGGGAGCCATGCAGCCAACGTACGCACGCGCCAATACTGGGACAACTCGCCGTATGGCAGAAGCTCGTGGCACGGGGACAGTCACGAGGATGAAAACCTTGTAATGCGGCCTCCCGTATTCGCTCTGCCCCACGCGATCTCCCTATTCAGAAGCTTCAGCCGAGCAAGCGATACAAGGAGATTCCTCGGATTCCTAAGCGGAAGATCGTGTTTCGTGCTGAAAGCTTCAGTACTTTTGAGAGCCACGAAAACGGTGACGAACCACTGGCAACCACAGGAAAAGTATCAGCGGCTTTTTCTAAAGCGGACGTCGTGGCCCAGAAGAAAAGCGACGTCAGCGAAGACAGTGGTTCAAACAGAGAGTCGAATAACGTCCACAAGTTGTTCATCAGTGAACGATGACGAGGGAGTTAAAATCATAACGCCAAGAGTCAAAACACGCGTGGACATAGGTGTCAGTAACACTGCCTTAACGAACTCCCAGTACACTCCAGCCGCCACCCAAACAGAAGCCGTACCAGCTAGCGTGGAACACAACGAAGTCACTCGATCAGCCGACTCTGAAAGACCCTCTCCAGTTTCCGCCTTACAGTGGAGCTACCCCGTGCCCTGGCTACATAACCAAAACTTTGTCTGTTCACCATATCCTCTTTACCTTGACTCAGGCCCTCAAATGCCAGCAACAGTTCCAATGGTTCCAACTGCGGAAGCCCAGCTTCTTTCTCCGGTGGCTCCTGTGGGGTACATTAGCACCGCCCCAGATCCAGAACCCTCCTCATGTGAAGCAGCCCGGAGCCGTTCCAGCCCCATCTGCAAGTTTCTTCAGAGCACGCTGGAACCTGCCCTCTGTCTTCTTGTCTAAGGGCAGTCTGCGGCGGTGATGAATATCATTCAGAGGAGCGGCCAAGAAAGCACAGTAGCTGCGACCACCGCCCTGGCAAGCGCGGCCGATCCCCACTACCACCGCCAGCATTGGGGAGCACTTTACGGTAGGCTACGTCATGAACTCGGAGAGAACGAGCTCAATCCCGTTCTGATGCCACTTGACGCCGGACACAGCCCCCAAGGCACCCAGTGAAGCCAGACGCGTCCGGGGCCCCTACAGTGGACACGTGTAGCGAGGTGTGGCAAGCGTTCTCAGAGACGGAAAGAAGACCGTATTGCGAAGTTTGAAAGGCGAGTACAGCGACAGATGACGGAGTTTGAGAAATCTATCAAAGAATATGAGGCAAGGCGAAGAGAGGAGGAGCTAGAAATAGAGAAATCAAAGGACAAAGAATCGAAGAAAAAGGAGCGCGATGGTCACAAGAGGAGGCGTCGAAAGCGTAAGACCAAGTACGGAAAGAAATTGCGAAGAATTCAAATTGCGAAGGCGTACGAAAGCTTAAGTTCGAGCGATACTGACCTCGAAAATGCGGGTTGGTTCTCCTGGTCCACCAGGAGCAAAAGCCCGAAGGGGCGATAATTGAGGGATTCCGAGCGAGCAAGTTGAAACTCAGACAGGAGACCACTCGAGGAGTTACTGCAGGTCGAAAGAAAACTTCGCAGAGCACAACGATAAGGTGGCTATCTCTGGAGTCTCCAAACATGAGGGATCGACAGACGCTGCAACTTTTGCCTGGGCCACGCGTAGAAAAACGAACAAGAAAGGGAGCACCCGGTGGAGTCCGCGTGGCTGTATTGCCAATAAAGGGGATTGCAAGCGGGAAAGAGAAGGACCACCTTTGCAGCTGACCCTCAAGAAATACGGTGCTAGTCCGGAGGAGTCTTCTAAACAAAGTACGACGCTTGGCCCGCAACGCAGCCCAAGGCCGCATGGAGTTTCAGAGCAGCACGCAATCGAACAGCACAAACCGGTCTCTCGCCGGGTCGCTTTTCACCGTCACCAGTCCCTCCACAGAGTTACCAGTCAGATGCATCTGATACTGGGCTTTTGGCCAAGGTGCAGGTAGCGTTTCCAAGAGATAGAAAAACGCAGAGGCGCTGGTCACGAACAGAAATGCACAGGTCGACCTCGTACGGCACTGCTCCGTCGTCCGCGGCTCCTTCGTCAACCAAAGAAAGACGCATTCGCTCTGAGCAACAGCTTCTCGTGCGGGGATTTCCCGAGGACGAGAACAGGTTGTCCGAGAGCGAAGGCAACGCCACACCTTCGTCTTGGTGGTCATCCATGTGCAGCCTTTTCAAAGGTGCGGATGAACGTCAATCCCCCTCACCAAAGAGAGCTAAGAGTAGGCGGAAGTCTGGCAAGAATTCGTGTGTGCGAGTCCTGCAGGTGTCGTGAAAGTAAGAAGCCGAAACTGGCGTCATCTCGTAGGCCGCCGTCACGCCGCAGGAGATCAGTCGAGCCAGGGGTAGCACCACTACACCCTTCCCCAGAAGACCCACCTCCATTCATGCCGTACAAACCTTTTTCCTCTGCGCGCTTTGCAAGGCGAGAGTCTAGAGAAGACGTAAAGGAGCAGGACGACGCTGTTGAAAAGAAGCCTGCCCCTAAAGGCAGCATGCTGTCGAGCATCCTAAGCTGGTTCTCCTCTCGGAGTTCGGAGAAGCAAGACAAGGCTCGGCGAGGGTCAAAAGGACGAAGGGATGAGAGCAGCAGCAGCTTCCAAAGCTGGATTACGGAGAAGAGACGCGCTTTGAAGGAGGCACAGGCGAAACTCAATGCCGACAAGAACGCGGGCAGACCAGGCCTCCCGCGGGAGCTATATTTCCAAGAAGGGGGACGGCGATGGGTCATCCGGTGCTCGCCATCTCCCTCGGCCACGGAGTGGCACTCGCCTAGACATGAGCCAGCTACAACGGGTGTACTCGTACCACCAATGCCTTCTGGCCCTTCGCCTTATGGTGCTCCCCTGGGTATCGTCCGCTGTACCTTCGGAGGCTCGCGGGAAAAGGCCGTGTTTTCACGACAGCCCCCTGGACACGCTCCTAGTGCAGAAAAGAACAGCTCTGTTCAGTGCATCTATGGAGGCCCGGGAATGGAAGCACCCGGTCCGCGGTCATCGGGTAAAAAACCAATGACTTCCGTTGGCGACTCTTACAAAGACTCTGGCGCACACCATGGTTTGGCATGGGCTGCAAACTCAGGCATCGCTCCAGCAACGTCCACGGGCCCTGTTGTTACACCCTTAGGTGCTTTCCGAGACGAACCTGACTGGATTCTGCGCATCTCTAGAGGTCGCAAGCACCGTTCTTCATCGCGTTCTGCGGAGCGCCCCGCGAAAAAGAACGAGCTCTCTTTTAAGGAAAACGAGAAATTCTCCGGTTCAACAAAGCCGGAACCCGAGGTGGCACCACCGAAGCCTGTGCGTGACCAAGAGCCAGAACCGCCGCCACAAGCGGCAGTCGCCTTGCCAACGCAGCCGTCTCTAGCTCCTCCGCCCATACAACCACGTGTGCTCAAAACAGAAGAGTCCTTCATGCACGAGTTCTACGAGGAGGTGGACGAGCGCGGCATGGCGGCACTGACTGCTCGTTCGGATAAGCGGAGGAGTTCGCTGGACGAGGCCACGGCTCTTGCAGCTGCGAACATGGCCCATGATGATTCGCTCTTGAATGCACGTGGCAACGAAGGGCGGAAGGCGTCCGCCATCATCGGCGAGTTGAACGGCCCCAGCGCTACTCCTCAGAGCAGGAACTGGTAGGCGTGTTTCACCCGGAAAAAAGAAGCGGCTCTATTGCAGAAAGTCCGCAGCTCTCACTAAGTACGGCCAGACGGCCCAGGGACACTGGAATCAAACACCTGGAACCACCCGACTGCAAGGCGAAGTCGCCTACGGCAGAGAATAAGGCTGGGGAGAAAGCAGAATGCGAGGAAGTAGATAAGTTCTCCGGAAAAGGGTCACCCAAGGCTGCCAGTGAGGCCAAGACTGGAAAGAAGGACTGGAAGGCTAGCGGTCAGCAGGACAAGGCAGCAATCAGCGGTCAGGACAAGGCAGCAATCAGCGGCCCGCTGGCGACCGGCGACCCGGCGCACACGAACTACGTGTTGCAGCAGAAAATGGCCCGCAAGGTGGACGGGAGGGACCCGCTGTCGTACAAGTGCCCCACAATGCAGGAGGTGGTCGGCTACGCCATCGTCACCACGGTGGTCCTGCTAGGCCTCGTGCTGCTCGTTTCGGTGCCCAGGATGCGCTCACACGGTAGGCATACGACGCCCATCGTCGCCACGTTTCTTTTGGAATGTTTGCGACAAGAGGCTTTCACGAAATATTTAACCGTACCGCTCAGTGCGTTCAGTAGCTGAATTCCTAAAGAGTCGCTAAATTGTAAAACCAAGTTCACCAACACTGTAGATTGGATACAGATATATCACTCACGGCAGCTGCAGTTGCTTATTACCGCAGAACATGTCAAAGCGTACAAACATTCATCGCCATCTCGATTCGCTTTCCGGCACCACGATTTGTGAAATCACGAGCTTAGGATGGTGAAGCGCGGGATTGGTGGAGCCTGGCTGTGCAATTTTTTTCAGAAACGAACACTGAGGCAGGGACATGTTAGTGCAAAATTAAAGCATGCGGAAAATTGTGCTGATCCCGTGATTTTTAAAGACACAAAAGCTATCTTGACAAAATTACAAAATCGGATGGGTCACATCACGCAGTGGTTTTTGTTCCAGCTTTAATTTCGTTGAGAGGTTTCGCTTCGTATAACAAGCACAATCAAAAGATGCATACGTTGATCGGGAGAGCTTACGGAACCTACTTACCCCTAGCACATATATACGGAAGAGAAGGCAAAATTAGATTATTAGTTCAACCTGCTTCGAACAAGACAGCAGGAAACTCTGTTCGTCAATTCCGCATCTATTTTGTGCACCCGGTGCTCCCTGGCGGCAGTAGCTTGCAGGAATTCTCGGTCATGACCGGCATGTTCTCACGCACAGCACCGGACGAAACATCTGTGCAAAAGGTTAGAGAGAGATAAAGACGCACAGCACCGTGTAAATCGAAACATCTGAACAAAGGTTCAAAAGTTTAAAGAGACAGAGAGAAGTGCTCTGGAGTGCCGTGCTGCGCATGCGCAGCCATTGGATTGGTTGGATTGAATTGGATTTGGTTGAAAGGATGGATGATTAAACGAATTGTATTGTATTGGATTGGATTGGATTGGTGGATTGAAATCGTTTTAGAAAAACTTAAGGGTTATTTACGCTATCCCCATTGCCACTCGATTTCATTTGCAGTCGTGAATTTTATGCTTTCTTTTTTTTTTTGGCGAATGTGAAAGCCAATCAGAACAGGTTCAAAGGATCATGCGACGAGTGAGGAGAGTCGATAGTAGATCGCGGGTCATTCTGAGTGGTTTGGGACGGGCTCTTTGCGGTTATGAAAAAAAAAATTTTGAAACAAAACTGGAGGGAGAAATGCCATGCCTAAACGTCCTCAGCAAACACGATATTCTAGGGCACGGACCGAATAGCGATAAGGACGATCTTCAATTACAACTTAGCTGTTCAACCTTTAGTGCTACTTTAAGATGGGTATTATATAGAAATGGCTATACTATACCAATGCCTTTACGCGCACTCGGTGGTATAAAATCCTAACGTTTTACGCATCCACTTGAACTACGCGTCCTCGGTTGCTATTATAATGCAGGCTAGAATTTTTCTGATGTCGGCTTGATTATAAATCTCTACTTCTGTTTTTTTTTTTTTTCATTTCAGCCCTGAACCTCCAAGAATGATCAGCAGTCATCCGGAAATACATGGCTGTTTATACTGTCGTTATTTGTTTTACATATATTCGTACCACATTTTCAATAAATCACCATAGCGCTGCATGCGCACACGGTATCGAAAATTGTAAAAGGAAGTTGATCATTTTAAGTTATGAAGCAGAAGGTACAGCCGTTATTTTTTCCCGCATGCATAAGTGACAAGAAACCTGCGACCTGTATCCAGACATGTACGTAACGCGTTACAAGGAACAAGTTACGTCTACCTAGTTACTATTTTCAGTAACGGGTAACGTATTTACTTACTTTTGTAAAGAAATAGAGTGGGCAACGTATTTATTTCCCTTTAAGGCCGATTAACGAGTAACGGTATCTCGTTGCTTCTGAGGGGGTAACGTGTACAACACCACTTAAATTGTCGTGTTTGTTTTGTACCTGTGCATGCGTCTATGAGGCACATTCAGCTGATGTTTGCCTCGAAAAGCAGCAGCGCTGTCTTCTACGTTCTGGTGGTTTGGGGCATCATTTCTATTAAGAATGATGCCGGACGGGATCGCAGATAGCTCACGACGCTCCGAGACTAGAAGCACGTTGAAGGATGAACTCTCGAAGTTTCAAGGAAACAAAGATGGAAGCCACGCGCCGAGGGAAACCTGATCTAGCTTACGACTTTTTCAGTTTTGCCACTTTCAAGGAACTTTCTCGGTTTCTCCTGGTGCCGGATGGGTACCTGCTGACCTCAATGAAGGCGCAGTTCCCGAATATTCACCAGTTCTTTTTGAAGCACAAGAATGCCGTTTCCTTCGAGCGTCTCGGCAGAACGGCTC
The DNA here is from genome assembly GCA_013339765.2 of Haemaphysalis longicornis. Classification (NCBI taxonomy): domain Eukaryota; kingdom Metazoa; phylum Arthropoda; class Arachnida; order Ixodida; family Ixodidae; genus Haemaphysalis; species Haemaphysalis longicornis. Next base: position 192,294,544 of record CM023452.1, read on the forward strand.
TTCAGCGTCGCCCGGAAATGTATTTTCGAGGAAGCGGCGAAACAGAACCGATAAAACTTCGAGGGGCCGCTTTCTGCTTAAGTCCAGCGATCTAGTAAAAAGAAAACAGTGAACTATGAAGCAAAACAGATGCGCGTTTTGCTCATCGAGGTAACGGGAAATGTGACTCGCTACTTTTCGGGGAAAATTGCGCGTTCCTTTTGAGAATCGGTAACGAGTAAGTATTTATAGTTACTTTTTGAGCGAGCAATGAGCAACGATATTTAGTTACTTTTGGGAGTAACGTCTACATGTATATAGCTCTACTCCTCGCCTTCGCCGACCTGCAGGAATTTGTGCCCAATGCTGCCGTAGAGCACCGCTTGCACTAACCGGACGGACCCTGCTCGTGAAGGATGACCCCTTTGTCAGGCCTGTATCCCTTGAAATGTGCTCTTTAGTCCACAGCCCCTGGAACTCGCCCCTGGAACGCTCCCGTCGTCACGCTGGGCATCGGCCGCAAGTATCCACTGTTCTCGGAACAAGTCATACGGCCTGCTTTGTCGTTTCGAGGCTGGCCCAGATCTGTGAACAATTTCTGTGAAATATTTTCTAACCTGCGAGTGATAACCAAGAAACGGCACTTTCGTTCATGATGACATTGTGACCTTGATGACATCGTGCTTTCTCAATGTAATATGAGTGTGAACCTTCCTTTTAGCACTATATAGGACCTCTCAATAAAATGTTGCAAATGTCTGAAATGTCTGAAGCGTTTTTAAACAATCCGACAGCTTCTGGATAACTGCGCTGTGAAAACTACACCAGTCTCTGCCGGCTGGCTGTTGGTGGGTCAGGGATTAGGTGTGAGGGGTGGGTATTTTTGGAATTCCCATACCAGGTGGTACAGGGTGCTGGGCTGGGGGCAAAAGTGCAGGTAGTGTAATATTCGACGGGGTAGGTATGTTGGAGGAGGGTTGGAGGGGGATAGGAGTCGGGAAGCTTGTGGGAGAGCTCGGGAAAGCTAGTGGGAGTGGTGTGGTGTTGGCCGTTGACGCTCATGCCTGTAGTCGGAGAGGACGTCCGCGTAGCCATTGAGTGGTGTGGGGCATGCTAATTACAGAAGCGAAGGCACGCTTACGCTAACGGCGAATATGTAGGGCGTTACAAGGATGAAGAAGAAGAAAAAAACAGAAAATCGAGTGCCCAATACCATGAACGAGAGAAAGAAAGAAAAAAAAAAATCCCCCCACCTCCCCGAGGGGATCGTGCGGAAATGAGAATGCATTGGGTGCACGATGAGTGCGCTGCGGCAAGCAGTCACGGAGAGAGGCGCGCGCTCCACTGCATTTATATATATTTTTCCGAGCGCAGCGAGCGGAGAGAGGGTAGGCGGAGAGGAGAGAGAGACCCGCGCAACACGCCCGCCCCGCGCGCGAGCTCTCTCCGCCGAGCTCCGCGATGCGAGCGCCCTCACACGCCGAGGCGCTCCTCCTCTCCCCTTGCCCTCCGCTACTCCCGCCCGAGGCTACGATATGCTCGGTTGCTTAGGCGCGCCACAGCTGTTGCACGCCTGGCCAACGCACGACAACCCCCGACTAAGAAATGCATTCGCATTTAAAAATGGCCGCGTATCTGCTCCTTTCGTTGCAAATGTCGCCGAAAGTAGTCGACTGGCGCCCCTGACAAGTAAATGCCGCCCTTCTCTTTCCCGCTCCCCTCTCGTGCTGTTCCTTTCCAGTTTCGCTCCTCCTCAGATAACACGCCAGCGGTTTGCTCCAGTCAATTTAAATTTACTGCGTTCTACTGCTCCAAGTCGGGTGTATCGATGCCAGCGCTGCCGTACGGCGGAGACGCGTGTGATTCGAGGCACCCTACTACAACATTTATAGAACCACGATGCCCTACTGCGCGAGCGTTCCAAGGGGAACGTGGATCCCATCTAGTGGAACCTTTCGTTGCTATTGCCGTTTGATTTCTTAAATGACGCTGCAGGCGGTGGCGCTGGCAACAGCAGGCGACGGTTTTCTGCCGTTGATGTGGTATTATATTTTCTATCCCAAAAGCCAAGTATCCATAATTTTTTTAAATAAAGGAACACTGCAAATAGCACTCATGTATTTATTTTTCTTCTTATATTTGCGCGTAATGTTGTTTTTGTTGAACAATGTTGACAAGTATGAACACTGATACCGTACTTAGCGTTTAGATTTGGCTGTGAGTATATAAGACTATTGCGCAGTAACTCACTATTCACCCGCGTTGATCCGTAGTCCGCACGCACCCCTCCCTACTATATAAAAAAATACTATTGGACCTGCCGGAACGGTACATGGCTCTACCCACTGCGCCACAAAGCCGACAAATACGAACGCGCCTTATATCGGTGACCATTCAAATTACGCTGACAGCCCTCTCTCGACAGCCACAAGTGCAACAACATTAACGTAACGCAAACTACTTAACCCCCGGAAATGCTCTGCATTTGACGTACCCTCGCAGGGGGATGTTCACGCTCTCTTCGGTCGCGGGACCCGTGGCGCCATCTGGCGGAGGCACGGACTCGTAGACAGACAAGAAAATAAATATCTGCGTTTCAGTAGCCCAAGAAAGACTACCGTCGTTAAAAAACAAAGAGTACACTACGCCGACGCTACAACAAAAGGGCCACGATGATGATATTACGAGAACAATCCCACCACTGGACGACCTACGTGGCCAATTTCAGCACGCGAATAGCAAACATCGCGAAGCACGTGTACCCTAATTCCGTATATGTGCTGCTAAATAGGTGATTGGCCAAGCCTCACCCAGCGATAATGACCAAGTAGGAAGAACGACGTAATCGGGACAAACATAATACGCTGGTAATGAAAGGACGATCGCCCAGCAGGACCCGTTGTTGAATGTCTGTGCGGCCTCTATATACTACAGAGGACCGATCTTAGCCCGATCGACTAATCTCGCCTCGCCTGCGCATTACCACGTGCGGGGGCCCTGAATCCTTGTGAGGTACCCGTTTGAGCGCATTCCTGGCTCACCAGAATCCCATATTCGGCAGCCCACGGACATGGGTCGCTTCAAATAATTCTATCTTTCTCTCTTCCTGAACCGTCTACCTCAACGGCAGCTGTGGAATGGGATGTGCACGTGAGGTGAAGGCGCAAGGGAACACAAAGCCTCATGGCGTGCAAAGGGGAAGGCGCTGGCTGCAGTTGAAACCTCCATCAGCCGACACCACCGCAACATGGATGACCGCAACCGTTACGACCCGTACATCACAAACGAGACATACGTTCGCCTCGGGACGAGGACGCGCCGTCGCGACAAAAAATGGCATATCACAACTCTCATAATATTCGACATAGAGGACTGCGAAGCTTGAAATAAAATGCATCGCTTACGCAATTTCTCGCGTTAACAGTCACATTTTTTTCACATCCTTTTCCGCAGCTTACACCACAGAATCATTCATAACAAGTAAACCACCCGCATATCATAAAGGTGCAATTACTTCCTTATTTTTAGCTAAACAAATTAGGCTAAACACCAGAAAGTTGGCTTTGCCGCAACACACATCGTCGACGCACGCAGTTCTCCTCAGAGCCTGGCCTAAAACAGCTCCGCTGTAATTTAACATTCGACCAGCATATCACTTCGTAGATAGCATACATATTCTGACCAAAGTTAATATCCGTGCAAAAGGCGGCCGTGAGCTACGTCCTCTTGTTCCACAGTGAGAGCAGACCCGCGGCGATCCATGGTCACGCGGCGCCACAGCGGCTGCCGCGAACATCGAAAGCACGTCCGGATAAATTTCACTGGATAAGTTATAGTCCCAGAGAATCGAGTGACCAGAAATGCCTGATAGCGAAGTAAGGACAGGCATGCACAAAGCGGCCCTGGCGCGCAAGTTTCTTGAGTCTCAACCCGGCGGTTCGTGGCGGCAGATGGCGCAGCTATGCGTAGATTGCGCTCAGGTGCCTCGATGTGAGCGGTGGACGGGCGTGAATCGAGGAACCCTAGAAATCTGCGCGGCTCCACACCGCACAGCACATCCCGCAAACTTTTTCTGCGGACAGTACGTCTCCATTGCTGACGTTTCCTAAAACTAGCCAATGAGAACGTCGCATTGCGAACATCTATACTCTTCGAGTGACGTAACAGGAAAAGATTACCGCCACCGCAAAACGTTAGTGCAAACATCTAGGGACGGCTTTCCTCGTTCAAGGAATAACGTACACGTGACACGACCATGCAAATTTAACGACGCCATTCCGGAAACGGCGCCATTTCCCGTGATGGCAATAGCAGCGAGCAGGCGGCGTGCATGCATATGCTCGATAGCTTCGTATATCGGTGGCGTTGTGCGGCCGTTGATTGGTGTAAAATGGGCGCTCTGTATTCGACACGTTCGGTGGCCCTTGCAGGCTGAGCAGGCGGCCCAAGGCGGTTTTGCAGGTCTTGGCGTTTTAAGACGAGTCTTTCTTGGGCTGCCTAAGTGCGAATTATTTTGGCACGTCTGTCTGTCGGTCTGTCTGTCTGTCTCTCTGTCTGTCTGTCTGTCTGTCTGTCTGTCTGTATGTCTGTCTGTCTGTCTGTCACTCAAATCAGCCAGAGCTATTGGCCTCCTCACTGATGGGTTACCGTCTCACTGAGAATTGCTGGGCAGTGAGTGGTAAAGGAAACAGTTCAGAAGTAGCAGGTAGGGAGAGAGAAGAAACTTTACTATGAAACTGCGAACTGCTTAAACCCTCCTTGCGGGTTCCCGGTGGCAGTGCATCGATCTTGGGAAATGCAGTGTCCCCTATAGACGGTATAGCACCATCATCTATAGCATGCAACCAAGATTGGGGGGGGGGGGGAGTGGAGGGGGAATTAAAGGATAGCGGAGAGTGAACAAGTGATACAGAATGAGTGAATAAAAGAAAGAATTTGGCTAACCTAGGCTAACACATCCGTCAGTCTGCGCACGTCAGTCACTAGCACGTCACTCCTTGCTGCAGCCGCAACGTGAGGCCGGTCGTCCCTATTTCGTGTTGGTGTCACGGGTGCAGATAATCAAACGAGGCTTACGACGAGGAAACCACAGGGTTTATTCGCTGGGGGGTTCATAGTCTACATAAAACGAGTATATAGTAGCCAGCAAAGGAGGTCATGCCCCGCGGGCATGCGCCGAAATGATAGACGTTGCACACGTGTGCGCCACCTGACGCGCTTGCCGTTGTCATCACACGCACTATACAGCGTCCAGGTAGTGGGGCATTTGGCCGAAGGCCTCCCGTGGGTGGTGGTAGGCTCCTTCGTGAATAATAGGTTCTCCATGACGGAACAGGGAAGCCTTGACGCCAGAGCATGCCCTTGGCGCCGCGTGGTGGGGGGCAAGAGCGGAGTACGTGCTCCGGAGTCTCTGGTTGCGGACAGTCCGCACAAGTAGGGGAATCCTGGCACCTTGGCGGTGCAGGCGCTCCGCCAGGTTGCAGCAGTCGAGCCGCATGTGGAGCAGAAGGCGGCGGGCGTCCCTGCTGATACGCGCAGGCAACGGCCCGCAACGCCCGGACAATGGGAACCCGGGGTTCAGGGCGCATCGTCTGCACCATGCAGGCCAGGACGGTGCATGCCTCGTCGAAGGCGGTGACCTCTCTGATCAGGGCGGCGGCGTCCGTTTTTCCCCGGATGCCGCAGTGGCCCGGCAGCCAGTGGAGTTGCAGGTCGCAGCCTCTGGAGGCCACTGTGCATAGCTTGGTCGCCAGGGAGCGCTCCGGCTAGTCTTGCAACTGGTGGGCTGGCCGGTCGTGTGCAACTGCGGCCGGACAGGCCTGGAGTCCGTGAGGATGGCCGCCCGAAGTGGCCTTGGGTCCTCCTCTCGTGGAGGAGGTCGGCGGCCAGGTTCAGCCCGGCTAGCTCGGCCCGGATGGAGGAGACGAGGAAAGGCAGGCGGCAGCCCCGGCTGGCTCTCAGCTCAGGCACCACGCACGCAGTCGCTGTTTCGCCCGTGCTGTGCCTGACAGAGCCGTCCGTGAAAACGTGCAGGTAGCCACCCAGCTCACCTGCAGTAGGGCGGCCGCCTCGTGTCAGATGGCCTGTGGCGGTGTGGTCCCTTTGTTGCGGACCATGGGAAAGTACTGGTAAGCCGCAGGGCCTCCCCCAGTGTCTGGTGGCGGCAGCCTCAGGCGGGGTCAGTATGACACCTTGACGCCCTGATCGAAGATAGCTAGCAGGGGTCCCATGTAAGAGTTGGACCAGCCGCGGAACCTCTGCAAGAGGGCAGCCCCGTCCCGTGCGGTCAGCAGGCGCTGGATATGCCGCATCCCTTCTGCACGGCCCGCATCTCAATGGGCCAGGAACCCGCTTCGGTGTAGCTGCCGTCACCGGGAACGTGCGAGGAAGGCCCAAGCAGAGGGGGATGGCGCGGCACTGGTCCACCTCTATAGCTATACTTTGAGCGTCGACGGTACAGTTTGGCGAGGGGCAGCGCGTACAGCACAGCCGAAGCAGCCGTGCCGTGAAACACGTGCTTCGCCACCTGGTGTGAGCAGCTGCTGCCTCGGGTCAGAAAACTACAGCACCCATTTCAGCACATGTGCGCTGTGCTGCCGAAGAGGCTTGACGGCCGCAAGCCTTGGGAGCCGGCAGTCCATGAGCAACCCCGGGTGCTCCGCGGTCAGCCACCAGGGAAGCGAGATTCGTGGAGCGAGACTCCGTTCCCTAGTAGATGCATTTCATGTGCGCACCCAGCGCCATCTACTGCCTCACTTGGAACAGTACTTATATTACTCTACGCAACTGCTCTAAAACGGCTCAACTGTTCTACCTCAGGTAATTGTCTCGGGTTAGAACCATGGCTTTTGGACTTTCCGGGTTCACGCCACAGCACTGCCAGCATTGTTTACAGTCCGTGATCACGATTACATTAGAATGTTCCCTTAGCTCAAGTCAGCACAGCGGGTGCAGCATCAGGCCCCGACTTTTGGCCCTGGAGAACTGAAGCTCGCACGGTTTTTGGGGAAGTCTTCAAAGCGCTCCCAGCGTCTCCTGGAGGTAGGCCTCTTCTATGTGACAGTCTGGGGTGCGGCGTGGTATACAGAGCGCCACGTCGTCGCCATAACCTCCACAGGTTGTCGCAGCCTGGCACAGTCGCGGTCGGGAGCGGAGTCAGCACCAAGTTGAATAGGAGCGAGAACAGCATGATCCCCTGGGGAATTCCAGAGCGGACGTCTCGAAGGCTTCTAGTCGCCCAGCCGACGTTCGCCCGCAGGGTCTTGCCAAGCAAGAACGCCCGTACGTAGCCTCCCGGGCATCCTTCGCTCTCACCATACCCATGATCCTCGTCGAAGAGGGTGCACACATTACCTTAACGATGTGTGCACAGGGTTTGAAGACATTTCTGAAGAAATACAGCGGGACACAGACGACGCAAACATAATGCTAAATCTTGGCGAAAACGATTGAGTTGGCAAACCCCGTCAGCTTCCTGATGTCGACAGTCTGATGAGGCCTTTTCAGTCCGAGGGTACGCAAATTTAAGGCGACTGAGATGTGTGAAACTTCTCCAAATATAACGATATTACGAGGAACGGCATTAGATTTTTATACGCAAGCTTAAGCTCCCGTCAGTGAAATCGGCGAAATTAAATCGCAGGACCCCAAGCTGAGTGAGGGTAGAGAGCGCCAGAGGAGGAGGAGGACACCTGGAGGGGAGAGGTGCAGTGCACTCCAAGGAAGGTGGGGGATGCAAGTGGTGCAGCTGGGAAACATAAAGAAGAGATGCTTTCTTTAAGAGGAGGAAAGGTGGGCTTGGAATTTATGTAGCAGAAAGGAGGGTATACATACGCAGCTCAAGGTCAAAGCGGACTCGCCAGTGAAAGCAAAGAGGCGCGCAGCAGCTTGCTTTTTTTTTTTTTGCAAGGTCGTCAAAATGCAAGTCCTCTGCCACCCCTGCGTCGTAACTGGCTTTCATCTCTGGCCTCTCACGCTGTCCTCCTCTCCTCTAACTCTTCCCAATAGATGCAATAGAAGCTTGCTCGATTCAATTTTCCTGCTTTCACAGTGCTCAGGCGCCATCTTTCAGAACCTTTTCTTTCTGTTGTTCTTGGAACACCTCGGAGAGCGTTTTTAAGGACGATATATTCTTTCTTGGCATACTTAACTCCCAAATTTTGGTCTGTCTCTGTCTGTCTGTCCTCCCCTCGATTCAGCTACCCAGCCTGAAACAAGTTCTGAAACGAGAACTTTATATACGAAAAACTTTCCCAAACCACTAAATCTTGTGCCATATTACTTCATACTCGTCAACATTCTTGACGAAAAAGAAAACAATAGGCATATTTGAGGCAACACATCATTCATAACTGGTCGTAGGTAGTGTCTTTTTAATTGAAAATTAAATAAAAAGGGCGCGGTAAAGCAATAAATTCAATACTGTTTAAAGCAAAGAATATAAAAAAAGCTTGCACCCGAGCTTATTTCTCGTGGCGGGCCAACAGTATGCCAAAACCATTTTTCGTTTCAGTAGACGGCATATGAGCAGTGGAATGCAGAAAAAGTTTTGTAGTTGAGCAAACTTCCACCGTGTTTATCATGGGAGGAGTGAGACTGGAGGTAAGAGCGTGAGAGGTAGGGGAGAGAAAAGAGAGGCATTTACGTGGCTAGGGGCGGCAGAAGACCATGTAGCGAAATGAGCAGATACGCGGCATTTATTATTTTCAACTTTTGCCTCGCAGTCTGTTACACCAGTTTGTATCATGTTTTTTTTGCTTTCGCAAAAACTTGTCTTGTGTGTATAAAAATGAACGGTGCTACTGTGTCAGGCACGTTGAAAGCCTTTTGATACCCAGTTAAAATACCTTTGAACTTCGTGTTGAATTTTCATATTGCTCCTAGGCTAACTAGACAAGAAGCCACAGCTCTTCGCGACGATTACAGACAAATTTCTATCCCCACAGCAGCCTCCTTCATTCTAGCTACCATACTTTAGACGCCTCCATTTGCAATTTCTGTCCCACACCCCGCACTTTGTACCACCAGGCATGGGAGTGCCAACAAACTCCAAACCCGCCTCATTCCCATCTTCGAGCAGTGGATGGCTCGTCTGGCCAACCCTGACCTTAGACACCAGCAAGACTTGGTGAAGAGGGCAGCTGGACGGCAAGTCGCCGCCTGGGTATGCCAGAATAGGCGTGCCCTCCACCGTGCGAGTACCCTGCCATCAGCACTTGTGCTTACCAATAAATGTTTGTTCTCTCTCTCTCTCTTGCAGGACCACTGACGCACATTCTCCATATCCGCTTCCTCCCGACGGCGGTTATGGCGAGCGGCATTTCGAGCTGCTTTAACCTCTTCCGCCGTGGCGTACTTTCTCTGGCTTCCCCGCGAAGTACGAGAGCTGGCCTGTCGCCATTTCTGAGAAGTTTCTTCTGCCGCAGCTGCTCCCCTTTCCCCGCGAGCGCTCCAATTTTCCGTGATATTCTGTGCAGCTCACAACGATTATCTGTACATGCCAGCTCTATAAAGCATACAGATTTAAGGCTTTAGCCTTAAAAGCTATTAAGAATGGTGCAGAAAGCCACGACAAAAGCAAGCACCTAAAAGACAGAAGCCCAGTTTGCACTGTTCCGTACAGAAAGAACAAAAGATAACGAAAAATTCGTGCTGGCCCGCAAGCAGTGCGAAGGCGGAAAAATTTAATTGCATTGAACAAACATCCATTGAATACGTCGTGAAGGGAACGAAAAGGGAGAGAAGAGCGTGAGGGGTGGTGGCAGAGAGCGGACGAGTTACGTGGCAGGGGCAGCTCATTCAACGACATTTTGCATAGGCGTGCGCACAGGGGGGGAAGGAAGGGCGGCCGCCCCCCCCTAATAATCTGGAGGGGGGGCGCCAAATTTCCCCCCATGCCTTAACTCCATCGAACCTGTCCCGTAGGGTTATGAGTCGACCACGCGCGTGTTTTCACGATCGTGGCAGCCGAAGAACCCTCATGTTACCTTCCAAAAGCTGTTTACTTTCAGCCCCGGAAATGTCGCTGTGAGAAACACGTTATCACTTAATTTTCATATTTGGAGCTACTGCGGAGCTTGTTCTCCTTTTACTTTGCCTCGCAAATAACGTGCCTAGTACTGATCAAAACAGCCGGGTAAAAGGGATTTCAGAACAGGCAATATTACCTTCCTAAATTCTTACTTCGAGCGGTACGCACAGAAACCACGTTGCAGTTTACAAAAGACAGATGTGTCATGCAGGGTGTTGCGGCGATGATTGGAACACTAAATTTTTTTTCCTGAGCAAACCGCTGCTCTGGTCGCTCTCAAACTTGCCGCGAAGGTCGCATTTTGTGGTCTATTTTGTTTGACACCGGGAACAACGATGGTACTTACCTGTGCATTTTGAAAATGAATAAAACTATTTTCGCCTATGGGAAAACGGCGGCTGACTTGGAGGTGCCAGCCTGCGCAAGTTGATGTTGGAACGACGGAACCACCTGCAGAGTGAAACGCACGTTTTGGATTCACGTACGGAGCCAAATGGTGCAGCAGACGATCAGAAAACCCGATTTTCGGGCTCGCACGTCCAAATCAGCCGCCATTTTCCCATAGGCGAAAATCGTTTTTATTTGTTTTAAGGATAAACAGGTAAGTACCGTCGTTGTTCCCGGTGTCAAACAAAATAGACCACAAAATGCCACCTTAATGGGAAATTTGAGCGCGAACAGAGCGGCAGTTTGTTCCAATTACCGTCGCAACACACTGTTTCTGTGCTTTAGGGAGAATGGAAGTTCTTTCGGCAGCGTGTTGTGAAATTGATGCCGTATCCACCCTGGGACCTGCCCCCTTTGCCGAATTACACATGAAAGTAAAAACTTCTGCCCGGAAATATTTTGTATGTGTTGCAATTCCATTTCATTGAAATAAAAAAAAAAGTTCCCACCTCCCGAAGGGGATCGTGCGGAAATGCGAATGCATTGGGTGCACCGAATTCTTTGTGGTATCGTTGCCGCGAGGGATTCAACTTCATCGACTTCCATCGCTATAAAGGCGCCAGTCGGCAAGCAGTCACGGAGAGGGGCGCGCGCTCCCTGCATTTATATGCGCAGCGAGCGGAGAGGGGTACGCGGAGAGGAGAGAGCGACCCGCGCCAGCCCACACGCGAGCTCTCTCTCCGCCCCGAGCTCCGCGATGCGAGCGCCCTCACACGCCGAGCGCGCTCCTCCTCTCCACTCACTATCCGCTACTCCGCCCGAGCTCCGCGATGCGAGCGCCCTCACACGCCGAGCGCGCTTCTCCTCTCCCCTTGCCCTCCGCTACTCCGCACCTGCTCCGGTTGCTAGGCGCGCGCCACAGCTGTTGCTAGGCGCACGCCGCTCAACGACGCAAGACAACCCGCGGCTAAGAAATGCATTCGCATTTAAAATTATAACAATCCCTCGTCTTTCCACTGCGTTCTGACCGTTAAGCCTTCAGTGGGAAGAGGTCGGAGTTCCCGAGGGGGGGGGGGGGGGGGCGCACAGGTAAGACTTCGCCCCCCCCCCTAATCGACAACCAAAATTCAGCAATAATCCCTTCGTTTTGTGCTAATGACCTACAGAGAAATGTAAATTTGTCAGAGTTTGCACTTTTGTGAAGCCTAAAGAAGCTTGATATAAAGGCGCCGAAGTGGCGGGAATGGCGAGAGACGCTTATTACACAGCGACCTAACGCTTGAGGCATAAAATATGGCCATTTATGCCATAAGTCCCGAGAAAGCCATATGCTTTGGCACAACATGTATAGGTTGCACTGGAAGATTTAGCTTTTGGTTAGAATTATTCGACTCAAAATAACTTTTGTGTAGACCAGTAACATTTAACAAAACTATACATACTGGGGTATGAGAACAGTGGAATATTTTAGCAAGGTTGAATGCAAGAGAGAGAGAGAGGAGAGAGAGAGAGAGAGAGGGAGGGAGAGAGAGACGAACATTTTATTGTATTGTGAACAGGAGGATGTTGTCAGCGCCTCCACCCCGTGGGGTCGTCGCGGTCTGAGGGCTCAGAGCTGCTCAGCTGCTCCACCCACTTCGGATGAGTAGGTTTTCCGCATCAAGCGGGGTTCTCTCTTTTCTCGAAAACACCCAGCACCTTGACTTTCTTGACCAAACTACGCCTCAAAAGAGGCAAAACACAGGGGGTTGAAGAGGGAGAACATCACGGCGCCATATTAGTGGCCGCTCGTAGACCAACAGCAGCCAATCAAAGAGGCGCTCAGGAATGGGCACTTGAGTTGATTAAATTCGCTGGCATCTGGATTAAATTAGACGAACCCTTAGATTAAATTACATGGCACTTGGACTAAATTGGCTGGCGCCGTGGATTAAATTGGATGGCATTGAGCGGGAAGAAACCTGTAGTTAGGGCCTATATACATCTCGCCTGCGTCCCCGACCTACCTAACAGGAGGCCTAACAGAGCTGCTGCCAAGCTTCACAAAGAAGCAATTTAATTTTTCTTCACTCAATCCACTATGATCATTATCGTCAGAAAAAGGTGTTTCCTGCAGTGCGTTCTGGATGACCTACAGATGACAATGAGAGGCTGAAAGCTTCCCTTGAATAATCCAAGTACTTCACTACCTCTCCAGTCAACACCGACATTATTAACACCACCATTATTTACCCTGGACGCCAATGTCTGCAAACTATCTACCAACAATTCAATCTCCCTACTCCTCTCCTCACTGAGCAGGTACACACACAAAACCGTAACACATCACGAAGGTGTTCTCTGATTCTTTGTTTTTATTGGTCAACAAATTATGCGGCGCACGTTTGCGTTAGAGAAAAAGTAAGTACATGACACACAAGGACTCTCCAAAAGCCTGCATGTTACAGTCCCAACAACAAAAGTATAACAACACGTAAACGAATGGAAGGACCCTATTGAAAGATGCAGGAGCAAGGACACACGGCGCACAACACAGGGGACGTGCACTCGCCAAAAGGCAACACGGAAGCTTCACTGCCGGGAAATTGAGTCCTTGCCCTTTTCTTTTCAGACAATTAAGCAACGCCCAAATGTGAAACAGAATTACAGATGAATAAGTACCAGTTGCAGTGTCATCTCCTAAAAGATGCATTCCAAAAGTCTAGTGCATTCGCATTTGCCACAATTTCTACCCTCCTTTCTTCTTCTCACCAATTTCCACAGGATTCACTCCCACTTTTGGATATCTTCCAGGATTTCATGCCAGCTCTTGGCTACTGTTGCAAAAACAACTTCTTGATTGTTGTTAGAGTCAGTCAGCTGACTATCCCAACAGCAGGCAGAAAAAACTAGCCTCACTTACAAATGCTCTTTTAATGCTGCTTTACTTGCAAAAAATATTAACAACGATAAAAAACAATCAGTTCTTTGCCGTCCATTTGTAAGAATCTGTAAAAGCACGTACATATTTGCAAAAATGCAGGCATAGAAAATACTGCAGATGGAAATCTGTGTACTACACAAGCCTATGCACAAGAGGAATTGGTTCTCACGAAATTACGAGAAAAGTTGGTGCAATTACGGATTTGTACCGCTGGGAAGTCCCACAATCTCCCACCCGAGTGCTGCCGCCACAAAAAGACATAGGCAAGGTAAGCCATCGTGTTGGCCATGAAACCCAGAGAAGAGCAGAAACGCTCGCCCACTGATAGGCATCTCACATACCATTCAAAGCACTGTTATTTGGCATAGATTTCTCACAATTCGAAGCACGTATGCCCTGTATGGATTGCCATCACAACAACTACGCCTCGTAATGTACACCGAATTCCTTCAGAATAAGCACTCCATGTAAGGTGGATTTAACCCTAGCCCATCTAGCAAAACGTGACTAGTCGCCACAATAGCAGCACTTAGCGACACCTACATAACTGAAAAAAAAGCGAGGCAAGCCATACGTCTGTTGCTGTACGGGCACGCACGATGCAAGTTATACATCACAAAAGCGATAGAGACTGCGGGGACATGCAGTTTTCTGAAGTGTAGCATTATTCGAAAGTCCGTTTGAATTGAGGGAAAGACTCGAAAGAAGTCTTGGAAACTGGCAGGTGATTGGTAGTCTGGGGATTAGGAGCTCCCCTCTCGCCCACTTCGAGATGACGCGGCTGAGGATAACCACACGTTGGCTGCATTTGGCCTCTTAGCAGTACATCGTGTATCTCCAGCCACTGCGGAAAGAAATTAACAGACAGTCGTGAAAAGCAGGCAGGCAAGGCAATGCAACATTATCTGCAACCACTTTAGAAGTTTTTTTTACTTTGTAAACAGCTCGCTTCTAGTGCTACAAAATTTGTACTAATGGTAGAGACATCTGCAGTGACCAGCAAACACACACCACAGAATGGTGGTACCATCTATCATTGCCAAAATGAAATGCTCTGCCCTCCACACAGCTGCGTTCAACATTCTTTTTTCAGTAAAAAAGATAGTGATTTTTATACAAGCATCAATAAGACACTGGTATGTTCACGCAATGATAGTATCTGGACCCGATACAAGGCCTTTCATAGATGAGCAAAATGAGATTATGTCGACAGCACAGCCCTATGTGTGATAACTGAAACTGTACAGCCTTTAACGTCAGCACAAACCAACTCAACTGAAGCATATGAGACGAGAATAAAACAACAAAACAGAAATGGGAAATGGAGCAAAATGGTCCACACGTGAAAAATGATCATAATGAAACATACCTCGTCAATCGTAAAAACTGCGCTCCAATATTCCCAGTGTCTTTCTCTTTGAAACTCTCTGCAATACAAGGTTTATGTTAAAAATTGAAAGCCACAATATGTTGAACATATTACTAGGTACAGGTAAGTAAAAACAGCACGAGGAGATATAAATCGAAGGACAATATTGCCCGAAAGAGTCAGGGTGACAAATTACTGCTATGAAAAAGTTCTGAAAATAAGACCACAAAAAACGCGGATGTCAGGGGGACATTGCCTGGAGATACATATTTAAGATTTACACTGCCTCACACCAGTAATTAATACTGCCAAACCTGTTAAGCATAGCTGAGTTAAGAGACGTAGCTATTTCCCCACGCACGTACCACGTTGGTGAGCAAGATGATGCATTAAAAACTAGCAAAAGTCTATCAGAAAAGCACTGGATGACATTGTGTCTTGAAGTAATCAGTGGGAAATCAAGTATTATGTAGTTAATTCTAAAGCGGCATTTTCTTCATATCACTAACAAAACATTCAGTGCCCTGCTATCTGCAAAGAACGATGATCAGCAAAGCTGCGGTGGCGAGCCTAACATAAGTGACAATATGCTTTGACAAGGTCATAGTGCAAAGGGTGCACGAAGCAAAGCACACTGGTTTGTAATTTTCAATCGAGCATACTTCCTGGTTAATTACATAAATTAAACGGGTGAACTAGAGTTTTGTTCCAGTGGACAAACACGGGGTGGCTGTTTCCCTCCCGTAGAAGGCCCACGTATTGACAGCAGATGAGAATATCACAATATTACAACTTCCCAGTGAAGTATCGCATTTTTAAAAGTAAAAACTTGGTGTATGTTAGAGTAATTTCAGTGGCTCGTTGTCATATAATTTGCTTCGGGATAATTTCAATAGAACGAGAGTTAGAGCCGTTTTCTGTAATGATCCCTCCCTGTGAAGAATGAACATGCTTCACCGTGCAACACTTGATGTGAGGAAGCCATCTTACGAAGACCATGTTTGCATTGACCTCCTTTAAAGTCGCTTCACCTCTAAACACAATTACATTGCTTTGAAGGCATTTTGTCAAGGCAAAGATCAGCAGTCTGATGTTATCCCTTTGCGGTCCATTTTCGGGCCCTGCCCGGAAACGAAACTAGGCCGCAGCGGTCCACTGTCAGGGTACGCCCAACATCGGTGTTTCAGGTAAATTTTAGTTTTCCTCCCTGCAATGCGCCCGAATTCTTTGTATCCGTGATCCGCCATCTCTGGAGGGATAAGTGAAACTTAGTTTGTTTGAAGTTTTCTCATTTTTGCAATACGGTGCAGCACAATTTTCAGCACGTGCTTTCTGAATTCTAGAGTGTTTTCCCGTGCACGCTGTTTGCGGAGAAGCATGGCCGCTTTCTCATCGCGTGCATTCTATGTTGGTGCACTTAGCGAAATCGACGATGACTTCAGTGACGAAGACAATTGTTGTACCTCCATCAGTTAGTGTTAACAGTGATTCAAGACAGGCGAGTGACAAGACGACGATGGCGGTGGAGACAGCACCGTGTGGATCATTGCTCTGTGAGCTACGCATTTTGACGAAAGCAATGAAATAGTGGTTAAAGCTTTTTTCTGGCATCTGGAGGTTCCATTGCCAATAGTTTTATTTGGAGGCGCACACAGCTGCGGAATCATGGAGAGAAAGAGCAGTGACACTTGCAGTACCGCCACAACCTCATCCAACAGCTGGTGGGTGACCTGAGGGTTCGAGACATAAAGCAAGGCCTATCTGCATGTATGGAGTGCAAGGAAAGGCTATATGGGACAAGCCATTTCAACTACAAGCTCCCAGGTCAAAGCAGCTAGCAATATAAAAAAAAGGACGGAGGAGGGAAACTGTTTTCTACAAAACCTGTAGTAACAACCCTGGCCTGCACCCAGGAGAATGCTCCGAGCGGTTTCACACGCTGCTCAGATATCGGTACAGGGTATCGAATGAAATGTTTTTTGTTCCAGTTTCTATTTCGTTCACAAGTAAAAGTTTCCTTACGGTTGAGCTCCGGAACGAAAAAATAACGGTTCGTAACAATACAAAAACGGTTCGTCGGTTGCCCGCAAGAAAAATGGAGAATTGAGTTCCAATGCGTTCTGGCTGCAATCAGTGTGTGCTGCTGTAATCACAGCAAACATTGCATTTTCTTGTTCTTTACTACTATGTCGTTTTTCGGTATTTTTGTGCTGATTCATGTATAGCACACCGTTAAAACAATGATTTCGGAGCATGTAGGTTATATCGATAACTAAACGAATGAAAAAATAAATAAACAAATGAGTGAACGAATGAATAAATAAATAAACAAATAAATATTCAAGAAAATAACAATAAATAAACAAAGCCACGACGTCTGCTTTGCGGGCGGCAATCATGCGGAGAGCTAAGCACTGACCATCGAGACAGACGTAAGTACTCCTAGAGAGTTCTAGAACATGGTGACAGATGGAGCGAATAGAAAAGCACGCAGGTCATGCACGAAATAGGCGGCTTCGAACTCCACGTTTCGTTTGTCACCTATTATCCTACAGCACACACCAAGAACGCTACGCCACAACCACTTCAGAGCAGATAGCTGAAACACCTCATGGAAATTGTGTTGTCGGCGATTCACAGTCAATAGCTGGCATAGGCTATGAAAACGTCTCACCAATCATTGTGCGCAGCTTGACGGCGCACCCAATGAAGTCTTCGAAGGCAATGTTGCCATCGTCGTTGCCGCACCTAAGGACCAGAGCTTTTAGAATATGCTGGTTCACCTGGTATCCTGGGGAACGAGAGATCGGACAAAAAGCAAAGGTGTTGAGAACTGCAATCACGCCAGAGACACTTAGACACTGAGTTCTTCTTGCCAGATGTTGTAGTATACACATCCACGACAATGGCGCGATAGGCTTCCTACTTGCGTTTCTGTACTGTTGCAGGTGCAAGCAAAGTCAGCGAAAAATAAAATTATTTCTGCACTCATTCATTACATTAAGTAGTGTCCACACGTGGGTCTCTGTGTACGTGAATCGAGTGTGGGCATGTGTATGTGTGTGTGCATGTATGTGAATGTGTGTGCACATGTGCATGCAGGCATTTTCTTATAAACTTCTAATCTTTCTAAAATAGTTATACTACAATTCCCTGATACCAAAACACTTGTGTGATGGGGGTTGCCGCATGAGATTAAGGTTGCCTCCACACCAAATTTATTATGATCAATAAAGCTACAAGCAGCGAAACAGATTTTTCGTGTTTGGTTTTATCTGTAAAAATGTTTCACTAGAACTTTATAGCTCGGATTCTTTTTCTCACAGGGCAGTTACCGAGGCATAAGTGAGAAATGGCAAAGTTCTGCTATCGCATCGAAAATCGCAAAGTATCCTAGCTTCGATTCAAAACCATTCGATCAAGAGCATATTTCTTCCAAATTTGCTTCAAACGCAAAATTACAAAGAACCTGCTTTGATTCGAAACCATTTGAAGAAAAGCTTTGTTTGTTTTCGAATTTGCTTCGAAAGCTAACCACTATTTGCACAGGCCTAATTATTTCTAGGTAATCCAGGCGTAACTAAAGTTCAGGTGCTTCCATTTTTCTGAGTGATATTCGTAGCAACAAAAGCACCAGAAAGGCCGGAACCAGGGGGCTATGGAGGGGACTGATCAGAAGTCAGGACTGACCACCGCAACCCAAGGCAGCCCGCAGCTCGGACGTGTTCAATAGCCAGACCCGTCTTTGTCAAATGCTGTAAAGACATTCTGAAAGGAGACAAGAACGCATAACAATGACTCTTGCGCATTATACACACCTTCCTGGAAAGGCGTTAACTGAATCGTAGAGAAAGAGACGACGAATGTAATCACTCTAAGTGCATCTGTGCACCAATATATAATTACGGTGTCACACACTACAAGGAAATAAAAATTCTGCATTCAGCACCATGTTCATGCTTATTATCAAAGAGGTTGGCTTAAATATCCAACTGCTCCTGTGCTATCCTTGAACTACTAGGTACTTGCTTCCGTGAAGCTTTCTCCCGCTCCCCCCCCCCCCAAACGGTTTCAGAGAATGTTAAAGCAAAAATATCATCCTCATAACCGTTTTTTTCCTTAGCTTGTTGAATAGAATAGACAACAAACAGAAAGTTACAATTTAAACTCGAGTGAGTCTGGACGCCTAGGACAAAGGACTTTTTTTAAACTCCGGAACAATATACCAAAGAGCCTTCCAGGGTTTAAAGCTGTAACAAGCATGCTGACAGGACCTGAGAATTAGCACCTTCAGAGAAGCCTGCCACTGTTAAACTTGCAGTAAGCAATCTAAGGTCCACAATCCTATTTGTAAATGCCTTGCCAAAATTGGCACAAATGTAGGCACAGAATAGCTTTACTTTTTTACAGACCTGAAGTTATGATTACGGCTACGATCTATGACTAAGAGCTACAAAAGTGAATTCGGGGTATGCCATTATGTCAGAAGACTTTGTGACTACACCCTTGCTGAATATCACAGAATATCTCTTCTACAAGTACTAGAGTGTGTTTACTATAATAGGTATTATTATATTTCTACGAGTGCTACAGTGGGCTTGAACACAAACTTTTTCACCAGAAAACAAAACAAGTGAGGATTGGTTGAATGAGAAGAGACAAGTTTAAGGAGAGGGAAAAAGCACAAGCTGACATCAGAGAGTGGATGGAAAAGGTCGTGCCAGATACAAGAGATGCAAGGGTGGCATCTACACACCTTCAGGTCCTGATCAGGATCCAGAGAGCTCTGAACTCATCCAAGCCCAGTTTTCCTGAATGATCATCCTAGGTGGGGGGGGAGAAGTTCAGGAAAAACGGGAGCCGCAAGGCCTACAGGTGTTCATAGAAACAATTCTCCTATCCCTTTCGCAACTCCCTACAATTAAAAACTGCGTGGAAATCACAAAATGCCTTGCATATTTTGTTAGCTAGCTACTACAGCACCCCAGTGTGGACTGAAATAAGGGAACTAGTATCAGCCATACAACTGGAAACACTGCAGTCTTTCTAGATTATGCGCAAGTCCCCTGAGTACCCATGAATATTCCTTGAACGTAATTGACTGATTGTAGGGTTTTAACGTGCCGATGCAACGCAGGTGATGAGGCATGCCACAGTGGAGGGGTCCAGATTAATGTTGACCACCTGGGGATCTTTAACGTGCGCCGAAATCTTCTACACACGGACGTCTCTGCTTTTTGCCTCCATCAGAAAAGCGGCCGCTGCGGCTGGGAACTGAACCCGCGACTTCGTGCACAGCAGCGCATGGCTTAGCCACTGAGCAACCGTGGCCGGTCCCTTGAACGTAACTGCGATTTTTCACATGCATTGCTACCCGCTGCTACGGTGAGAGAGAAATTTTTTTCTGCTGCCCGAATAACACAGGCAACTTGCAATGATCTGGTGTTGGGGAAAAATAACGAAATCACAGAGTTGTCAAACACTCTCCCTGATAGTTTTCGAAGTGCCGTCGGCAAAGGATACATCCATGAGAGCAACCATACTCCGGCACACATCCAGGGGAAAACTCCTGAGATCCCATTTCTGGAAGCAGAAGCGGTACGGGAAAAAATTAGAACAAAACAAACAATGCGAGACATAGCCAAGAATGTGGCAATGAAGACTTCAGAATAACGCAGAAGTGTTTTGACAACAACCATGTACAAAAAGCGCAGTACTTCCCAAACTTTTCATTATTCCATGCAGGAAACAAACTATTTATGGTTTTTTTTATCAAACCTACCACGCAGATTGTTACCAAGGTATTGCACACTCAGGCGTATATGCAGGACAAACAGTTCTGTTAGGGTTAAAACTAGGGTAAATGTATGACATAATGGGTTACATTAACGAAAACATCAATGTGGCATCTACAGAAGTCACCCATAGAGTAAGTGGACACAGTGCACACAGCACTCCTCGTTGGCTGTCAAACAAACAAATTGCAGTGCCCTGTAGTTATACACATTCCCCAAATAGAGATGCATGTACGTACAATCAAACTAGATGAAGAAAAATGTGACAACGTTTGTTACACAAGAGCAGATGAAGTTATAAGACTAACAAGAGCAATCTGAACTGCTAAAGCATAAAAACTAGTACCACAAGAAAAAAAAAAGAATTACGCTGAACAAATAGATTGAATAAGTAAATTATTAATATTCAAGTATTTGCTGCAATATTATGCTGACAAAACATTCAGCCCCACTCGCAATGTGGTTTCGAGCATTTGAGGGTCAATAACAACCAACCGCGTTCTTTAATTGAACATTAAAGCGTTGATCCTTCGTGCTTTTGCGCAGTGAAATACCACTGTGCCAGTAAAAGGTAAACCATCTAGCTTGTGCGTTGAAAAAGAATACGTCAGCAACGACCGCCACTAACTACTTCAACATTTACATTCACCTCCACCCCACCCCAAAAAAGGATACCAATGGAACTTGAAACATTATAGTAGTAGCAGACAAATTAATAATAACCAACCCCTCATGTTTTTGAGTGTAGTTTCAAACCGCAACACCTTCTCAGGTAAATAAGCAAATAAAATTCGTATAGAAATGTTATTACCCATTTGGAACAAGGTAAGCAGTATATTAGAAAAGTAAAAGAAATTCAGTTTCTAGTGGGTGGAAACCTGATAGGATACACCAAACAACTGGCTGCCGCTTATTTCGATGGTTTTGATAAAGCACAAAAAATCAAAGAAGCAACCCATCGCGACATCCATTGCGGAGTCGTCATGCTTAGCCTCGCAGACCCTCCCAAGTTTTCTTTCACGCCTCATATCTCCAGCCACACAAACATCCATATGCAAGCCTTACAGCCGCACAAAAACAAAAATGCAGAGGAAAAAAACTAAAGCAAACACTTGGATGCAATATACTTCTGCACTACTCAAGGAGGCTGAAGAGGCAAAGTCTTAAGACAAAGGACAGTTGAAACGTCATTACTTGTAACTGCCCCCATATTGTGGCGTTAATAGGAGTACAAAACGAGCCTTCCGCAGCTCTTGGAGGCGGCCCTTGGCAAACAAAATAAGCGACAGAAACAGGAAGTTCGAGTGGGTCAGGAGACAGTGTGAGGTTGAGATGGAGCGGACGTAGTCATGCACACAACAACAGTGACACGCCGTAGACTCACTTACCACCTTCTTCATCGTCTTCCTGGGGAGCTGAGTGGACATTGCGAGCACCCAGAGGAGGAGCGTGAAGGGACGATGGAGGAGAGAGGATTTTCGGAAACAGAAAAACAACAACAAGAGCGCATTTCACTTTGCGTCTCAAAAATACGGCACCCCACCTCTGTGTGTGTGTGTGATGCAACAAATAAACTGAACGAAGCCTACGATTTAAGGAAGTGAGGAGAACAGAGTTTGAGACGATGGTGGTTATTATCACAACATAAAACAAAATGGAGTCCTAAGCAGGGTTTTTGTGAGACTTCAGTTTAAAGGAAGGTGACAAATGCGTGCTATGTGTGAACCCTGTTGTTTGCTGATTGCCGAAAACAAGAATTAACCTAACCACACAAAACTTGGTGTCTCTGGTCACTCTGTGGTGGGTGCATTACGTACCTATATCCACAAATTGAGGAAGGAAGCATCAGGGACACCACACTGAGACATTTCAGCAATGCAACAACCAACATTGCCAATAACGTACACACTTGCATTGTACTTAATAGCCAAGACGCCCAACTGTTGTACTTTATTACGCCATCCTTTGCATTGTTTGATTTCTCAAGCTCAGTGGATATCAAATAAAGATGTGGAAGGAAAACAATATAAAAGCTGGGTAGAGAAGCCTTCTGATAGAAATTCCCTTTTTCGCTTCTGACAAACCCTGGCGATCTGTGCAAAGAGTCAGTTCTGCTGATAACCACGCCTCAACGGGCAACGTAAAATTATCTTAACTTTCTGATTACCTTTAAAGGAACTTGCACATTCCTTCCTGCCTTTCCCGGCCGACAACTTCCAATTTAAAAATTGGCTGTTTAACCTTATAGTGGAGGTGTGAGAAAAATCTAGATGTCCAAAGAATGTCATAAAACTGTTTCATCAGTGACTCTGGGTAACAAGAGTGAGTAATTTTACCAATGTACATCACAGATTAAACACCTTCAGATTCTTCAATAAACCACCTCCAACGGGTCTCACGCTTTTTGTTCAAGTCTGTAGATCCCTTGCTTTCTCGATTCATGGCTAAAAAACCACTGTCATAGCTAACTTGCTACAGAAAGTGGTCTTGGCATATAACTAAAGCTGCGTCTAATTTCACGGCCGCCGTGAGAATTACTCCGGGAAAATTCTCACGGCAGTTTCTCATAAAAGCTGGCTGGCCTGAAATTCGCTGAATTATACTACCTCCTAACGTAATTTAAGGTAACTTAGCCTCACGAACCCTACCTACGTAATCCTAACCCTTTTTAACCTAGTTTTAACCCTTTCTAACTAAGGTATTCTACCCTACGGAACGTATCATAACCTACACGATTTAGTCCAAACCGCAACGAACCTAACCTAACCCAGCCCGACGACACAGAACACCACATATATTAAACCTAATCCAACGCATTCAAGATTCCCTGTGCATCAATCGCATGATGTTGTAATAACCAGAATGAAAAAAAAGCATTAGCAAAATCACGATGAGCGAAAACTTCAAAAATTCGAAAGTTAAAAAAAAACATCCCCCATGCCGGATTTGAACCTGAGCCTTCTTTTTTGAAAGAAGGTGCAATACCACAGCACCACAGGAAGCAGCTGTCGAGTTTTGTACCCTGGAGAATCTCTGGGTGGCGTGCTGCCATGAGAAATTTTTGACGGTAATTATCACGGTTGCCGTGATACCAGACACTGTCTAAAACTAATGAACCTGGCAATAATGGCATATATCTGTTAAATTATCCAACATCAGTGACCATGCTTAAGCATAAAAACAGCCCAAAAATAGTGCATCAGAATAATTAACCACTACGCAGAAAGCTAACCACACTGAGGAAACCGCATAGCAAACACTCACACTTGGCAGTTCCTTTGACCATCTGTACGCAGATCAAACAAATTCCATCCAAACCGGTCTCGTCCATGGTCCCTCTAAACCCTCAGATATGTTATGTTAAACCGTTATTAAAACTACTGTTTCCATGGCCTATACAAAAATGTACCAGCAAGTTTGTAAGGCACATTTTAGTCCCAAATAAAGAATTCGTAATCATACAAACAATAATTTTCAGAGAAAAAAATATTAAAGGTCGTCTTTAGCTTGGCAGTTTGTAAATTGAAATAAAAATAACCGGAAGGGGTGTGGACTTGCACAAATCGGCAAAAATGAAATCTATTTGTGGTAAGCTGTAGCAAATATAGTTAAATTAAAATCAAACCATGCTGGAAGGCAGCATATGCTTGGTATTTCATGCTGTCTGAAGCTTCACGTCGTTCGTTTAAAAAAAGGGAAAGCCAATGAAATTGGAATCTTAATAATTTACCTATGAATGCTCAAGCAAGTGTGCAAAATAGTAATAAGAACAGGCCTGTAAGAACTTGTACCGTTGTATAGTTATATCTACATCACTGGCTTTACAGCCTATACCCACCACTAACCATTTAAAAAAACTACGAACAAGATGGTGAAAGTACGGCGACTAAAATTGTGCATTCATGTGGTAAGAAGCATGAATGCAGGTGCGCTTGTAACATAAAAAGTGACGGAAACAAAACGGTAGAAAAATGTGCAGCTGCGACAACAGAAACTGGAAACAAAGAGGGGGAACCTTTTCGGAAGACCATGTTGAGGATTTTCTGGAGTTCGTAGCTGTTGACTTCCATGTCATCACCGGCGATCTTGGCAAACAGGGCCCGTAATTGCTGAGCACGATCAGAACTGGGGTCCTCTTCTTTCGCACGGACCTGCGGCAACAACCCCGCCCCGTCGCCCGCCATCGTCACTTTACAACACAAAAGCTTCGAACGCCTTCAAACCAAATGCCGCTCAGCCTAAAAGTCAATGTTGTGCTGCTGATCAGAGTTGTTCATTGATACAGTCCAACCAACTTATAACAATACCGGTTATAGCAATATATTGGATATAACAATGAACAGTTGTGGCACCGTCAACTTTGCAATATATTCTATGGTAAAATAAACCGCTTATAACAATGGCCCTTCTAGTTATTATTGGTTAAAACAATTGAGCCTGACGGTATGAGACTACGTGAGGTATAGTATTCGGAGATCTGTGAGAGACCTTGGGTGCATGGTGTGTGACCAAGCATGACTTTTTCAGCATAAAAAAAGTTGCGGCGTTCTCTATCTTTCTAACACTCAAAAAGTTGGTTCCTTTTATGTAGCCATGCTATCCCTGAAGGAGGAGACTTCTAACTACACCTCTTCAACACTGTCTGTATTAAAATAAAGGTACAGTGGGGTAAAGGAGATCCTCTAGGCTAGTATTGATTGCCGATGTTAAGAAAGGCAGAAAACAATGCCACTTAGTAAACGTGCAATCTGCCAATCATTAAAAAAAGAAACGGCCCAGGATTGATGCAGAGACTTCCTCCTATGTGAAAGGCGGTGGTCTTCCCTAGGAGCCGAGTGAAGTCGCTAAGCCTAGGTGGTCGGCCGTGCAATTACATTCCTGTTTTGTAAATACTCTGAGTGAAAACCCATAAATGCTTACAAAAGTAACTTTTTCTGCCCAGCCCTGTTATGACAATTACTGGTTATAACAATGGCTTTTTTGTGGCAACTTCAGTATTGTTGTAAGTCGGGTTAGACTGCATTCAGTTGAAATTCTATTTAAAGACCTGGAACTTGCTCATGACTTATTAAGCGGCTTCAAGGTGCTAACTCAAGTATCTCAGTAAGGGGTGCTCCGAAAGCACACCATTGGGAAAACGAGCATTCACGAATACAAATCTGTATCTTAAATTGTACCAACTCTTAAACACATTCCGCACAATTTAGATCTCTTTACCTTAAAACCTGCCCTCAGCATGTCTTGCTGTTGCAAGTATTTCAAAAAAGTGTGGCAGCCGGATTGCTTCCACTTTTTGAGCATGTTTGTGGCTGTTTCATTGCACTTTTAGTGGTGGATGTGAAATTCATGCAGGTTACTGGCTTCAATCTTTGTCTTGAGTTAATTTTGTGTACTGATCAGTGCCACTTAAACATGGCAATCTGCCATTTGAAGCTAGCTGTTTCAAATGATGGTGAAACTGTCGTGCCGAGCGTCATCTGGCTCAATGTCATTTTCATTGTCACAATACATAATGCAATTAAAGCCTCTAGCCCCGCAGATACGCTTCCCCTTGCTTTCATCCTGTGCTATTCCAAACCACTGTTTTTTTCCTCCAAATTTCTTTTACCTCAGCCCTTTATCACTGTCATTTCAGGTGGTAAAAAATGCGGCAATTAGATTAGCTAAGTCAATTTAGGTTGAACAGCAACGAATATCAATTAAAAAAGAGAAAAGCCCTGTGCTTTGACTTGAAACCTCTTCACAATTTTCTTGCAGCTAGCAGTTCAACAATGCAGGCGTTAATGTGAGTAAGCCTGAAATAAGCATAAAATGCATTTCAAAGGTGTTAAGTTCGGGCTCCTCCTTTAATTATGACAGCCGCCGGTGGCTCATATATCAGCGTTGCCTCCGCTTGTAGCTGTCATGCAGCATTCCTTTTATGCAACCGCAGGGACGTGAAGTTGGGGGCGCTGAGAGCATGCTTTGTGTTCGTTCCTTTTGTGCAGCAAAAGACGGGGGTGCTTAGCTCGAGTACCTCTGTTGTGTGGGTATGCGGTCAGCTCGACCTGGCGGTGAACGGCGGATAATGGGTGCACAGCAGTGAAAACAGTTCCGGCGCGGGGTTCCCTCTCGGACAGCGCGCATGCCGCTATTACGGCTTGCCGACATTGGGAAGTGGCTCGGTCGTTGCCCCGGATACATGGAATCGACGAGAAAGGGTCGAGTTGACTGGCGGGTTCAGCTACCTCGACCCCTCCCGCGTTTATATGCACCCCGTCCAAAGAATCGAGGTGAGGGGGAGCGGCGGGGTTCCCGGAAAAGGGGCTACCATATTTTACAATTCTAACGCGCACCCTCTTTTGCTAAAAGTAGCCTTATATTTGTGTGCGCGTTACAATCAGGCTCAAAACCGAAATAGGCTTTAAAGCGGCCAGCAGCATTGCCATGCGCAACGGACACGAAGTCCCAAAAAATCCAACTCAATCCACAAAAAAACAATCCGTCAATACACACGTGAGTGAACTTTCGGCGCACTAATTCCTCAATGGCATGCCGCATACCTTGGTCAGCTGTTGCAGATTCTTTTGTGTTTCTGCAATTAGCCCGTAACGCTTAGAATTATGAAGATCAGGCACTTGAAAATCGCAAGCAGCTTCAGTGTTTCCCCGCTATGACGCATTACCAGCAGGAGCTGGATAAGCAATCTTATGAAGCGCAATCCTTTTTGGCTTCCAACCAGCTGCATACGCCAAATAAAATCTCCCTCTTCCAGGTACGTGGTGTCATGTCTTTTCCATCTGCGCAGTACGGTCAGTGTCAATTTTTTTTCGAATTTTCCCTGCGCGAACTTACCCGCGCGTTACGATTGGGGGCGCGTTAGAACCGCGGCAAATACGGTATTCTGGCTCCCCGCGGCCCGTCGATCTCAGCCCGACGAGCGAGCCAACCCACCCCCTGCCTCCGAGTCGACTGGACTCGCAGGCGACGGCTCTCTGACCCAACCCGTCCCCTTATACATGGCGGGTTGAGTCCAAAAAAACCTGTTTACTTCGACTCAGCGCAGCCCTCGTCGGTTCAATGTAAACTGGGCTAAGGTTGGCGAGCTGACGGGAAGCGAAGGGATGCCCGTGTCGAAAAGGTGCGCGGCGTAGTAGGTTGCTGGGGTAGGTGCTGTTCTTTTATGCGTCGTTCGCCTCGAAAACCTCGCCTAGGTTTGGAACGGCTCTTCCCGCCAGTCACGCGGCGGGCAGCGGTGTTCTTTAGTCTGGGGAAGGGATTAGCCCACGACTCCCTCATTGTGCCGGCGCGCGCGCGGGACAAATGCGAGGCGGCAAGGCGAGGATACTGTAGCCGCGCGAAGACCGCTCTAAGCGGGGGATTTGGCTTTGAGCAGGCGCCACCCGATTAGCGTAATTGTTCGACCAACTCCGCGCGGTCAGTGGACGTTAGGTGGCAGATGTCTTGTATTTGCTTGTAGGTTGCAATAACGTACGCGGGATGGTCCTCTCGTCGAGTTGAGATAGTCCTCTCGGCTCGAGCATCAAAAGAACCTCATTATTTCGTCTTCATAAATCACCAAGAAGATGGAGAGGCGAAATCTAACTAACGGTACTAAAATGCTGCCAAAATAAGACTGAGAAAGGCCGGAAATTCGTCTTGCTCCAAAAAGTAATGAGAAAATGTAGAGACACATCCTCAATGCTCTTGATTGGCTACACATTCAGAAGCTCAATTGTATTTAAATAACGGACAGGCAGTCAATCCTTACGCTATGTTGGTGTGAGAGGAATCAGAACACCATTGTGATGAAGATAAAGTCACCCCATTTAAAGCAGGTTAATTTCTATAACATGTTCCTCATGCATGCTAAGAAAAGGAACCAAGAAGTTGAGAAGAGCTACTAGCCTATTACCCTAGCCTGTCATGTTAACATGAATACAAAAAAAGCTGTTTTTCTTTTTCTTTTTTTTTCAAAATTTCGTCCTTGACCTTATACTTCGCATTATGTTTAGAACCATGTTCCACATTCTATGATGCGAGTATTCTTCTATTGCAACAATGTTTGAAAGTATCACGAATTAAACGTGGAGTGTTACAAAAATAATGAACTGTTTTTTTTTGAAATGCGACTAATCTGGTCATGAAACACGCAACAATGGGTGTGGCATAGTGTTTGCAATGCAGGCATTGTCACCACAGCAAGCATCTAAAATAGCCAGAAAAATGTGTCTGTAACCGAAACTGAGACAGTGTCTCCTTCTAAAAAAGATTTAGGCACACAGAAGCATGATCGATCCCCATTTTTTTCTCATAGACTTCGCAAAACATCATTTGAAATGGAGAAGCGGACGCAGTACATTGTGCACAGTACAAAATAAAAATAACATAATGAAAGCCGTTTTTTGGCTGAACAATGCAGCAACTCAAGCGAACAAGTCAGCAATCTCATAAGTTGTGAAGTGGACCGCTGACGCATTGGAGGCACTGCCTTACAGGCTTCTAACCCACCCTTTACATAAGTGCTCCTATCAAATGCCTTCAATCGTGAAAACAGCAAGAAAGTGTTCAGAAGTAACAACAAACAAAACAAAAAGATAAACATTCCCCATTATCTGATTATCTGCATCCTATTCTCACTTCTTTATTTCGCGATTACATTGATTCTCCCCACTGCCTAAATTCAGTTGTAATGGCAATCATCGTTTCGTTTTCTTTCTGGGTAGACAAATATTGTGACCTTGCGTTATACTTGTGGAGATATTTTCTCCAATTATGGCACCTTGAACTCCAAAGTCTACTACGGAAAACCAAAGCAACTGCAATTATGGGGTATCTGACAGCATACAATGTTAATAAAAAATCTATTAAGGGGTTCCACTGAAAGAAAAAAAAAGGCAATAAATCCTTGCTTCTTCGACGTGTGGGAATTCAAATTTACACTGCAATGAAAAGACAAACTTTCAACACAGCAGAAACCGGAGACGACATTTCTCATCACACTCCTGTATACATTACGGCTGCAAATGCTCCAATCAATATGTCTTTTCAAAGGCTCCGCCGCAGACTTACGTCATCGGCAGGGGGAACAATGGCGGGAGGCACATCATGTTCGCTGAAAAACGACAAAACAAAAAAGAAAGAAAGAATAATTAACATGGGTATATAGAGCAGTAAAGTGGTAGTTTTGCCACCTCGCTGAAGTTAAAACAGCTGCTTTGAAATTTCACCTACCTAGCGCGGCCAATTCATCCCAAATAACCATTTTATTTGTGGGTATACAGAAAACCTAATGAACTGCTTGCTTGAAACACTGGCTAGGAACCACTAGACGGCGTTCTTGAATGCAAGGAAAACAAAGATTTTAAATAGGTAAGCAAATAAATGCACTGTGAAAAGGTCAACCATCAAAGTTCTCTACGTCAACCCTCTGGCAGCAATGAAAGGTGTCGGCTGAGTGTTCAAAAGACAACTGAACCCAACAAAATGTATAAGAACTCTATTCACGGTGACCAGTCCTAATCTGGCATAAGAAAAACAAAAAGACAGGTTCTGATCAAGACTGGTTCTTTATTTTGAATAAGAAGTTATTTGGAATGATTTAATGGTGGTCAGATGCTCACTGGACAATGCTTTTGGCAGCACCGTCAAGGGTGGGCAGCTTAGATGTCACCGTCATAGTCACCGACTCCATTGTCACCTCCTCTGCTTACAAATACTATGGCATTGATTGATGGATGATTGATGATTGATTGATGATTGATTGATGATTGATTGATTGATTGATTGATTGATTTGATCGAAGCTACACATGGGCTACAAGGCTCACCGTTGTGCAGGGTTCCCCCGGATTAATTGTGACCACTCGGGGACCTCTAAAGGGACAGCCAACCGGTTTTTGCTGAGTATATTTTCTTTCATCCATAATAAAAGGACATCACTTAAAGCACCTTAACCCGAGACGGTTTTGCTGATAGCACCTTCGAGCTTTTGAAATCGGAATGTCTAGATCCGCCAGCCTGGCAACCATGACGGTGCGTCGTGCGACAACACACTTTAGCTGCACGCGAGAATAAAAGAGTGAATCAAAATCTTGCCACCGGCTAGAACAACCATAACATGCAACTTTTCCTATTCGTCCATGCGCGTTTTAATTCACCCGTTGAAATCGAAGGAGTTGTTTGAACACGTAACGTAGTGTCCCGTTTAGACACTACGTGTCACCACCTTTCAGACTTCAGAAATTTAGTGCAAAGCTAAAATTATTTCCGCGTGTTTATTTAGAAACTCCTTGCGGTCACTCTAGTACATAAAACACTGGCTTTCGTGCGAGCTACACGACGCGCACTCCACAAAAATTGGTTGCCTGTCCCTACAACGTGCACCAAAATCTGGACACACAGGCGTTTTAAGCGCAGAGCACTTTAGGGGCTCGCCTTGTTATTGTAGCTCGCTCGCTGGACCCAAGTAGAGCCACACGGCGTTCCGTCGTCGCGGCGCAACCTGGCGTAACCCAGATTAGAGATGCGTCGCTCAGGAGTGATCCGGTTCTTTTGAGCCGCTCTTTTTGAAGAAAGAACGAGTGAGCCGTGGCTCAGTAAAAGTGAGCGGCGGTTTTTGGAAGAGGGAGACCCTTCTCGCCCGTCAGTGATCCGTGTCGAACGGGGCGAGCCACAGCCATAGAGTTAATACTACTACCACAGCACTGCAAAACCATGGAGAAAGAGCCAACGGAGCCTAAAAGCCGGGTCAACGCTCTCTGCGCCAGCTATTGCCGGCGCGAGAAAGCAACTCCACTGCCTGGCCAGCTGGGGCTAATTTTCCAAGTTTCCTCCATCCGTGGGAGCAGACAATTCGAGCCAGGAGAACCGGATGCAGTTTTGACCCGTTCATCGGCTCTTCCGGTCGAGCCAGGAGAAACGGAATCCGCTCAGTTACTGAGCGGAAGAACCGAAGACCCGGGTCAAATGAGCCGTCGCTCTGCGCCATCTGTTATCGGCGCGGGAAAGCAACTGTACTGCCGGGCCGGCTGGGGCTAATTTTTCAAACTCCTCCAGCGCGCCTCCTGTCGTGGGAACAGACAATTCGAGTCAGAAGAACCGGATGCAGTTTTGACCCGTTCTTCGGCTCTTCCGGCTCTTTCCGCTCAGTTACTGAACCGAAGAACGCCTCCCGCTCTTTTCAAGAGCCGCTCTTCGCGAAGCGGATCTTCTGAGGCGCCATTTGGGAACCGCGGTGGCGGCGGCGGTGAATGACAGATCGGGAGGCCGCAATGGCAGCAGTGAACGAACTGCGTCTGTATTTTCAAAGTAATAGAAAATAAACTCCTGTGACCATATAATTCACTAGAATCACTACAGTTACATTTGTGCGTGCAGCTGTTGTCCGAGTCAGGAAGTAGCCGCATCTTCTCAACCGCTCAGTCAGCTCAGTTCCGCGGCGATTATCGGCTCCCGGCGGTTCTTTGGCAGAGCGGCTCTCCTAAGAACCGACGTTCAGCGGCTGCTCGCTCGATTAGAGAATCGTGCTGAGCATGGCTCTGAAGGAGTCGTGTCGGCACGTTCCGGTAGAGTTATTAGAGGCGTATCGGCCGACCCAGCTGGGTCTTGTGTGCAACTTTCGCGTCATCTATTATCGCTGCCAAAAAGCGGACCCGTCGACTCGCTTCGAATAAACTGAACAAAGTGTTGTTCACCACCACAATATTAAAATTAGTTTCTGGTATTATGTCCAGAATCATTTTTTCTGGCGTCACAGCTCACTAGTAGAGATCATATTTGTGAGGTTATAAAGTTGACAAAAAGTTGCATTTTTTCTTTATATATCGACCGAAAGTGATTCTGAAATACCACTGACACAAACACTTTTGTAATGATGGTGAGGCCAATTCTTTTCAGCACAAATACAGCGGATGTTGTTACAAAATAAATGACTCAATAACAATTGAGTAATAATTTAGATTATGGATGCTTAACGCAGGTTACAAACCTAAATGAACCGCTGAACCTTTCAAATGAACCGGTTCACTTCAGTGAACTGAGCCGTTCTGAGCCGCTCACTGAAGTGAGCCGTTTTGCCCATCTCTAACCCAGATGCTTCGAAAGCCAAGCGGTTTATATGGCCATAGAGCGTTCGAAACTCGTAAACCGCTGGCGCTTGTCATACATCTCCCCGTTGTTTAGCGCAAAGAAAACTGCAGGTACATTTGAGGTAAAATATACGTACTTAATCGGCAGCGCCCGCATTCATTTAGTTAGGAACGCTCATTGGGTTGGTTTTTATGATAGTAAGCGAAAAAAGTGGCAGTGCAACGCCGGCACGTGCGAGAGGAAAAGGAAGCACAGAAAGAACAGAACTCCCGCTGGCGCAGTTTCAGGCAGGGGGCGTACGAGCACTGCGGAGGAGGGAAGTTTAAATCGCATTGGGTGCAGCAGTGAGCGGATAACGGCGCTGCTGCCCATTATAACGAATCACTGCTCTGCACTTCCGACAGCTTTCACATTGAGTGGAACGGTATAATTTTTGATTTTTGCCTCCCCTTGAAAAGCAGCCACTGCGGCCGGGGCTGAATCCGCGTCCTTGGCTCAGCAGCTCAATGCCGCCCATGATGTGTGATCGTAGGTAACGCTGCTGTACGTACTGGGAGATGTTCTTCTTCTCGGTGAATATCCGCAAGAGGAACTCTCCCGTCTGGTTGGGCTCGAAGGTGGACGGCACCACGCAGTAGGTGCCCGGTGGCAGGCTGAACCGGGTGGTCACCTCCCGGGAGTTGATGAACGTGTGCGACCGCGCCGCCGAAGGCGTGAACTTGAAAAAGCCCATGTCCAGGGGCGTCGGGCAGTTGTCGGGGTCGTCGATCTGCAGACGTGTTCGAGGTCGGGGTTTTGAAAATGTTTACTCATCGAAGCAGTAGTAATTGGAGTGAAATCATTGGAATACTGGTCGAGCGTGTGTTAAAGGGGGGACCTGGCTCCTAAAACAGCTTCCTTTGATTGATGTGAACTCTGTGAAACTTGTCAGTCTTGCTGGTTTTTTCCTACTGATTTCAAATATGTCATCTTTTTTTCAGCTGGTCAATTAGTTCCCAAGATAATTAGATATAATCAGTGATTTTTGGAGGAACAATAGACAGAACTGTGTTAGTAACTAAAACTGAAGTCTTTATTTTTCCCAATCCTAAGAACCCTGGTGAACGAGATAAGAGAATCGGTTTTTTGATGCACTGCTTTGACTAATTTTACAGCTCATTAAACTTTGGTGTTTGAAATGGGCATTCGAAATGGTTCTTTGCCACTGGTGCCACCAAAGTTCATTGAGCTGTAAAATTATTTCCAAGCGATGCATCAAAAGACCGCTTCTCCTATTGCATCACCAGGGTTCTTAGTATTGGAAAACAAAGATTTCAGTTTTATGACTGACACTGTTTTGTCTATTGCTCCTCCAAAAATGACTAATTATCTGTAATTATCTTGGGAACTAATTTACCAGCTGATAAAATAATGGCATATTTGAAATCAGTGATAAAAAAGCAGCAAGACTGACAAGTTTCACCGAGTTTACTTATCAATTAAAGGAAGCTGTTTTAAGAGCAACAAGTCACTAATCCACTAAGTGGACGCCTTGTGGCTTTAAGGTGATAAAAGCTAACTGAGAACACTCGGCAGAGGAGTACACGTCCCACAAACTTTTTTTTAATTTACCCGACAATATGTCTTCACGCACAAATTCAACCGCTTCTCCGTGAATGGCCTCTGCCATAAACTGGTAGTGAACAAATGCAGAGCTCTGCCAAGAGTCTGCAATTCCCAACTTTGGCTGCACTGTGCAATGTCCTGTGCGCACCAAGAACTTTGCTTTCTGACTTTGCCAGTATAGAATGCTTTTGTCAGAAATGCAAAACTGGGCTGCCTTTGTTTCGCATTGACACTTTATTCCGAGATAGAAACAATCCTGGCACTGCCGCTACGCTGCAGAGTGTTACCTAAAACCGTAACGATAAGCTGTGCCCAGCACTTAAACCAGCCTAACTGATAACAAAACATCCTTATGATTGATCAAAGAGATCATTTTACTATAACAAAAAGATTCCGAGACTTCGCAAAAAATTAGAACTGAAGGGGCACGACCTAAATTACTATCAGATACTATGCCTCTAGGCCACCGAGGCTAAGCAAGGGGCGGGCTCCATTAAAGGGACACTGAAGTGATTTGTAAACATTGCGGGATTACTAGCGCAAATTGTAGTTCGGAGTCCGTAGGCATTGTTTCGACCACTCTGGCCGCGTTTACGCGAATTTATTTAGTAGAAAAATCAATTCGGAAATGCCGTCCTTTTTACGCTCGCCCATTTTTGTGGCGTTTTCGTGTGACTCAGAAAATGGACTTGCTGGATATTTGGACTTACTGGTCAGGGACCACCGTTGTCCCGGCCGCCGACGGGTCGTCGTATTCGCTCGCTCAATTGAAACTAAGCGACAACACCTTTTGAATGAAAGAATGTGCCTTTCCTTACTTTGTTAGTTTGTACACTGTGTCAAACTCAGAGTCCGGGTCGCTCCACACAAGCGCTGTCCGCAAGTGCACATGCGACGCTTCGCGACTTTACGCTAGTAGGAAAACTAAGGCCAATTGAAGGCGGGAGAAGAGTCAGCGAAGTCAATATAGGTACTAAGAAAATAAAATCACCTGAAACTTTTACCGTACAGCGCAAAACTAGGGAGCAGGAAGCACTTTTTGCGCTGGGTAAACAAGCACAGCGGTCAGCAGCACGACCGCACATCTGCGAACGCTTTTCCGTCAAAGAAATGCAATTGCTGGACGTGAGATAGTGGAAGTTTGGGGGACACTTACTGCAGGAGTGATATACAACAAATAGTCACATAAAGTACTTAAAATGCTTAAAATAAATAAAAGTGTAAACTGGTCATACATTATAAACCTTATATATCCGAACCGGCCAGTGCCGGCTCGTGGCCTAGCGGTCTGAGGCGCTGGAATTTGTTTTGAAAGTCGCAAGTTCGAATCCCCGAGGGTACATGTTTTTTTTTTTTTTTGTAAATTGATTTTTTCGTATGCGGAAGATGTTTTCTGAACGGAGTTCACCATTGTTGGGGCCGTAACGTTCACGCTCCACGAGTGAGATCGCAGAACGCGCGCATACTGACAATGACGCGCTAGCGAGTTCTCGTTGGCGTGCTGTTGCCACAAGCACCGACTGCTTGCGGGCAGTGGGCCCAGGCCTGAATCAGCACACCCTTGGCCTGGTGCGAACTAGCTTTTTACGAACAGACATGAGTGAGGCAAGCTTCGAATATGCGGGAAAAGCGCATGGCATTTGAGAGTCTGCGGTGACGCGGAGGGCGTTCATCCACTGCGTAGGCCTCGTCTAGTGATTTCTACGATTCCAAGCCGCCCTGGGAGGTTTATCTTAGACATTTGACAGCCGACAACATGGCAGAAGCGTGGTACGGCGATAATTGAGAAATCGAGAATGCCCATCCAACAACGCCATCAGATGTCAAGCATGTTGTTTACAGAACCGAAACCGAAACCGAAACTTTTGATTGCTAACCTCGGGCATCGTCCAATCACGGTGCCCCCCCTCCTGACGTCACAGCCTTTAGTTGGTGCGGCCGCCGCAAACCGCGCATAGTAGTTTTTCTTCTTTCGCGCTTTGTAAAATAATTTCAACCGGATCAGCCACCGGTCTACACAGTGCAAGCAAAACGGGAGCTTGACAAATTCACTTCAGTGTCCCTTTAACAGAAGCATACGAAAAACCGAAGAAGTGTTCAAAGTGCACTAGTGGATAATCGATGTACAGCAGCTTTTTTCCTTTTTTTTTTTTGGACTCGATTTGGAAAGCTTTTTTCCTTTTTTTTTTTTGGGAAAACATAGGAGTAAACGGACTTTTCCATAGGAGTAACTGCTCTTTTATTTGGACTATTTTTCGTTCCCTTCCGGGTCCGCAAAATCGGTCGGCTACTGTATACCACAGGAGTCTGGCTTGTACCAACATAGGAACGGAATGTCGCGCACAAAGCATAAGTCAGACTAAAAACTAAACCATGCCCGACTGGGAAATGTTAACTACATGTAGTTTACATTACTACCCTTACTGTTACCTTCAGTAAAACGTGTGTACAAGATCCAATTCACTTCCAGCTCCCACATTTGCGGCGTCCCAAACCATAGTGCAAAAAAAAAAGTCTACGTGGGAAGCATATCCGTTTTACTGTTTGACATCTCCTGCATTATTAACGGGACACGCGGGTCGAAAAACCGCCATTTTTTTCGAAATATGTCGTTTTTTTTTGTTTCACTTGCATTATCATCTTTGACTATCCTTCTTTCGTGGAAAAAAATGAAAACGAAATACGAACGAGAACTTAGTGAAAATCGTGTCTGAATGACTCGCGGTGAGCCTAGAAATCACGCTACAGTGAACTAGAATAGGGGTAGTATGCTCACTGCGGAGCGCCATAACGAGGCGCGCTGAGGCCGGCGGCGTCGACTATTTTTATAGTTTCCGCCCGCCCCGATTAGTGTCGCTACGGTTCAAACCACGTTAGGGGAGCTGCGCGGGCGTTCCTTGATCCACGGAGCAAGAATTATTCTTTCTCCGTGCCTTGATCTGCGTGCGTTCCAACGTGGTGGTTTAGTGGTTGCGGAGAGTTCAGTCTGCACTTCTGATTCCTCTCCTGTTACGCGTTTAGTTATTTTGTGTTCATTGAACCGGGAAGTCATCAACGCAGTGTGCGGCGCGTATTTGTTGTCCTGCGAGTCTCCTTCACGAAGGAAACAAATAAGCCCGGTACGTAGGCAGAACCATTGCTACTCGCCGGGCTGCAAGACCGGCTACGTTAGCAAGAAAGGTGGTCCTAAGGTGGCCATTTTTAGGGTACCAAAAAAGTCTTCTAGAAGACTTTTGCGCGTCGGAGAGGAACCTCCGACGCTCAAATAAAGCGCTGGACGACAAGAGCGCTGTTTGCGAGTTTCACTTCGAGCGGCGCTCCGTCATCCGCGATTACGTTCATGTCGTACAGGGACGAGACGTCCGTATTTTTCGCGGTAAGCCACGCTTAGCACCAGATGCTGTGCCGACCATTCTACCTAACCTGCCTGAGTACGCATCGAAAAAAGTACCGCGGGGG
Organism: Haemaphysalis longicornis; assembly: GCA_013339765.2. NCBI lineage: Eukaryota > Metazoa > Arthropoda > Arachnida > Ixodida > Ixodidae > Haemaphysalis > Haemaphysalis longicornis. The sequence goes on from CM023452.1 coordinate 192,332,159, forward strand.
AAGCCGCCGAGAAAGACTTGAAACGATCAGCTGGGGAAGAAGCAAATCGTCACCCATTGCAAGGCGTAAAGGGCTTTTCGAAAGTACCGAAGGTGGTAACAGTGAAAATGAGGTTGCGCTGAATGAGCACTAACAAGAGCCGGAGACTTTCACTGCGATTAAGCTGCGCGACCCGAGGTCGTGTCTTCCGCGACAGAATCTCTATAGAGCCAAATTACTTTTTGGAAACTCCAAGTACACACCTTCAGTGTTCTGGACAAAGCATGCACTTCGTGGAGAAAACGACACAACGTTTTGCTGCACATCTGTGTTGAACTCTACCATGGAACTAGTACCCGAGAAGGCGTGATGTTCATTCGCATCAGCCTGCCAAAGGAGGTCGGTTGTGACTCTCATGCAAGGAGATTGTGAAGTTTTATATTGTCGTGAGGCTTCACTTCTTTGTTAATCAGGCCCCACGGGAATGATCCAAGCACCTTAAGATGAGACGTAACTGAGCAAATAAGGCGGTTACTTTGCCTTTATGCTCAGTCCGGCCTCACAAAATAAATGTTTGCCTCTGCTGCCTTGGGTAGAAAGGGCTTGAGTATTTGAAATTTTCTTCGGCACGGGAGGAGAGTGCACGTATGTTTAACCTGTATGCGGTCTTACAAGTTGTCCACTACACCTGTGCCCGATCCCGCGGCGCGTGCGCGCAGTGGTTTGTAACCAGAGCGGGCTGACAGATCCTCGGCCTTTGCGGGCCCCAATACGTTTGTAGTACCCGCGAATGTATGATGCGAGCAAATCAACAGATGGCAGTCCTGGTCTGGCAACCATGGTAGCCCCGCGATAAAATGGTGGGAAAATTGCGGGTACGCCAGCCGAAATGCTACCGAAAAAAACTTATTCTATTAGAATGGACTGGGGCACTGCGTGCCGAGTAATTCTCCGTAGATTTCGCGTGCTGGGTTAGTTAGTTTAGTGCAACATCAGCTAAACAAGAAATCAAGTTTTGTAATGCTTTCTCATTAATTACAAAATTATTCTGCAGCCCGCAACAGGCGGTTATGCCACTTCCCTTCAGGCGGGTAAGCATCTAAAAAATCCATTAAGCTATTGTTCGTAACCGAGAACACGCACTCCAATCACCGTTTTTTTAATGACAAGAGTGCAGGTTGTGTTTGTAATTACATTCGAATCCATCGAGAAGCACCCAAGAAAGCAGCCGGACACGCGCCGTGCTTGCACATCACGCCCTACACTCTTCACCTCGCATTCACTCATGCGAGGCTTCTACCGAATCCACATCCGCGCTTTTTACGCACGATATTAAAGTGCACAGCATTATAAGCCGGCTCAGTCGTTTGTGGTAATACGTGCGGTGTTTCCCTGCGAGCCAACGTGACTAGGGTGTCTAGAAGGGAGTTGTGAAAAGCGCGGCTCGTTTCGCTGGCGCGGCCATGTCCCTCGGCGCGCCGCTGCCGCCAGGAGCGCTGCTGCAGGGGGCGCGGTGCCGTGCTTGGCCGTGCCACCGCTGCTGCCGTAGAACGCAGTGTCGGGATGGGGGTGGGGTGCAGATGCGTCGTAATTTATCGGAAACGTAGGGTTAATTTTTGTTCGCCATGCATTTCTGAGCTCCGGTAGAGATGCCGTATGAAGGAAAGAAGAAAACTGAACGCTGTTGCTGCGTACCAGGCTGCAACCCTGAGTACAGATCCTTCACACAAAAAAACATCTTTGTTCAGCCCACCGGCGCGCAGAGATCTGTTTGAACAGTGGGTTCGTGCAATAACAAGATCTGACAGGCCTCGGTGGACTCCTGTATCCATCCTGTGCTCTGCACAATTTGATCCAGTCACTTGAGGACAAGCTAACGTAATTTTTCAGCAAAGCTCGCCTCCACGCAGGCTCCGCGGCAGTGATGTGGCGAATAATTGGGTAACCGTCAGTCCGTCACATGCCCGCTGCAGCGAGTATACTGGTGCGCTGACGCTTGTATTCCTTAACGCGACTTCACTTCTTCCTAGAGGGAGTTTCACCAAAAGGAAGACGAACAAGCGAGTTAAGCCCTGCATCCTGTAGATAGAAACCAGTGTTCTGTAAATAGCTTGCTGAGATGTTCAAATAAATTTGTTCCTTGCATGAACGTGTTTTTATAACTCTATTTTTCCTTGTGCAAAGAATGCTATGCAATGTTCATGCACCAGTGACCAGTAACCGGTCTAAACACATATGTTAGTGCAGGAGTGTAGACCAGTCTATGACACCAAGAATCAGATTACAAGTTGGTTTGAGTAAGTTGGAGCGAGTCAAAAAATGTATTGAGAAAAAAAACAGCGAAACAAAACAACAGAAATTCTAAAAATTTCCTACTAATCCATTGGCATTCCCACGCCAGTTCTCTTCATTTGGAGTTTATTTTTCGCGCAATTATCTCTATTTACGCTGTTATGACGATCGTACGTCTAAACTGCGCCAATTATGCATTTTGCGCAAATGCAGGCGTTACACGGTTGGGGCTCTGGAGTACTCGGCAAAGACTGCTCACGCGTTCGTATAAAATGCGCGCGGCGTGGCTTTGACGTAACACGACACTGAAGTGAATATAGAAGTATGAAATATATGAGAAGGCGCTCAAACGAACTAACGGTGGGGCAGATTAGCAGAATGAACAGTGCGCGCCAGCTACCGCGAGCCGGATTCCTCGGGCTCGCGCAACGCCCCGCAGCACGTCGTCTGCTTCACTCCGACGGCGCCCCTGCGTTCAGCGCCCCTTGCGGCAGCGGCACGCGACTACGTACGCGCACGGCCGGGCTGCGGAGCGGCGGGCGCGCAATTTAATAGTGCGCGTTCGCCGCTCTTTTAGTCCGGCCGTGGTATCAGTGGACCAGTAAAAAAGCGCAAAGGCTCATGGGTGCATTGTTTTCTCCCTCGGAGAGCCGCCACTTCCGGTTCGGGAGCTCTCCTGGCCTCCCGTACGCCGTCGGCTTTCACGCGCGTGTGTGCTTGTTGTTATCTTGTTTCCACCGGGGAAAAAAAGCGCTTATGTATCGGGGATTCCATAAAATAACAACTCTTGACCCTACTAGGGGTTTATCTGACAAGTAAGCACCCTGTGACAAATAAACAACACACACCACGCGCGCCTGACAGCCGCCGGGCGCACGCAGGCGTACGGGAGGGTAGGAGAGATCTCGAACCGGAAGTGGCGGTAGTAGACGACGTACCCATGAGCCTTTGCGCTTTTTACAGCTCGTTTGTGGCGTCCCTGCCATGGTTACGACAGCAGCGCCACCTCAAGCGGCCGCCGTTTGTCGACAGCGGCGGCTTGCGGTTGCGCACTCCGGTTGCGCATCTGAGCGCACTAATCACGCAATCAAGCCGAATTTCGGCCATCTTTGAGACTTTTTGCTGCACGGAAGCGTGGCTGGCCGCCATTTCAGCCACTTGAGAGAGGTAGTCAAGCCTTCTTTTCTCAATCAAACCGCTCGCCAGCTTCGTATCTCCGCGTAAAAATTAAAAAAGTATATTTCTTCAAGCTTGTTTTGAGTATCTTCTAACCACAATAGGTTTGAGAGCTCCAACTGGGTATTTAAATCACGTGACGCGAAATGGGACCGCCATTGGCTCTCGCCCCTTGTGAACCGCCATCGCTCCGTCGTTCCGTTCCATACTTCGCGCTATCTTTTCTATTTACTTATCATGTGTTGTTAATCATGAACGGTGAGGGAGAAGCATGACTTCCATCGCCGCAAGTCCCGGGTTTCACGTCCGTACAAGGGAAAGCGCAAGCGGCGCAGCAATTGCGACGAGTACGGCCAACGCCGGCACGACCGGCACGGCGAGCCTTCAAGCGTTCCGAGCGCGACTCAACCAGGCGAGGCTGGTTTTATCAGCGACGCTATCAGCTTTGTACGCGCATCGGAGAAGAAGTTGCAGCCTTCCAAGGCGGGGAGACAGCCGGCAACAGGTGCGGTTCAAGAGTAGTTATCTGCGAAGTCGGCGGTCTGAGTGACATGGTGAGCGGCTTCCGTGTGCGCGATGTGCGAACTCGTCGTAGTTGAGGTCGCGAACAAGCGGAAAGGGCCTCGCATCGGTACTGGAACTCAATTGCAAAAACGTGGAGTGCCCTGCAGGAGTGGTCACTGGTTTCTTCTTTCTACTCGTCGCATCACGCTGCCGCCATCGGCCGCGGAGGCCGCAACCTTCAACCCTGCAGTGGAAGTCCCCGTGATATTGTCGCCTTCTGTGAAAGCGGTACTCGCTGCACGCGCGGTTGGCATCGGACCGATCGTCTGTCCAGGTTTTGTGCCATTCTTGGTCTACCGAAACCACTGCACGAAAAGACGTTCCGCAATATTGCCAGAAATTTCATGTTGCGGCCTGTTTGGGAATGACCTTCCCAGCGCTGCTCCCAAGGTTGTGACTCGAATCCAAGCTTGTCACCGATGTTGGGAATCAGCCATCTCGGTGCTGTCTCCGCTGTTGGGACTGGGGCCCGCTCACCGCAGCCACCACTGTTGCGACTGGCCATCCGAGCGCAGCCACCGGTGTAGCGACGTTGCCTTGCTCCGCCCCGCTATCGACGCGGCGCTAGAGAAGAGCGATGAAGCTCTTGAGCCGCCGAAAAGTTGAAGTAACATTTATATACAGTATGTACAAGGGTAAGCAAAGGTTACATGACTCACAACAAGGCGACAGCACCTCTCCACTCGCTACCCTCCTAAATGTGCCGCCGGAGAATGCCGCCGAGGAATGCCGACGATACGAGACCGGGGCGGGTTTTATACCCCCGAAGGTCGTTGGAGCCCGAGAAGTTTGGATTGCTCCAATAGGGCTCTCGCTAGCTGAAGTTTGAAATCCGACGAATGGTAGCGAAGCGGTGAGTCAGCCGCGCCGCCACGATGGGGGAAAGGAGGGCGACGCCCACGCCGTCTCGGTGACCTCGCCTCCAGGCGAGTAGCGACAAGCCCGTGGTGGGTCGTTCACCTGATGCAGGATCTGGCCGAGCCGCCGCGACGTAAAAGAAGAGGCGCCTCTCCAGCGGGTGCGTGCTTCAGCTTGTCCACCGCGGGCGGTTTGGTCTGGTTTGGACGAGGCGTGAATCAGCCCCGCTGTCGGCGCGTCGCCCCGTGCAACGCATTTGGGCCGGCCGCTCTGGCACAAACAGGCCACAAAAGTCGTCTCTGACAACCTTCCTGAATCAAGGCAAGTAACTGCGCTTGCAAACTGATCAGACTGACGTCAGTGTGATGTTTGTTAGTACTTGGCAGAAGCAAAGACGCAAGAGCCACAACGGTGTTGGCACTGCCATTTCTCTAGACACTGGTCTCTGCATGGATTTTGAGGTGCTGTCAAACTTCTGTCAAGGTTGCAGCCGCCACCAAAAGCTGGATGAGCAAGAGGAGGAAGTGTGGCAAGCCTTTCATGCTCCTGTGTATGAAAAAAAATTTCGACTGCTCATCCCATGCCATGGCAGACGGAAGCAGCACTGCGCATCTGGCACAGGACGGTATCGTACAACCTGCAGTTCACTGTAGTGGAACGGCCACCGCTCTCGCAGTGTTGTGGTTCAACAGGGGCCACACTAGCTTCGAGCAAGTTCTCCAAGAACTGGGAATCTTCCCTTCAGAAGAACGGGTCAGACTAAGCAGTGCAAGTGACCAGAGGAGGATGAGGCAGATGTCTGCCAAGCTGACTGCTGAGGCTAGGTCCCATCGCCGCAGCATGGTGAAACGTTCCCGTACCGAGGACTACACCCGCTAGAACCGTGAAGGTGTAAATTATGCAGCAGGAGCGTTCTAGTTTTAGTACCTGAATGTAGACATTTCAGACTATATCCCGCCAAGTATCATTTTGGTTGAGCAAGACTTTCTGAAAATATTCCAAAGAAATAAACTTTCAATTGCGTTTTTCTCAGTTTGTCGTTTTTGTGTCCGTTTTCTAGTTTGTGCACACTATCCCCTCCCTACCCCCCTAGAGTTGTCGTATCACGATGACATTTTGCACAGAAGTTCATTATAACACGTAGAGTGCCTAAATCTGGTTAATGATGCAATTTCTGTCCTTACATATTTCGGACGGTCATAAAACAAAAATATACAGAACAAGAAAAGGCACACTACCAGCTATTTTTTTTTCACGTGGTGAGGAAAATGAATATAAGGCTTTTCAAGGTAGATTTCGGCACTCTGCAGTTCATTAGTAACCACTTAGGCTATTTAAAAGTTTCAGGAAAAAGATTTACTAAAAAAAAAAATCTGCACAAAAAAGCCATTTTTCTGCAAGTCATGCTGCGTAACATTTCATCCGCAGCAGCGATTTGAAATCTGATTGCATATATGACCAGAGGAGCTCAATCTTTAGAAGCTGTGAAAATTTCAACCTCCTAACTTCATTATTATAAAAAAGTTGTTTCGAGGAGCATGTTTATTTTACTCATTAATTTAGCACCTTCAAAGTGACAAATCCAGCTAGAAACGGGGAGGGTCTAGCCCCCAATGCAACTTAGTGCATGGGTTCGAACTAGCTGGTACTCCATGATCTATAGCCGTTAGGTGCAAAGAATTTCAGATGAACAATGTCTGAAATCATTGTCTCTCACGTCCTTCATCTGAAATTTTTCCTATATAATAGTGGATTGATTTGATTTGATTATCTGGTTTCACATGCCAACACTACACAGATGATGAGGCGCGCCGTAGTGGAGGGCTCCGGATGATTTTTGACCACCCAGGGAATCTTTAACGTGCGCCCAAATCTCCAACGCACGGGCGTTTTCGCTCTTCGCCTTCATCAGAAAAGCAGCGGCCGTGGCCGGGAATCGAACCCTTGTCCTTTGGCTCGCCAGCCCAATGCCTTAGCCGCTGGGCCCACCGCTATGGCGGGTGCCCGCTTAATCGTGTTTGACCACTAAACGCAGTCGAATTTACACATTTAGCAGTGAATACAGTGTGTACCTTGTACAGGGCAAATCCGATGCTAAGGAACAGGCCTGCCCCGAGCGTCCTTGCTGCTCGCTTGTTCTTTTGCATCAGAGCCACAATGAGGGTGCAGTTGTTCTCATCGTCATCATCATCAGGGTCCTCCAGCGTGATGAAGTACTGGCGGGTTCACCCAGAAGGTCTCTGCAAAATTTGAAAACGGTCGAGACGTTTTAGCCCGACGCAACTCAAACTGCGTTGCAACTGACGGCAGCAGCGACCAAGGTTTGAGCTGAAAGATGTGACTTAAGCAGCTGACTTAAAGGGGCCCTGCAACACTTACAATCGACTACTCGGAATGTATTTGGGGTAAAGTCTATTGTCCCAGCAATCTCTTTCCGAAATAATTACGAAAATCTGTTCACTATCACCGAAACTACGCGCGATGAGAAATCGCGCATAATTGTTCCCTCTCAACTCGACTGCGGACAACGCGACGAAAGCGGCGCGCTCTCTCCCGGAGGGGGAGGCGGGGGCGTGGGGGGTGGGGTGACTCGCGGCGTTCTCTTCTGCGGCCTTCGATATAGCAAATGCCGGGGAGTTTTGTCCTTTTATCCGCAACGGGGAGGGGTCTATTTCCGGTCAGGTGGCACAAAAAAGCAGGTGTGGCTGCCTGCTCGCAAGCGCGCGCTCAGGCTAATACAGCCAAACAAGGTTATAGCGAACTGTAATATGCACCGCGATTAGTTCGATATATCCAATGGTTCAATATAGCCGAACCCGTCTATAACGATTTTTTAGGTGCTTTGTTGCCTGCAACAAAGGTGCTTTGTTGCCTGCAAGGGCGTTATTTTGAGTGCCTGAAACTGAATAACCACACATTGCACAGAGCTACCGGTCGCGTCGCAGTAGTTCTCATGGTACCTACTACACATTTCGAAGGCATTTAGCCAGGTTGAATTTTGAGTGCAGTTGGCCTTTAAGCTTTGGCTATCTTTGCCATCCTCCTACTGAGCATGTGTATCAGCCAACCGAAGAAGCTGGATTGACCTCAAGCTTTCTGGCCGATCCCCTACTCGTGTACTGGCACTTACAAGCTTGGCGGGATTCACCTCAAGCGTTCTGGCCAATCCCCTCAAGTGGATTGGCCAGTACTTGTTTACTGGCACTTTCAAACTTTTGATTGATTGTAGGGTTTAACGCGCCGACGCAACGCGGGCGATGAGGCGCGCCGTAGTGGAGGGCTCCGGATTAATTTTGACCAACTGGAGATCTTTAACGTGCGCCGAAATCTCGTACACACGGGCGTTTTTTGCTTTTCGCCTCCATCAGAAAAGCGGCCGCCGCGGCCGGAATCGAACCCGCGACCTTGTGATCAGCAGCGCTAACGCGTTAGCCACTGAGCCACCGCGGCGGGTACTTACACACTCGGCAGAGTGTCGTCATCGTCTGGAATTCGTCGCACAACTTATGACATTCCTTTGCCAATCCTCCCGAGCATGTACGCGAGCCATCCGGAGAGGACTGGAGCGGCTGCAAGCTTCCTAGCTGATCACTCTCATGGATTGGCTGGTGTATTGACACTCACAAGCTTGGTGGAGTGGCAAAAAAAGCTAGAGCTTAAATCAACCACTCCTCATCATCATCTGGAGATTGTTGTGCTATTCGCGACATTGCTTGGCCCGTCCCAAACCACTTGTTTTTTGCCCAATTTGGCCCCCCAAATTTATTTTCCATCATACAAAAGATTTCTGTCTTAAAACAGGGCTGTAGTCACGGAGCAAGATAAACAGGAACGCCGACTTCACTCTCTCCGGCGGGCCCTTAATTTCCTTCACTCACGGAGCACAATGTAGATGGCGCAGCGAATGGGCGGCCGCCTAAGCGGCCGGCGTTCCCTTTGTGCCGGCGGGCGCGTTGGCGGAACGCATTCCGTCGGCTTTTGTCGGCTGCTTCGGCGACGGTAGTTTTCGGCACGGAGTGCTTTGGGCCTGCTTTGGCGCCGCTTCGCGTTCATTGCGCTCCTCCTTCGCACGGCTTGATTAACTTGTTCGACAGCATCTTCTGGGTAACCCGGACCCGAAGGAATTGAGTGGTCGTACGGCAAAGATACATTAAGGATTAGTTTGCATGGCAGGAAAACAAAATGTAGAGACCACATATAAACATATGGCTGCTATACAAACAGTACCTTTTCCGCAGTGCTTGCCGAAAATGTGACTCCGTTTTGTAAATTTGTGAATACCAATTCGGCTGTGTTTTAAAAGGTTTTACAAAGGCGAAATGAGCAGCTGGTTCTGATCAATAACGATTATAAAAGTTCCTTCAGCTTTCTCGCAGTTCTCCAACTTACGTCCAAAACAGGGTGTGCCTAGAACACGGACCGGCCCTCACACGCTCATCAGAAAAGAACAGAAATTCGATAACATCACCCGCGACTTCCCGCGACGTAGCAATCTGCTCAAGATCAAGGCCCTGACAGTGCGGTCTTTTCACAAGACTTCACTTCGCGATATTTGAATTCGTCCGGACCCTATCTCTGTGGTGATGACTCGCAAAAAGAAAAGGTTTAACGAGCCGGTTGTTTTGCTGGTCAGCCGCTTAAAGAAGAAAAAAACGCCGGGAACCCTGGTAGGCCCAAAAGTGCAGTCATACAAATCGCAGCATTGTATTTGGAGTTTGCGGCGTTATCGACGAGATAACACGAGGGTAGAGCGACAGTGAACATCGGGCCTGTAAGTTGCGGCATGAGTTACAATGAAGATTGCGTTTGATATTCTTTGGTGCCTTATCAAGCTGACAGTGTTTTTGTATACTTAATACAACAGTGCAAACGTCGAATTCAATCATTGGAACAGAAATGTGTGTCATTGCCGTTTGCCGATGGAGACTCCAGGCAACCCTTGTAAGCGTTGCTCGTGCGCAGAAGCAGCATAAATAATTAAGCACGCGGACAGAGAGCGGTCTAACAACAGAGGGTAATTTTTGCGCTGCATCGATTTGTCGTAAGCAGAATCATGCTAGACTATGTTGTGGCGTTCCATTTTACTCTTGCTCATTCTTTGGTGCTTCTGAAGTCGTCATCGATTCAGTTGCGTCTTATATCTGCTGGGTTAGTACAATCTTTTTAGTGGGTCTTCAAAATGTCAGAATAAACGTTTCCTGATAGGGAATAAGCGATCGCCATGTATGCGGTGGCGTGCGATTATCTGCGCCGTCTATTGCGGCTGCGCACGGGTGTTTAAATTCCGCGCGTGCACGCATGCCTCCTGCATAGTAGGACAGGAATAAGACAGACGTCGCTGCGAAAGAAAAGACGCCTCTGGGGAGAGCGAAAAAGGGAAGAGCCATGTACAGAGACACAGCGACGAGAGGGCGAACGAAGGAGGAAGAGAGCAAAGGGGAAGCTGGGCGGCCGGCGGCGCGGAAACATTCTCGGCCCGAGCAAATTATTTTTTCTGGGCCACAGTCGGCGCTCCTGTTTATATCCTGCTACGTCGCTGTAGTTTCTAAAAAAACAGCACCGCGATTATGATAAAAACTGGGGTGATCTGGGACAAAACCCTCCCCATAATGAATCATTTGACCATCACAACATTATTTTTTCTGTAATGGCCTGCAAAGACCTGACTGGAAGTCAGCCCTGCCCGTACCTGCTCAATGGAAAGAGGCAAAAAGCATGACTACAAACTTCAGAGTGAATTTGTATACACCTTCACTCTAGCTCACAGCAAGCTACCCATTTCCATTGTCATTAATACCCCTGTCACACGGGCACTTTCAGTCGCGATTGAAGTGAATCGCGATCAAGTTTTCGAGCGCGCTCGACGCACTACCGCTGTTACACGGAACGTTTCAATCACGAACGAGAAATTCCACTGGTTGCACTCGTTTACGCCAGATGGCGCTAACAATGTGCGTGCAGCCGGCGTCCGGTAATTTCGCGCGGTCGTAGGCGTAACTATGTAAATGTTACCACACGCTTATTTTGCGTCAAGTTATTTGACACAATTTGTGGCGTTAGTTGAAGTTGTCACCTTCTGTGCCATTGCTGAGCGGGGACGAGAGTATCGCCGCTTTCGTTCGATCGCGCTTGGAAGCCTCGATCGCGCTTGAGAAACCAGGATTGAGTTCAAGCGGGTCGAGCTCATCGCGATTGAAACTGCCTTGTAGCAGCGCCAAATCCGGGCTGAGCTCGATCCGGATCGACTCAATAGCGATTGAAAGTGCCCGTGTGACAGAATATAATTTCAAACTGAAGCAGCTCTCACTTGCCGCATGACAAAGGCAATTTCCCAAAATGATTCCAGAGACTACTTCAGTTTGCAAACTAATTTTCATGCTCTTTGGCGAACATTACTTCTCCTAAAGCTTCTTAATATCTCAAACGATATGCAAACGCAGCTGGTTACTGTGTAGATTCTCATTTATGAAAATAAAACCCAAACTTATCAAGAAAAGAAATAGCAAACACCTGATCTCTCCCTGTCTTGCAACCTGATTTTGAAGCCCCCTCCTCAACCATAAATAGCAAACAAGTGATACAAACCATAAATGAAGACCCCCATACTTTCACTCTAGGAGCAAGTCGGAACACTAATTAAACATATGGCGACAAGAGCCCTGAAAATGCCTAAAGAATACCAAAGCACCATTATGTATTATAAATAAATTAATTGCCTTTAATTTATTATTAATAAATTATCAATAATAATGAAGTAGTAAAGACATTGCTGTTGTCTTGGAACTTTTATGCCTAGACGCAGAGCTTGCTTTGGCCAGGTTTGGGCAGTGGCTGAAGTAATCGAGTCCATCAAGCAGGCAGGGCCTGTGAGGCAATCGTGCCCTTGCAGTTACTTGCACCGAAAACGCACCGAGGTATTTGCGGCAGCCACCCGCAGGTGGCGCCACGCACCCAGGACCCCTCGAAGATGGACGCCTCCCACTTCTTCTTGGACGTGTCCGTCAGCACCTCCTGGTCCAGAGAGTCGGGGCCCAGGTTACAGATCTCCAGGAGGTGGAACTCCTGCAGGAAGTCCTCCTCCGACATCCTGGAGAAAAAATATCTTGAGCCCTTTGAACGGCCCCGCGAGAAGCACGTCTAGACGTCCTGAGAGCAGCAGTCGACCCAAATGGTTTCCTTTACTCCTGGTTGTCCGTGAATTTCAGGGTCAACACATTTTTACGTCTGCCTGCCTGCACTCATCGCCTCGTGTATTTTTTTAATGATGCGAAACGCGTAGCCTGCTTCACAATGAAAGAGATGGGGATGCCTGTTTCGGCCACATGTCCTAAGGTGGCGCCCCAAGCTTAACCGGGATCACCCGACCGTACGGAATTCTAGAGCAGCTTGTGCGTGGCTGCCAAGGCAACCGATGCTCAAGACCGCCGAAGTAGCGGTGCTCTCGCCAGCGATAGAAAGCTCAGCGCCGGGGCAGAGCACTTTGCTGCCAATGTTGACGCTTTCCGCCATGCGTCACCCAAAGCTAAACCGATCACGTGACTCAAGCACTGGAAAGGCTAGAGATTGGGGAAGAGGGGGCAGACGTAGCAGGAAAGGGCCTGGTTGGACGATTTGGACTCATGCATTTGGCATTGAAAAAATACAGGAGGCGATGGTGCATTGAACCGTGTTTCGCCCAGCATGTATTTTGCTCCCAGGATGAATGTACTGCAGACAAGTCAACACCATCCACATCATGTTCGTGTTCACTGGAGGATAAAGGCATCTGCCATAATCCTCGAAAACCATAATGCGCAGGACTGCAAAACCAGTATACTACCGCGGAATCTTCATTCGGATACCATTTTGAATTGTTCCCTAAAATCTGCCTGCTTGTGGAAAATGCTGGTTGACCAGCAGGGGTGCGTAAAAACAATGCTCACAAACAGCACTTCTCATTAGGGAAAGCTTGTAATTACCTGATTTGAAGAAGCGCATTCAAGGAAACAAGGCATGATCCAGTTAAGCTGCACCAGTTATCATACACGACCAATTGAAGATGGAGGGCCGATGGTGCATTTTATTTGTTTTTTCCAATGCTTATTAAGTTTACTGTGCTCAAATGCATAAAGAAATGTTTTGGCAGGTCATCTGGCACACAAAGGATAAAGGGCACCAAGCAGAAAAATATACACAGAATCAAGATCATTTTGTCTAAGTGCACTACTTTATGAGAGTTTATTCTTCTGGCAAATAGAACTTTTCAGTTCTTAAAGTTTGTCAACAAATGCCCTGTCAGATCATCAACCTTTAGGAATGGCAAGCATGAAAAAAATTTGAAGAATTTTTTAATAAGAATCTGATTAGTTGCAAATTGCATTCAGTGTAATTGATGAAATTGACGTGTGAAGTTACGTGTACTTGTAATGTAGGATAGATGAAATTAAATTTCAAAGACAAAGAATGAACTATGGCATCACAAGACAGCAATGTGAGAGGAGCACGAAAAAAGACTTCGTCCTGTAGTGGAGGGCACAAATGGTCTGATAGTGATAATGATGACATGCGGCATCGAAAAATATTGCAGCTATTTCTGTCACTTTCCTAAGTACCGCACAATTTCAATTACACGCTTCCCGTTGGACCACGTAAAATTTTCCATAATTTGGGCATCATATTCCATTCCATTCCCGTTCCCATATTCCATTGAAAGAGCAATAAATATTTTACCGCAGAAGGTGATAGTGTAGTAGGGAACCTCGCGTTAAACTTTACAAGACTATACCCCACACAGATACACAAAGCAAGCCCATTGAAAGAAAAAAGAGATAAATCAATGGCATGCAACAACTTCACAAATCGCGTTTTATCCTCACATTCATAGTCCACCCTACTTCAGCCTTCAGTCAGAGAGTCAAAAAAGGCTGAGCTATACCGGCCTGAGTGGCTCTTCGCACACTTTTGTAAACATCACTGGTTGTTATCTTATCTCTGAGGGCAAGCAGTGGTTGCTTTTGCACGTGCTGCACATTTCTCAGTGCATTGCCTATCACGGAACAACTCGACCTCCAAAAGTAGTAGGCAATGAAAAACAGGTGGGGAAAATCCGTGCAAGATAAGCCTAGAGAGAAAAATAAGAGCGTATCTTTCCCTGGAAGAGCCATTGAGTGCATAAAACGTGAAAATAAATCCAGCTAGATGAACTAGCGAGTTTTTAAAGAGTGTTGGGAAAAGCGTTTTTAATCTTTGAGCTGTTGTCGTGAAAACTGATATACAGTAAAACCTCGTACAAGAGACACTCAAGGGAGCCTGGCAACATGTCTCCTGTAACCAAAGTCTCTTGTAACCAAAAATTATAAAAACAGTGCGGAGTCGAACATGACCACTTTGTTATAAATCACTATCAAAGCGTATTGAGGCAGGTCGACAAAAAACTTCTCACTATAGCTTAAAAAGGTCATTCATAGTAGTTTTAGGGACTGCAGATTGTATTAGCTACCTTCCCAACTTTTGCAGGTAAAGCACTTATTTTGCAAGCGTTCCTGTTCTCGCAATACCATTAAAGTGCTCTTAGACAGTTGTCAGCCTTAACTGCCGGCACTTTCTGTCCTACAATTCCCTCGTCATCCTATTCCCCTGGTTTGTCCTCTAGGGCACCATTTACTTGCGTGAGGATCACACGATCTGTAGCCTCCTCGAAAACACAAGGTCCACATCTGCAGACACAAACTCCTCAAAAGATTCTGGAATCTCAGCTGTACCGTGGATGCAGGCCCAAGCTTCATCTTCAGGGCAGTTTTCTACAAGGTCCTTCATATAAGGCCCCCATCTCATCGTGTCTCCTCAAAATAGTGAAGAATTTACTTTAGGGACTACAGAAAGTTGCCCTTAGTAACAGAGTGTCTCTTGTAGTCATGCCTCTTTTATGCAATGTTTCTAGCATGGTGAACATAGTAAGACCAACCAAACCATTTCCAAATGTCTCATATAACCAAGTGTCTCTTTTAACGGGGTTATACTGTTGTATGTGTGTTTTAGTGTGCTGATCACATATATGAAATACAATTTACATAAAATAAATAGTTACGAAACTTTTCTCATGAACGTTTTGGTCAAATTAAAAGAAAAACTGGGTAATGAATGCTTGTAATTTTCACACAAACATTATTTAGTAGAATCAAGGAGAGCACTAAAGGTTGTTTTACCCTTCGAGGTCTCCAAATTCAAGTTATGTGACTCCGAATTTCACAGTTGACGATAAAGACTCAAATTCTAATTATGGATTTTCAATGATAAACTTCTGGCTCGCATAACTTCTGGAGTAACAGAGCTAAAAGCGTAAAATAATACTTTTGCACTCCTAGCTTCCTCTAGATTACAGCTGCATAAAAATAATAAACACCCAGATAGCAGTTTTTTTCTAAAAACTTGACATCTTTTACGGAAATGTTTGTGTATACTTCAAAACTACTCATCCTACATAAGACTCTACTTCATATTTGTGATCAGCTCACTGCAACATACATCTGCCAATTCTCATGGTAGTAGCATGGCATGCTATGGGGAGCATTTATTTGAACAATCTCGACCAATACTGCATGTCAGTATGTGCAACGTGTTGGGACAAAGCCAAGCCTTCTTAAAGGAGAACGAATGATGCGATACTTGCCAGAATTCGCCGTCATTATCGGAAGTGAGGCCAAGAATTTCCCTTTCTTCAGCAGACACGAGCGACCATTCATGAGACCTGGACACAAAGCACAAAGAAACGAAACATTGCACAGCTGCAATCGGAAGCATACGCAACTTTGTCACATGACAACAGAGCATGTAGTTGCTCTTTACTTTGAAATTCCAGCATTTGTCAAATATAAAAAAACATTCTGCCATGATCTCTCTGAACTTCCCTCCAATATCCACTCACTACCTCTGAAAGGTTCCTGTTCAAACCTCCAGCATGTCATAACATTTTAGTTGCACGCCGTCTCAACAAGTGGCCCCACATTCCTCGGCTTATTTCGAGCAAAAGTATGCTGACAAGTTGCCTACCACACAACCCTATGTGATTTATTATACAAGTGCTACCCCAATTAAACAAACAAGAAAATTTGCTAGATACTACAGTTAAGATCGGATTCGGGGATGCAATAACACCTCAGTACTGTAGACCAGGATAATTCAAACTTTCAGTTAGTTCAAGCAAATTTCAAAATTTCGCTTGGCCTGCTGTGTTTCCAAAGTATTTTAAAGCCACCTAACTCAAACTGCTCTATTGCATAAATTCGGTTATCTTGTTTTTGCTTATCCTTGCCACAAAATATGTGCTGCATTTGCGGTTTCTAGCTGCACATTTGCACCCTTATATCACCCTTATATCTTATTTCACCCTTATATCTATGTCTAGCACCCTTATGTATAGCTGCACATTGGCACCCTTATAAATAAAGCCAACAACAGCGTGCGTGTGCATTGAGGAAGAAGGGGGGGGGGGAAGAGAACACGGCAGGCGGGGCGGGCACGTGATTCATTCGTGATTCTTTTTTTTGTGAAGTGTGAATAGCGCTTCAGTAGTGTGTGTGAACGCTGTATTAGGCACAAGTGAATGCTTCATTACAACAGAAATTGCTGGTTGACCAGAGTCATAGTTACGAGAAGTTCTGATAATTCAATCAAATTGTGGGGTCCTTTCAAGTTTGGTTCATCGTGAGTTTACTGCATTTCAAACCACGGTAGAGAAATAATAGCAGAGAAAGAAAGAGGCTGTGCTCACTGATCACTCCAGGCTCCGCGCCATTCGGCATCGTTGCCCCAGGGATTACGTAGCCGGATCAGCGACATGAGACCCTCCAGCCCCTCAATGTGCACCTGCGTAACATCCTACAGGTCAGGTTCTCCTGGAAAGCAGTGCACTCATGCAAACTAACCAATGAAAGTGAAGTGTGCAATTTTTGTTAAAAGGTCCATGCTGACAAAGCACAAGTTTGGTTATTGCGAAAAATTTCCTCGTTAGAATCGTACTAAGACCGCTTTTAACTGTAAACTTTACTCAAATGAGCTACATAATTAGGAAAAAAGGGACTGGCCATGCGACCCACTAGCTTATTTCCCGCAACAGAACCTATGATGTCATATGCGCCCAGTTGTGCAATTGGCTGAGGCCGGCAAACGCAAAGGCAAATTAGGCAGGGCTTGTAAGCTTGCCGAATGAGCTATTTGCGCTCAAATTTAGGGCCCATTCTTTTTTTAGCAGTAAGAATGGTGGACTAAACAGTGGACGTTACGAATGTCCCCAGTAAATATATAAGTACCGATGTGTACTGCTGTCGGTACTGCGCGCGTTATGCTTGTCTCGGTTGCACAGCTCTGTGGCGCTTTGGGGTTGTCGCAGACGACACTGGCCGATTGGCGTAAGCGAAGGTGTGTTACGCGACCATATTTGTCAAGCCAGGTTTCACGAAACGTTGATTTTCTATCTTTACAAAAACAAGCCAGGTACTTAAATACGGTCAAAAACAAAGGAATGCCGAAGACGGCCTGCCGTGGTATGGTGGCACCATCTAGGTTGACTAATGGTAAACAAGGCTCCGCAACACACTAGGTTTAGCTGAACACCTGCTCTTCTGATGTCATTGCAGATGTCACGAAAACACGATTTGGCGGGGAATCAAAATTTTAACCTAAATGGATTAATTTCTACGCGAATAAAGCATTGTTTGCCTCCAGACAAGCATTGGGGGCACTATAAAACACGAAAGTTTTCGAATAAAACAAAACTTCTGTTTTGCCTGCATGGCCCCGTTAAGATATTTCCTCAATGGCCCGCAGCAGTTTTGTGGTGAGAACTAAGTACTTCAACAAGTAGCGCATTTTCTCTGACCGAGTGGTTCTAGTTCATCGTCCACTATGCACCACCACAACTTCTACTGCAATGATTGACATATACAAGTGCTTTTAAAAGTACAACTTGGTTTAACCAATCTCTTAATCTCTTAACCTGATTACGTGCGTTAAAGTGATGAAACTATTAAAGATAGTGATTGTGCAACCCTTACTGTTCATGCTATGTTCAGTTCTTTTTAATTAGTGTAGAAAGCGCCCCAAGGTACTACAGATGACACATTACTGTAAGCTAAACAAAAGCACAGCCATGCTTCTTGCGACGTTTTAAAGATAGGTATAGGGTCTACCCTATTCAAATGCAAAGTTTGCAGCGCAGGAAAACCGGAAGGGACAAGAATGGACATTTTACCAAAAATAACTCACTGTACAAGCAACAGGAGGGCTGCTGTAATTTCTCGGTTAGATAGCTCAGTAGACAGTCACCGTCCTGGGCACGGGAGCTATCTCTGATTTCGACACCAATCTGGAGACTTGACATCATTTAAACTGGTCACCTTCAACTGGCCAATCACAGAGCCGATTACAAACGTACTTTTGTCGATGACAAATTCCAGAGAAGCTTCCGGATGATTATCAAAGTTAGGAAAAGCCCCAATTCTAAATTCCTCGGACAATTCGAGGTATACAGTGCAAAAAGTAGGCTAATGTGCAAAGCCTTTTGCGTTGACGTAGCCACTGTCTTCGTTTGGGAATTACCCAATGTCCAGCAAATCCATACTAGGAGTTTATTCAGATAAACAGTCTGCTAAACTAGACAACACTATTTAATTTATCAAACAAATAGGACATCTTGCAGTTCGTCGGAAACCACTTTTCATCCTATCCCCTACACCCTACCATCTATCAACTCGGCTGATATGAAATTGTTTTTTAACCACTAATCAACTTTACACTTCAAGTCAAGCTGACTTCTGCAAGACTAGGGCTTTCATGTGTCGATGTCATAATTAGCTGTTTTCACCCTCTGTGGCTCTGTTGAAATTCACGTAGCTAAGAAGTCTCCTTAGACGTTCAGGCGAATGGCTTTTCACCTACCTACGGATTGTAATGCGGCTAGCAAGTCAATAACGAGGCAGTCTTACCAGCCGCACGGCTGTGATGCTGTAGGCGTGGCCAGCAACAAGACCACTGGCTAACTTCTCCTCGGGGATGGAGCCCACCTGTCGGAAACAAAAGTGTCACCTCGATTCAGCGTCCATTAAATTGACATCAAGCCACGCACATAAAGATGCACAAAAACTAAATCAACATGTAGCCAGAACTAATCATGGTAACATTCTACAAAAGATTGTCGAGACAGCCACAAGTTCTAACTCTGTGAGGACGTGCGCGACGCCGTAGAAGCCCTCGTACACCAAAATTTTCAAGTTGGCCACTACTAACACTAGGCAGCAACATCTAACAACCTCAATAAAGCACTGTCACCACTAAAGATCAACGCATTTTAGTTGTACATATTTTTAGAAAGCCACGCCTTTAGCTGAAGAACACAACAGCGAGAACAAAGCATGGGTCATTACATTATGCCAAACCTTAAAATAAAAAACTCCTCCTTCATTAGCCAGAAACTGACCAGGAATAATCAAAAGCTAACCTGAAATTATGATCTTTTGTATATGCCATCTAAAGATCTTGAAGGACTATGATAAAAGCAGAGGCATTATATAGACACATTTCATTAAAACCTGTCATTTATACTGAGGATCAAACTACTTAGTAAATGCAGCAACAATTTTTATACCAAAATGAAATGCTTTCTAGCAAAAGTAGAAAGTTTTACAGTGTTAGATTATGCAGAAGGGTGTCAATTCTAGCATAAAATGCACTGATAATACGGTGACTAAGTTTCTAGTCTCCCACCATGCACTAAAACAAAGGATGCTCAAAGAAGGTGGTAGGGAAAGGAAAGTGATGTGAAAAACTGAAGATGGATGCAAGAAAAGCTTGATGTGCGTAAGTTGGTACATGATTTCTGGTAACTACAACGCAAGAAAATGAGGACGAAAGAACATGCACAACTCCCTATGTTTAAAAAAAAAAAGAACCCTAGTGCCTGAAAGTAAGCTGTTTGATACACTGATTGCTTCTTTGGGGTTTTGTTTGAAATATCCCTAAGCTGTAGAAAAGACTACAAAGAGCAAACTGGAAGGTGTTTCAATGAGAGGGCGAGCGAGCGCAACTTGACTTTAAATAATATGACGGTGATCACATTTCCGAGAACTGCAAAAGATGCAACCGTACCCCCCTGCTAGATCACAACAAAGGTCTTGCAGAAGGCAAGCGGTAAGCTTATGTACGAGATTCTTGAAGCCTATCAACTGCATCAGAGTTCCGTCCACACTACTTTTGGATAGAAAATTAGCTTTTTCAAAAATTTAACATGCAATGACGTCACATGGGTCTTAGTTATTTTAGGTAAGCATCATCATTTTTTCAATAAAAACTGGTTGAAAGTTCACTACTCTCTTGTTGTACATGTTTCTCCTTCTTTCATCCTCAATTTCTTGTACCCTAGTTACCATCAAGGCATGAAGTGTCTTTGCGACACTTCCTATAGCAACGTTCGCCTCACTTGCGCGAGTGTAATTGACTGTCCCAATCAATACCTACATCTTAGCGGTTGTTTCTTCAAACGACACATTAAAACGAGTGAAGGAGTCAGAGTCAATGTTTACTACAATATCGAACCTCGCAAAAGCCTGCTGTAGTGGAGAGGACAAGAGGTACTACTGTACAGTGTAAATAATGTCAAAACAGCCGAAATACCGTGGGTTTGCTCATTTGAGGAGACTACACTTGCGAAGTGAAGTTGTGTTTTAGGCAAGCACAAGTCAACAAAGACGTGCCACGGTTCGCGGCGTAGCATAAAAAAATTGGAACTGTCGAAACAAATTAATTTCGTCCGAACCACTGGGTTGTTGGGGCTCCAATGTTGCAGAGAATTTGCACTCCAGCACCTCAATAAGTTCACACCCCCATTTGGCAACGATTTTTTACTTCGTATCCAAAAATTTGTTTACATTGAATCTCCATTTAGACCATTGAGCCAAACACAATACACTTAAAGGGGCCATGAAGACAAAGTACACATTTGGTGCATTATTAAAGAGACTGCCTTTTTCCCGATGATGATCCTACCAATTATACCATAACTTCACACAACTAAGCCAGATATTAACAAAAGCCGATGAAGCAGAGCAATTGACTGGCCACTTTCTTATTGGGATGTAATGACATCACAGGTCATTGTGCAATTGGGTGGCCATTGTCCAAATACATTGCTAAGAAACATGACTGTGTGACTGTAGTGGGGCCCCTAGTTCTGTTTCAATGTGCACATAAAACACTGGTAATAATGTTTTTGGTATTCCCTCTACTGCATCACCGCTGATGTCGTGTAGCACGAAATTTTCAAGTTTTTCAATATCACTTAAGGCGGTCTCAAAACAATTTCTTTTAATTTTTAATCAACCTCCATAAAACTTCTCAGCTTTGCTGCTTTTTTCCCGTGATTTCAAATATGCCATAATTTTTTTAGTCATTCAAATAGTTCCTAATATAATTAGAGATAATTGGTCATTTTTCAAGGAGCAATAGACAAAACATTGTTACTGATAAAACTGTAATCTTTATATTTTTCAGTACTATGAATGCAATAAAAGAATTGGTTTTCGATGCACTGCTTGGAACTAATTTTACAGCTCATTAAACTTTGGAATTTAAAATGGGCACTCAAAATGGTTCCTTGTTACTACAGTCAAACCCGTTTATAGCGAACTGGAATATGCACTGCGATCAGTTCGATATATCCAATAGTTCGATATAGCTGAACCCGCTTATAACGAACCTATTTCACGAGTTCGCAATCCGCTCCCAACTCTGCCATCCCCGCATGCAGAAACGAACACAGTAAAGTAGCCATTACCATACATAAAATAATCCATTTATTGCAAATAATAAAGCTACTTTCCGCCTTAGCTGCCTACTTTGCAAAAAAGCGGTGATTTTTGTTTTCACTTTCATTTTGGCGGCTTCAACTAGCATATCATTCTCTACACGAAACATTGTTTTTACCAGTTCCAGTCCGCGTCCTCCAAAATTTAAAAAAGCATTGGCGAAGCACATCGACTGCCGAAAGCGCTTCATTGTAAGCGTCGGACGGCTTTCACTCGCGACATCATCGGGAACGCTGGCGAGCTCTTTCCACAGTTCAATGATGCTGCTGTCTTGGTCCGGACTAGCGGAATTTGCGGGTTCCATCGTGAGTTCCGCGCGTCGGAAACAGTTACGGAAGGTGTCGGGCATCACGTCACTCCGTGCAAGGTGCAATGTCTCAGTCGCGGCTCTTGCTCTGTGGTCGTGGCCAATCCACATCTCAATCGCCGCTTCGAGACCATGCATTTCGGCAGCCATTCTAAGCGCGCAGAGTTCGATATATCGGATGTGAACTTCGTTATAAGGAATATTTTCCCCATGTATTTCTGTAACTGAAATATTTTGTTCGATATATAGCATAATTCGCTCTATCCGGGTTCGTTATGGCCGGGTTTGACTGTAGTACCACCTAACTTTAATGAGCTGTAAAATTAGTTCCAAGCAGTGCATCAAAAACCAATTCTTTTATTGCATTCATAGTACTGAAAAATATAAAGATTAACGTTTTATGACTAAATATGTTTTGTCTATTGCTCCTCCAAAATTGGCTAATTATCTCTAATTAACGTGGGAAATAATTGACTGAATAAAAAACTATGGCTTATTTGAAATCATTATGGAAGAAGCAGCAAGACTGAAAAGTTTCACAGAGTTTACTTAACAACTCAAAGAAATTGTTTTAAGAACCATGTCCCCACTTAAAAAACCTCTTTGAGCCCGGAATTGAGATAAGTGGGTTACCAAAGGAGGCTAGAGTTTTCAAATTAGGCAAAGTTGTATTTTGTTCTTCATGGCCCCTCTAAATGTGACTTCGAGGAAAGATTTGAGTCAGTCATCAGTACGGCCAAGTTTTTGTACCGGTAAGCGAGAAAAAAAAAACGCTGCACGTCCGTTTGCATTCTGCCCAATGTAAATTCCTTGTACGCGTGTATAAAGGCAACTTTCCTACTCACCCGATTGTTCCACAGGTGACATGCTTTAAAGTGGGCTAGCAAAGCACATATGATCTCCAACAAGCTGCGCTTTACCTGTGTGGGCAACATCAACATGTGGAAGAAGCCTTATCTCACTAGTTTTCAAATGTGCCTTAGCACCCAGGCTTCTGCAGCAGCAGCTTTGTGCGCAATATCCAGCCGTCGAGCAAAAATGGCAAAGCTAGGACAGAAATGCAACGATGGGCAGCACTTTTTTTCGCCCAGAAGTGGACATCACGCAAAATTAGAACAAAAAGTGAAAAAGAAAAACTTTAAGGGGGGACACTGCCCTTAACAGCTACTTTTAATTTATAAGTCAACTCTGTGAAACAAGTTGTCAGCCTTTCTACCTTTTTACCACTGATTTCAATATGGCATTAGTATTGGAGTCAGTCAATTAGTTCCTGAGATAATTAGAGATAATTAGCCATTTTTTGGAAGAACAATAGACAAAACAGTGTTACTCATAGAACTGTAAACTGTAATCTATATATTTTCCAATACTATGAACCCTGGAGAGTGCAATAATTATGAGAATTGTTTTTTTTATGCACTGCTTGGAGCTATTAAGCTTTGGTGCTTCAGATGGGCGTTCGAAATGGTTCCTTACCACTGGTGCCACCAGAGTTTAATGAGCTGTGAAATTAGTTCCAAGCAATGCCTCAAAAACTAATTCTCTTATAGCACTCGCCAGGCTTCATAGTATTCGAAAATATAAAGATTACAGTTTTACGACCAACACTGTTTTGTCTATTGTTCCTAAAAATGGCTAATTATCCTTACGTATTTTTTAAACTTATTGACTGACTCTAAACTAATGCCATATTTGAAATAAGTGGAAAAAAAGCAGCAAGACTGACAAATCTCCCAGAGTTTATTTAAAAATATGAGCAAGCTGTTTTAAGAGCAGTGTCCCCCTTAAAGGGACACTGAAGTGAACTTGTCAAGCTCCCGTTTTTGCTTGCAACCGCGTAGACTGGCTCAAATTTACACACTTTTCACCGTTTATCTGGTTGATAAGTCAGTAATTATTTTATAAAGCCCGAAAGAATAAAAACTACCGTGCGCGGTCTGCGGCGGCCATACCAACTAAAGGCTGTGACGTCGGGAGGAGGTGCACCGTGATTGAACGAGGTCCAAAATTAGCATTCAAACAAGTTTCGGTTTCGGTTCTGTAAAACAACATGCTTGACATCCAACGTTATCGTTGTATGGGCATTCTCGATATCTCAATAATCGCCATACCGCGCTTCTGCCATGTTGTTGGCTGTAAAATGCCTAAGATAAGCCTCCCAGGACGGCTTGGAATCGTAGCGATCACAAGCCGAGGCCTACGCGGTGGATGAACGCCCTCCGCGTCATCGCAGCCGCTCAAATTCCAAGCGCTTTTCCCCCATATTTGGAGTTTGCCTCACTCATATCTGTATCGTAAAAAACGTGTTCGCACCAGGCCAAGAGTCTGCTGATTCTGGCCTGTGCCCATGGCCCGCAAGCAGTCGGTGCTTATGGCAACAGCACGCAAACGAGAACTCGGTAACGTGTCAGTGTCAGTCTGCGCGCGTTCTGCGAACTCGCTCGCGGAGCAGTGCGCGTTACGGCCCAAAAATGGTGAACTCAGTATAGAAAAAATCGACCGAAAACGAAAACATCAACTGAAAAAAAAAGACCGTCGGGGATTTCAACTCACGACTTGCAAAGTACCGAGCGCTCCAGACCACTCGGCCGCGGGCGACTGCTGCTGCTGATGGAAATATAAGGTATATAATGTATAACCAGTTTGCACTTTTATTTAGTTTTAGCATTGCAAGCAGCTTACATGATTATTTCTTGTATAGCGCTCGTGCAATAAGCGTACCCCAAATTTCCACAATATCTCACATCCAGCAATTGCATTTCTTAAGCGGAAAAGCGTTCGCAGATGTGTGGTCGTGCTGCTAACCGCTGTGCTTGCTTACCCAACGCAAAAAAGTGCTTCGTGCCTCTAGGTTTACGCTGTAAGGTAAAAGTTTCAGTTGATTTTATTTCATTAGTGCCTATATTGACTTCGGTGACTCTCCTCCCGCCTTCCAGTGGCCTTATATTGTCATTCTTGCGTACCAGTCAGCGAAGCGTCGCATGTGCACTTGTGCAGGGCTTGTGTGGAGTGACCTGGACTTGAAGCTTGATACAGTGTACAAACTAACAAAGTAAAGAAAGGCACATTCTTCCATTCACAAACGTGTCGTGGCGTAGTTTTAAGTGAGCGAACGAATTGCGACGACTCTTTGGCGGCGGCGGAATAACGCTGGGCCGAGTGACTCTGTCGAAAGGTCAGCGAGCCGTGCAGTAGCGCAGTCAAGCCAAGTCATCTCCTCCTGACGTCACACGAAAACGCCACAGAAAATGGGCGAGGATGCAGAGAAAAGGACAGCATTTTCGCATTGAATTTTCTACTAAATAGATTCGCGTACACGCACTCAGAGTGGTCGAAACATGGCCTGTGGACTCCGGACTATAATTAGCGCGAGTAATCCCGCAATGTTCGCAAATCGCTTCAGTGTCCCTTTAAAAGCAAGGTGATAAAATAAAAGACCGAAAAAGCAGGCACCGAAGCAAGTTGGAAAATATCGCATCCCATGCTTTGGGGCTGGTAGCTATAAGCAATGGCCGACTCTTTCATAGTATAGAAATTGTAAGATCAAGCACTTGGGATTGGATGCAAGAAATAGAACCTCGTGCAATACCATGCTAGAACATAACCGCAACATAGAGAGAGGGGAAGGAGTGTTTTGTACAAGTCAAGGCCTGGTTAACTGTGCATTTACAGCACAAGGCTATCGTAATTTATTTTTAGTATACAGAAACCACGTAAAAGGCATTGCGGAACAACCATCTCAATTAACGCTACATGTCAATTGTAGGTTTGACACTTACAAAACACTTGGCAGAAGTAACCATTAAGTATTTGCAATCACAGGAAAGGTTACAAACGTTTCAACCTTACCAAGATGAAACATCAAAAAAGAACAATTAAGGACGACAAGAGGAGTGCAGAGTATGGGTATGGGCACTTTCAGCCAATTTTAACTGCGCGTTTTCTTCTCTCTCCATTTCTGTCTACAAAACAGATTAGCCAAATAAATTGGTTCCTACGAATACGAAGAGTTTGTTACCGAAGGCATGAATTGATGCCAGTACGTTTTTCGCGAATTAAAGAACTATCTAAAGGTTTCGAAATATTCCTCGGGGGAATCGGAAACACTGTCCGCACCGGCATCTTTTTTGCTGACTGGGGGCACATCTCACGGAATTTCGACTACGTCACCTAACAAAGGAGCGTTTTGGTATATACCCCCGCCGTATACTCCCATGGATGTATAATTGATTGATTGTAGGGTTTAATGCGCCGACGCAGGTTATGAGGCACACCGTACTGTAGGGCTCCGGATTAATTTTGACCACCTGAGGATCTTTAATATGCGCGTAAAATCTCGTAACACACGGGCGTTTTTGCTTTTCGCCTCCATCAGAAAAGCGGCCACCGCGGCCGGAATCGAACCCGCGGCCTCGTGGAGATATAGCACGTGAAAAATATTTGTGTGGTGTGTGGGCGCTTCATAAATTTTAAAGACGATAGTCTTTCTTGGGCTACTTAAACCCAGAAATTTTGGTCTGTCTGTATGTCCGTCTGTCTGTCTGTGACTCGATTCAGCCACCCGGCCAAAGTAAAACAAAGCCTGCGCAATAGTCTTATATAGTCACAGCTAAATGCCCGTCTAAGTCCGGTGTAATGTTCATACTTGTCATTATTGGTGAAGAACAACAAGACATTACGCAAATATAAGACAACAAAGTAATACATAAGTGATATTTGCAGGGTTCTTTTATAAAAATTTTGTACATGTTTGATTTTTGCGAGATTAAATACGTCATCAACTGCACAAAAAGAGGCGCTTTTTCAAAGAAAGTGCACGGCCGGACTGGAGCAGCGGCGAGCGCGCACTTTCATACGGCCTGCGCACCCAAGAAGGAACCAATACAGCAGATTCTTTACAGTGGGGGCGCTTCGAACCAACCCTCTGCCCTTCCAACCCGCCTTTCTGTTAGTCGACGCATCGCCTCTGGCCGAGCAGCTGTGTGTTTTTGACAGTGCGCTTCGCTGCCGGCGGGCCGCTCAGCCCGACCGGAGCGTGAATAGCAGAATCACGTTTAGCTAAGCGATAACCCTATCTCCCTCGACGGGAAATCATTCGCGTCACTGGTCGTGCCCTGTGCAAACCAAGACTTCATCCGAAAGGAAAATAAAAAATAAGAAATGATATTTCAGTCACGGAAAGTGCCGTGTTTATTTGCCTGTCTCACCATTTTCATATAATACAGTCGCTGATAAGATATGAAGGCCTCGCATATTTTTCTTCATGTGCCCCGAGTTAAAATGTTTCTTTCAATTTTTTGATTAGGCGCTTCCGAGTGATAATGTTAGGCTGTTTGACCCAATTAGACCGAAAATTCAGAAGGGGGGAGGAGTCGCCTATTTTAATGACGCACATGTAAATTTACACGGACAGGTATCGCGTGTAGCCACGGCAGGGCTAGAGCAGTGGCAATGCGCGCGCGCCGCCGCTCTACCTACCCCGCGCGTGCTGTAGGTCAACCGGCGAGGGTTGGTCCGCAGCGACACGAACTAGCGGCGGTCAAAGGTGGGAACTATACCCGAAGCGCAGGCCGTATGAAAGTGCGCGCCCGCCTCCTCCAGCCCGGCCGTGGAAAGTGGTACGAGTTGTGCCGCGCCTACGCCAGATGGCGCCACGGGTCCCGCGACCGAGAGAAGACGCAGTGAACATCCCCCTTGCGAGGGCACGATCAAATGCAGAGCATTTCCGGGGGCGCACGACGTTAAGTAGTTTGCGTTACGTTAATGTTGTTGCACTTGTGGCAACTGCTGACGAGAGAGCGCTCATCAGCAGTAATTTGAATGAGTCAACGATATAAGGCGCGTTCGTAGAGTCCCATTCTGTGTTGGCTTTGTGGCGCAGTGGGTAGAGCACCATGTACATTGCGTTCCGCCCGCAGGGTCGAGGGATCGAAACGGGGCGCCGGATGGTATTTTTTTTATATAGTAGGGAGGGGTGCGGTGCGGACTACGGACGTCAACGCGGGTGACATCGTGAGTTACTGAAATGCTCTGCATTTAAAAAAAATGCACTCCGCCGTCGCCTGCTGTCGCCCGCGACATATAGCTTCTGGCGGCATTTTAATAAATCAAGTGGCAACAGTTACGAAAGGTTCCACTAGATAGGTTCCACGTTCTGCTTGGAATGCACGTGGGCTAGGGAAGCGCGGTACTATAAACGTTGAAGTAGGGCGTTTCAATTCATGCGCGTCTGCGCCGTACGGCAGCGCTGGCATCGAGGCACCCGGCCTGGAGCAGTGGAACGCGGTAAATTTAAATAGGCTTGAACAAACCTTTAGCGTGTTTCCCTTGGGAGGAGCGCGACGCTAGAGGAACAACATGAAGGTGGCGGGAAAGCGAAGGGAGGCATTTACTTAACAAATGTCGACAAAAGACTAACGTCTTTTGTCGACATTTGCAACGAAAGGAGCAGATACACGGCCAATTTATTTTTTGTGGCGCTTTAAAAACCATTCTCACTTCTCTTTGCTTGTGAGTAAAATATATGCTTTGAAGCTTGAACGGTATCTGACAAATTCGCATCGTTCATTAATTAGGCCCCATTGGGAATATCTGTTAAATGTAATGCCGAATAAAAATAATTCGAGTGTACGCACGCATACGACGTTTTTGTCACTTTCAATCAACGTGCAGAAACTGTGGTACTAGCTTCTATTTTGTGCGCCTGTAATTTTTGTGAATTCCACGATTTGGAAAATTCGCTATCTATAGGGGTGCGCGAAACTTGTTTTTACTAGAACGAGGCTGCCAAACAGTAACTGCGCTTGCATTTTTCATTGCACAGGGCTTTCTTTTTTTTTTTTTTCATGGCCCGCATACTCGGAGTGAATCGCGAGACGCTCGCAGGGAAAGCAACAAGGGAGAATATTTGTGTTATGACCAATCATTTTATTTGCGGCTGTTTGAAATTAAGGAGATAAGTTCTTAAGGCTTATTTATTCCAATGACCATATGCCTTGCTTTAACCCCCCTCCCCAAGGGGAAGTGGGAGGGGCTCGGCCCGAAGTATTTAGGAAGAGGTTTTTTTGGCAATCATTTCACTACAGCTTTTTTTTTTTCTCGAGTCAGCCAGGCTGGGTACATGCCCAACCGTCTTCAATACATGACGTTCCGGATAACCCAGTAGTTTTCACAATTAGAACAACACTGCGTGTGGTGCCGCTGGGCTCTAATTGAACGTGATCTCGCTGTCTCAGCAATGCCACGAAATAATGGTTCCAGGGGCGGTAGCGTAACCGGCTACTCTCGTTACTGGGCTTTCATACCTTCGGTCTCACTCGCGAAGGTAAGCGGGCCGCAATATGCTCCATAGACCGATTCGCGAAAAATTCGGGTTCGAATTAAAAGGTTTCATAGTAGTTCTATCGCAGCGTCAATTGTGAGCTGATGTACCTCGAGCCGTTGGATTTCACTGTTCTAACGGGCCGTCAAACCCATGCGCGCCCGCTCTCCCGCGCCAGCAGCGCGCGACACAGGCCGGCCGGCGGCCGCTCTCGCACTGGCCGCTCGGGCGCTCCGATTGCTCGCAGCGCCCTCTGCGCGGATGGCAGTCCAGCAAATATTTCTAGGGACCATAGCCAATGCATACATCCAACATCCGAGAATAAGATGCGCACACTCGCAGTCATGGAAGAAAGAAACAGTATTCTTTCCTCCCTGCTCGCAGTTTCCTGTTACTGCACACTCAAGTGTGAAAGTGGTTGCACACAGTTGATGACGTGGCAGAGCATTGAGCTCACTGTGTATGGGCCGAATTTATTTTCTGCTCAGGTATTACAAATTGAGCCATAAACTGCGAATTTCAACTGAGTCTCATCATACACTTACTTAATAAAGCCAAACTGTGTAGTACCCTGAATCAATCTAAGTTAAGCTGGATACAAATTACAGAAGCATTTTCGTCTGAATGCGAGTATGCGTGCACTAACAAAATCTAGAACAAACTGTGAAAACCAATGTCAGCTGAAGCTAATGCGGGAAAGCGAGATAATAAATTCACTACTAGTACAACGTAGCACTGCCCCAAAGCTTCTGGGGCACGTAAACCACGGCACACAAGCATTCGTGACGACTGACTAGACACGGCGTACCGGTATGGAGCAGCTCATGAGGGAGGAGCGCTCGTAAGCCTTCATCATGAGCAGGAAGAGCTGCTTGGGCGGGTTCTTGACGTCGATGAACTCCCCGACGCCGCCCGTGAAGTCCTCCATGGCCTCGCAGGCATGACCACCGCGGAGCGCCTCATAGCTGCCGTGGAGCCTGCGTTGGAATGCCACAAAACAGGTCATTATCATCATCATGGCATCATAATCATCACTGTCGTTGTCATGGTTACAGTCATCATTTTTTCTATCTAACGCAAGACAAAGGCTCCTTTCATGTTTATCCAGCTGGTCCTGTCTTGCAAGGCCCGAGTCTATTTTTTGCATTCGAATTTAATGACTTCGTCCGTCCATCGACTTGCAAGAGGCAAAAAACCAGCTTAAATGACAGAAGGAAGCTTGCTACCAGAAGTGATTACCAGAAATTTCATGAAAGAACAACATTGAATTTGTACCAGCTTACTTCTTCAATTCTACAATAAAGAATGTAGTTAGACCTTTGCCTCTAATGTATCGACTCTAACCCAAAAAAACAGTGAGAAGAAAAATAACGTAAAATAAACTGTCTAATCGATTAATAAGACTGAAGCAGGTTTTTGGCCACTCTTGGGCAATAACTACTTCGTGTAACAGTGCACTGAGGGAGAATTAACCTAGGACTTGGCATTCAAATCATCATTAGAGTAAGAAAAAACTGCCATAGATACGCCACAAAGGCTTAAAACAAACATAGATATTCTGAGAGTGAATTTTTGCTCGAAGATACACCCAGTAGGCTGCAGGCTGACTGGGTACGTTTTTGTTTCTTGTCTCGCATATCTTTCTCCTCAAAGGTATCTGTTCATCGCTTCTGGAAACCGACACATGCCACTTTTTTAAACATGATGGAACGGGCAGCGTACACCACTGCAGTTCTCTAGTAGCACGCTTTTGTTTCTCACCCTTACAGCGCAATTTCGTGGACTTGGACTGTCTGAAAAAGATTTGAAGAAACCTGCTGTGGCATTCTTAATTCTTCCCCACGACTTTTGCCCTCAACATTTTTCATAAAACTGTTTGTGCCCGCATTTTTCAGAGGTAACAAGCTGAAGTTGAACACACTGTTATAGACAAGTGTATTCTGCACTGTACATCCTACTACAAAACAGACACCAAGAAAATGCACAAGCTCACAAGAAAATTCAGGCATTTGCCTTTATTCCTAAACTGAACAGCCTCCACAGGCCTGCAAATAATTCAGAACTGAATGTGGATAAAAACAGGAACATGTCTTGCCTTCCAGTGCCAGTGATACACATGAACTTGCAAAAAGTTGGAAACAATAGCATAGAAATGTTAGGAGGATAGGTATACAAAAAAGGGACAGAGCCGTGCATTTTCTGCTATTGTTCAGTTTTAACTCTTCATTGTAAAAGCTTGTTACAAGAGGCACTTGGTTATAAGAGACATTTGAATGAAAAACGGTTCGGTTAATGTTTGCTGTGTTAGCCACATTGCATAAGAGAGACCTTGGTTCTAAGACACACGTTTTCCGGGTCCTTTGAGTGTCTCTTGTAGAAACGGTTTTACCATATAATGTGCCAGCTCATCCCCCCATACTGCGACGAGAAACCTCACTTTCGAAATACTGGCGGCAAAAGCAGTTCTGTTACAATACAAAATAACTTTGCTAAAAGAATACTGTACTCATGTCTACCCGATTCTGCACTGCAATAAGTGTCAGCAGTTGTGCATGGCTGGCAGTAGCAGTCCCCAGTACTGTCATGCTGCAAGTTGATTGCTCAAGTATCCAGAATAAAAGAAGGAAAGAAAGATACTCGCAGCAGAACCTGTTAATGCGTTTCAAAGGGGACTGCGACAACCGCAAAGAAAGGGTGCACTATCCATGCAAGCATGCTAACCTAAGGGTCGTACTGAACTACTTTGGCATGGTTGAATCACCACTGATGTGCAGAAAATAAAAAGAAATGCCAGAAGACTGCTATGCTTTGTGACAAAGCCATCATTCCTTACTTCAGGCCAAACTCCTCCCCTTGCCTTAGCCCAATCACTTCTACCTAAAATTTTGTCACCCCTCGCACTAGGACCATTTTTGTAGGTGTTCAATTTCCCTCACAGTGCTTCGATGTCCTGTACAAAAGCCAACCTCGCGCATGGTGGTCAGTATGGTCTAGTAAAAGCTAGTTATGCTGAGCAGTTTTTGGAGCACGGAAAAAAACAACCTTGTGGAGTAGTTTTGGAGCACAAATAGCACATTGCCGCAGTAGCTATAAATGCTGCACTCACCATAACAAAGACAGTCTAAGGAATGTCCTGAGACATAAATGCAGATAGCTAAAAGTGGAATTTGGGTGGGAGCAATCAATGCGCACGCAAGTGCAATTGTACCAAAAAGGCCTCAATTGGTGCAGTTTAATTGCCACTGATGTGGAAGAAGTGCCAAAAGACTGCAGTGCCTTTCAAAAAGGCCAATTTCTTGGTGCGCCACTGGCGCTGGGATAGGAAGAGATGGGCAACATATGAGGGTATTCACCAAAGCATACTTAATAGGCTGATTGTGGGATACCCCCCCCTTGCCCCCCAAATACCTACACAGATGCCCTGAGATCTGTAGAGACCACTTTGGGAGTCACCGCCATTGCTTATGTGAGCCAGTTTGTACCGGTTTATGAAACTGCCGCCGC
This sequence comes from Haemaphysalis longicornis, assembly GCA_013339765.2. Taxonomy (NCBI): domain Eukaryota; kingdom Metazoa; phylum Arthropoda; class Arachnida; order Ixodida; family Ixodidae; genus Haemaphysalis; species Haemaphysalis longicornis. The sequence goes on from CM023452.1 coordinate 192,364,995, forward strand.
ATGGAAAGACACCACACCCCGAACAAAGGACAGGTTACAGGTGCCTGCCTTACTTGGCGTAGGCCTTCTCGAGCAGAGCACTCCAGAACTCGTTGCCCGAGCGTGACTTCATGAAGATGAGGCGGTCGTCGATGCGTGGGCAGGCGGTCGTCCACGACCACGTCGATCCAGCGGTTGGCCTTCCAGATGCGGAAGTGGAAGATGCCCGCATAGTCCTGCTCGAAGGACTGGTCCTCGGAACCACCCGGTAGAAGAGCTCGTCACTCAGCGTCAGGTTGGCCGCCGCGGCCACCATCCAGCAATTGCCCTGCAAGCAGAAGATGGGCGGAGAGAGAGAGAGGAACAAGCAGCAACGCAATTAACAGCGTTCACTGCTAAAAATGTGGGTGGATCAGGGAAGAACATAGCCAAGACAACATCCCGGCTAACGTTTGATCGATCGATTGATTATGAGGTTTAACGCGTCGAACGCTACACAAGGCGATGAGGCATGCCAGTAGTGAGAGCTCTGGATTAGTGTGATTCACCTGGGGATTCTTTAATGTACGCCGAAATCCGAACACACGAGGAATTGTGCTTTCGCCTTCATCAGAAAAGCAGGACGCCGACCCGTCTGAAGTTTGCAATAAGAGAAGTGGAGTCATAAACGAATATATGGAGCAAAGAATGGAGGATGGAGATGACACAAGTAATGCCGGCAAATCAACGATTTTATTTTAAAATTCGGGGGTTTAGTGCACCGAAGCTACACTCAGGCTATGAGGTGCACCGTAGTGGGAGGGCTCCGGATTAATTTTGACCAGCCTGGCGATCTTTAATGTGCGCCGAAAATCTCGACCACACACGAGTTTTCACTTTTCGTATCCATCACAAAAGCAGCTAGAGTGGCCAAAATTTAAACCGCGCCCTTAGGCTAAGCAGCACAATGCCTTAGCCACTGAGCCACCACAGCAGGCGCAAATTAGTGATGGAAGTGGAAGATGTGGGCGCTGAGCAGATTAATCGATGGAGCAATGAGATGGGAGAAAATTGGGGTCAAAGGGGGGAAACACACTGGAACACACTATAGAGGCGGGTAGAAGTTATTGGGGGAGAGGCTCTTGTTGCATGGTAAATATCCAAGAGCTGATCAATACAATGATCATGAATCAGAAAGCAAGAAGAGTCTGTTTTGTTAAGGCCCTTCTATGCGCACATAGTTAAATTTAACAAACATCAACATCCTTGACTTCGAGTTCGTAACGATATGCCTTGGTGGACTGGGTTTAAAGTTTAAATACTTGCTTTTAAATTACTCTGATGCTGTCTTCTTGTGCATGTTTTTTTTATTCATCCCTTTTCGACAAGCAACTGCTGCTGCCACAAGGGGTGTATCCATACAGATAGGGTCTACCAAGAGGCACCAATTTGCTCCCACACTTTACTGTACCTGTAAGGGCCTTCAGTTGGCCTTTGTGCTTCAGCTGTAGCTTTGGGAACACGCACCCCGGCTACTGAGCCATGCACAAATTTAACAAAACCTAAAGAAGATGGCACGCACCGAGTCTCCCCTGAACAACATCGAACCGCGATGCTCCTTCCACGAACAACTTCGGGTTGTTGCACATCTCCTGCATAAGCATGTGGAAAAAGGATTAGAGCCTGAAACTTGTGTCGTTACACCTCATAACGAAGAGTGCGGAACACTGCAACTTTTTCTATGTGAGCACTGCAAGCAAGCTTGCGTTGCATCAAGATCATGAAGGAAGATGACAGAGGGATCTTCACGCCACCAATTTGACATGTTTCAGATACGCCCTTGCCTTAAATTCACAAAAGAACCTACTGCATGTAAATAATGATGCTCATAAATGTATTCTACGATAATCTACATAGAATGTTGTCCAGCATTTTAACCTTACGAAGACAATCACGCGGTATCCTGGAGACAAGCATCTTACGCTACTATAGGCATATATTTCCCTCACACAGATATCGATTTACTATCCCTAATATCTGCAAACTAAAGCTCTCAGGTTGCCCCTCTAATACCATTGAAGTTTTTTAACTACTCATGCTCCTGGAAAATGTCTCTACGTTTATTTTAGAAAACGGCAGCCTGCTATTGCAAGTCACAATAAAATTGCTTCTTCTTTTAGGTCTGTACGATCTCATTTACTCAATTTTCCCAGCTTTGCGAACGACTTGCTAGTTCTAGCTGCAAATGTTGTTCACAATGTATCATCCATGGGATCACATAGCACTTGGAGACTTCTTTGTTTGTCAAGTCATATGACCAGTTTATACAGAAAATTCTCTGGATGACTTACTTGTTTTTGCTACAGGCAGGTTATTATTGCAGAGAAACTATGCAAGCCCTGCTTCACATGCTTCAAGACCTAGCCAGCCGTAAAAGGCAACCCTGGCACAGGATGTTAAGGATCACACACAAAAACATATTTTAATTGTGGCTCTACAAACAAACTAATAAGCCAAAAGTTAAAAAAGCTAAATACATCACGAAAATTCAAACAAAAAATGCTAATTGCTAATAAAGGAACAGAAAACACTAACATGTACATCTTGTTCAAAAAATCAAAGGCAGAAAAAACTATTGAACTGTAGAAATTACTGCCACTCACAGTTTTATGTCACTTTGAATCATTCATAAAAAAAATCAGAATCTTTCCATTCTGCGAAAAAGAAAGTCCAGCGAAGCTGGTGGTTTAATGTGATTTGCAATGTTAGGGTTTAACAATCTTGTGGATTTGCGATGTTGAATTGTAAGGAAGTGGAGCAATCTCTGCGTCACAGACTAAGGGCACACACGATTGGTGGGTAGATAAATGCACCGCACAGGTGGCCGCCAAAGAGCGCCCGGCGTAGCGCAATGTCTGGGGTGGAGAGACTTCGCACGTGGCGAGGGGTATACACGACTCAGGAAAGAAGCAGCAGCTGTGTAGACCAGCATAAATAGGGGCTGTAACCCAACTCCCTCCGCACATGGCTATGCTTCACTGCAACACTGCACGATGTGGGAAAGCCAGCTTACAAATACCCAGATGACGAAGATTCCTTTAAAGCTGGCTTCCCCTATACACTAAAATGTCTTGCTGCGAAGATATCCTTCCATGCTGAATATAAGCCATTTTATATCAAAATATGAAAGCCCTACGACTTTTTCGTTAATTTTTCCGTACGTATGTCTAAGCTCGGTCTGTTGCTGGAGGAGATCTCCTGCATCCTAGCCATAGACAGCTTTACTGGAAAGAACTGGCGAGTTATAAAGTTTGAAGGCCACAGTAGACGAAGTGGCAGAATACACGTCATTTCAACAACCACTCTGCTTTGCTGTTAACAAGCAAGGGTCCCATATTCGGCTTATCAGAGTGCTATGACCAAAAGATATTCACTGAGCTTTGATAAGCACGACCTTGTGGTGAAACATACAGCAAGCAATCGAGGGAATTACCGACCACAGATTCCCACACAGTTCACTATTCTTTCTGGTTATCTAGGAATCGGGCCGCACAGTAAGCATAGATAAAATGTAGCTCGTCAGTGCAGCTGTGGTAGTTAACACACTCATACACATACTTCGTCTCACTGTCGTTACTGGTTATAATGTACACACTAATAATTAATAATGACATCAATTATTATCTACTTATATTCATTTATCTACTACTGCCCATTAATTGTGCCATTTCTGCACATTATCTCAGTTTCGGGTCATCTTTTGGTTGTTTCAGCATCCACGATTCCTGGCTGCGCGCTTCTCTCCTAATCGATTGTATACTCCACCGATTCTAATTTCCTTAGGTATAGCCAGACCAGATCATTCACCACAGAAATAGCGTGGGAATAGAGGAGAAAAATACAACGTAAAGCATATTGGCAGGGGCTTTTGCAATCAACAATGCTGAGCAATATGCCTTCTAAGTGCACCCAGGAAGGGATTGTCTATTAGTGCATTTAGTAGTTATTGACACTGTAACACGCTCCCCCCCCCCCCTTTGGCAAACAGAATGTGTGTATCTGTCTCGGACAAGGTGGAGGTATACACGCAAAGGCTGCAGACGCACATGCACGCATCAAACCATTCAACGAGCACATCGGTAATGCTTCAGATATTAGACGGTCATAGCAGAGCAGAGAAGTGGTCCCGGTACGGCACCCGGCGCACCAGCGCATGAGCAGTCGGAGCCGGTCACCTACCGGGTGCCGTACTGGGGCCAGTCTTTTTGCTTTGGTATGCCTTTCTATACAGAAGGGGGAAAAAGACAGCGACCGGCGGCCGTATCCAGGTGACGTCGAACTTGGCGTCCTTGCTGCCCCAGACGGGAGATTCCATTGGCAGGGGAACTCGGGGTCCTCGAACAGGTTCCCATCGGCCAGGCACTCCGTGCGCAGCTGCTCAAAGTCCTGGATGCCCCCGCTGCGGTTCTTCAGGCGAGCTCCGCGCTCGCCCAACTGCACAGGAAGAGAGGCAAGGAGTGGTCAGCAGGGCCTAGGGCGAAGCACATGTGCGGAATGGGACGCGTCCGCCGCTTCGGGGACCAGTTTGGGTGTCGGGCGACCCCCGGATCGCTTACTCTAAGCGCACACCGCGCGCGTCCGACCTGCTAGATATCTTTCCGTGCCACGTCGGAAAGATTGCTCGGACACGTGTGTGTCCGCTATTTCAATCGGCCAAACGGCGTGCGTTCTTTTTGGAAAAAAAATCGTAGTATCGCTACATTGAAAAGGCAATACAGCTAAACATTACGTGAACTTTAATCAAAGCATTCAAAAAGCAGAATTGTCATCATCGGGGAGTCGCAGAGAAAATCGAAATGTTCTTTTAATAAAGGTGAACTTATGGTTCTGTGCTATTTATACATTTAGAGACAACGACCATCACAGTTAAACCAAACACGGCACACTTTACCTTAGTGTTTGTGCTCGAGTGGTTCGCCATGCATGTAGTGTTTGCGAACGAGTGTTTGTGCTGTGATGCTTTTACAATTTTTTTTTTCCGTTCACCGTTCTTCGTGATGTTGGCTTCGTTTCATGACGCGCATGCCTGCAGTGAAACCACGCTTTGCAGGCAGCTAAGGCATCAGCTGTCAGACAATGAGGCGCAGGCACATTCGTAACACAGCGGTCGCTGCGAAAAATCCGGTACGTACGTAATGCAACGCATCGTGGCTCTCCAAACGCCCAATAGGCATGCCTAACAGGTCACCCGAGCTTGAAAGACGCGTCTAATTTTTGCTCTGTGCGAGATGGCACACGGCGAAAACCACGCAGTCAGCCACAACACGAACTCCGAAAGCACGTTGCCCACCACTTCTAGAACGAGCTGAATCATGTTTTCGACCATGAAATAAAGCGAGACTAGAATTAATCAGACTTTGAGAACGATTACGGTGCAGACTAATCCACCAATATCTCGATCTTAAAAATGCCGTCCGTTTCCTTTATTATTCTTTTTTTCAATCCTTTAACAGCAGAGCTGTTTAAATCTCTTGGTTGCGTGGTCAATAAACAGAAAAAATATACCACAAAATGTCGATCGCACGTCAGCGGGCAGGCTGGCGCCGTTGTGCAAGCTGGCTTAGATTTTTTGTTGTTGTTTTACGGCGGCAATACAACTGTTTTTGCTTATATGCGTAGCTCCCCCCATCCAAACCAAAAGAAAAAAACATTTTTAAAATAATAGAACATGCTCGTCCATTGCCCTCATCCCCCGCCCAAAAAAACACACAAATAAGATGCACAAACCTAGTTTCAAACGAAATATTTTTCACATAAAAATATTTCCCGTCCTGCGGCTTTTCCTTTGCATTGTGACCAAGATTGTATATAAACAGCAAGGAAATAAGCACGCTTGCATTCCGAGGTCGTACGTACGCAATCAAAGAAGTGTCTGCTACACAATGTACGTCACTGTGTTGTGCCCTCCCCTCCAACTCAGCTCACGAGCGAGCCAGAATAAGTTGGGAGCGTTAACTTTATGGGCAGAGTCGGGTGACAGATAGGCCATGCGACGCCATGGTTCGGTTCGCACGTAAGTACACAGAACTTATGATGAGAACCAACTAACCCTTCCGTCCTTGTTTCCTTGAAGCCGATATCGCAAACCTACTTTCAAAGCATGCATGGTGTCGAGATTCACGGCTCTTTAGTCAGAGCCTATTTTACAGCGGAGTTGTAAACAAGAAAAGAAAGCGCTGACCCGCCGCGGTGGCTCAGTGGCTAAGGGCGTTGCGCTGCTGAGCACAAGGTTGCGGGTTTGGTTCCTGGCCGCGGCGGCCGCTTTTCTGATGGAGGCGAAAAGCAAAAACGCCCCGTGTGTACGAATTTCGGTGCACGTTAAAGATCCCCAGGTGGTCAAAATTAATCCGGAGCCCTCCACTGCGGCGCGCCTCTACGTCGCGTCGACGCGTTAAACCCTACAACCAATCAATCATCAGCATCGGTAGAACACACAGACGCGTTCGGCGTCGAGCGTCCTGAGTTTACCTCGGGGTAAGGTTTCAATAAATGCGACAACGTCCACTTGGAATACTGCCAACGAGTACGAGGTCTTGCGAGTATAATCTGCGCACGGTGTTTCAGGGAGGGCTTAATATGCTAGCTCAACTGGACGTTAGTGCCGCCTTGTCGTGAGAAAGACTGATATGCCATCGCCTCTTCCGAACACATCAAGAACACAACTAGCGCTAATAGCCATGGTATCGAGGCATCAAACCTGAAAGAGTAAATTTATTCTCAATAAAAAACGAATAAAGACAACAGCAAGAAATTGATCGACCTATAAAAAGCGCGCGAAGCAGGGACCAGTGTTTCCCTACCGTGACAGTCCAGTGAGTACTGATACGAGATCTGGAGTTCGTTTACGGTCGCCGCTGCTGTTGTTCTGAAGGAGGCGAGAAAAAAAAAAATCTGTTCACAATTACACGAACAGGACGCAGTAGTTCAAGCATGGCGACACCTGTCCCACCAACCCTCGGCGACCGATTTCCAACTTATCGATACCTGGGGCGAGCCATTTCGTGCCTAGAGTACCGCTGCGATTTTCCCCCGGCATGCTCACGCAGCGCCACGTCCGTAAACACAATAACCCCGCGTAACTGCGGTGCCGCAAGAGAGAAAAAAAAATAAAGCCGTTCCGCTCAATGTGACAGCTGTCAGAAGTGCAGAGCAGTGATTCGCCATAATGAGCTGTAGCGCCGTTATCCGCTCACTGCAGCCAATGCGATTCAAATTTTCCCGCCTTCGCAGCGCTCGCGCGCCCCCTGCCTGAAACTGCGCCAACGGGAGTTCTGCTCTTTTTGTGCTTGCTTTTCCTCCCGCCCGTGCCGGTGTTGCACTGCCACTTTTTTCGCTTACTATCGTAAAAACCAACCGAACGAGTGTTCCTACTAAATGAACGCGGGCGCTGCCGGTTAATTACGTATATTTTGTCTCAAACGTACCTGCAGTTTTCTTCGCGCTGAACAACGGGGATATGTATGACAAGCGCGATTGGTTCACGAGTTTAGAACGCTTATGACTGTATAAACGCTCGACTTTCGAAGCCTCTGGGTTAGGCCGCGACGACAGCCGCTATGACGGAACGCCCTGTTGCTCTACTTGAGTCCAGCGAGCGAGCTACGACGACAATGCGAGTGCCTAAAGTGCTCTGAACTTAAAAGGAATTCAATGTCATTCCACTCTGTGAAAATGGATGATCAGCGGAGCTAGCAGTTTGTGGGTTATTGGTTGGCCACAAACTCCCGCTCAAATGGCGCCGTGTCACCAGGGAAGCGTTCAGACGGAATGCGAGTAGGCTTCACTGTGCAACATAGGATGTGGGATTGGATTGATTGGATTGATTAAACTTTATTTAGGCCGGCAGAACGACGTTTTTACGCGCCGCGACGCGGGCCTCGGCGTCGTCCTGGTGGCTACTCATCCGAGACGTGAGCTCGCCGTTGCCGACTCGCGAGTCTCATGCCTTGGCGAGCGCCCGCAGGACCTGCTGGACGGCCCAGTGTTGATTTTCGTAGGTGTAGCTCCTTGCGGCTTCTGCAAGCCGTGGCGGGATGGTTCTTGACCTCGCTTCCATTGGGCTCGTGACACAGTTCCATAAGATGTGCTTCTGGTCTGCAGTCTCCCTGCAGCAGAGCTGGCACATGGCAGTAGGGTATGCTTCCGGATACATTCGGTGCATCAGAGCCGGGGTGGGTAGGGACCCGGTTTGAAGCTGTCTTAGTAGCACTGCCTCCGCCCGGCTCAACCCCGGGTCCGGAGGTGGGAAGGTCCTCCGAGCCAGGCGGTAGGCTTTGGTTATTTCGCTATAGTCTGTCATTCGGTCCTTAGCACCGAACCACGTTGGACGGTCAGTTGCGGGGGCGCGGTTGGTGAGTGCTCGCGCCTCCGCGTGTGCCGTCTCGTTGTGGTTTGCGTTCTTACTCGACACGTCCTTGCCCGCATGCGCCGGGATCCACTTCACTCGAACAGTTCTTGGGCCTTCTAGACATGCATTGCGTAGCACCTGCAAAGCTTCTTTGCAGATGCGTCCCTTGGCGTAGTTCCGAACTGCAGTTCGTGAGTCGCTGATCACCGACTGGCAGCCTGCGTCGGTAATGGCCAGGGCGATGGCCACCTCCTCTGCGCGTTCTGCATCGGTGCACTTGACGCTTGCCGCCGTCACAGTGTCTCCCGGTGGTGGCCTTTATGACAACGGCAGCGAAGGCTTCGTGGGGTATTCCGCCGCATCTACATAGCGAGCGTGCCTATCCTGGGCGTGTAAGTCGACGAGGGCTTTAGCCCTTGCCGCCCTTCTGCCCTTGTTGTAGTCAGGGTGCATGTTTTTTGGTAGAAGATCTACCCTGATCCGGTGACGTATCTCATCCGGGATGGTGAGTTTGTTGTCACCACCGCTGTGGCGTATGTATCCTAGGTCCTCTAGGATCTTTCTTCCAGTCCTCGTTGTAGATAAACGCTCGAGCTGGGCCGTACGTTGTGCGTATTATGCACTCCTAACTTGAGGAAGAGCGGTGTGCTTGTGGATTCAAGCAGGCCTAGCGCGGACTTATAGGCCCTCCTAATGATGGCGTTGATCTTATTACGCTCGTGTTGTAACCAGTTGTGGTATGCCGCGACATACGTGATGTGGCTGATCACAAAGGAGTGAACTAGCCTGATCAAACTGTCCTCCTTCATGCCAGCCTTCCGTGATGTAACTCGTCGGATGAGCCTCATTGCGTCCGCGGTCTTGGCTGTGATGCGTGCGATAGTCTCGCCGTTTCTTCTGTGCCGTTCGATGATCATTCCGAGTACTTCTGATCTGCTGACTTCGGGAACAATTTGACCAGACCCTGCGTAGTTATCCTGATCGTGCCTTGTTGCCTGTCCGTAGTGCGACCCCTCCGTGGTGGTATAACTAGGAGTTCTGATTTGCTTGGTGAGCAAACAAGTCCTGTACCATCCAGATGTTCTTCAATGGCGTCGACTGCTTCTTGTAGTTTGGTCTCAATGTGACCGTCGCTACCCCTGTCTACCCACAGTGTAATATCATCGGCATAGATAGTGTGCCGGATCCCCACTGTGGCGAGTCTGTTGGCTACTCCTATCATTACTAGATTGAATAGTAACGGCGATATCACGGACCCTTGCGGAGTGCCAGTGCTGCCGAGCTTCTTATCGTCGAGTTGTAATGGCCTGCCCTTAGCTGAGCGGTTCTACCCGTTAGGAAGTCCTGGATGTAGTTATAACTGCGTTCACCCATGTTGAGCTTAGAAACTTGCGACAGTATCGCAGAGTGCTTGACGTTATCGAAAGCACTCTGGAGATCAAGCCCTAGGATTGCCTTATTATCTCTTGAGGCACCGGAGTCGTCAAGGATTTCGTGCTTCAACTGAATCATCGCATCCGGGTACTTAATCTCTTTCGGAAGCCGATAACCGTGGTTGGGGTATAGATCCTCGCTCTCCAGGTAATCCTGCCATCGATTCAAGAGGACATGCTCCAGCACCTGCCTATACACGACGTAAGAGATATGGGCCTCAGATTGTCGGTGTCCGGCGGTTTACCCTGGTTTAGGGATGAGAATGGTCTTTGTTGGACCTCTGGGGTCCTCCAGCTGGCGGCGCGATTCTCAGGAAGGGGAGCGACACGTCGTGATCCGATGAGGCTTTTAATGGAAACAGAAGAAGAAGAGCGCGAGCCGGCGCAGCCACGCGAGCATGCGACAGCTCGTGAAAAGCAGCATGAATGATGATGATCAGTGTCGTCTGCAAGCAGCGAGGAAGTCCCAACAGTCTCCCCCCGCCGACAGATGACGCTAGGTCCATGGCTTCCGAGGGTGGAGTACGGCATGCTGGACTGAAGTGCTGCTGGGCAAGCGTAGAGAGCAAAGTCCTGATACTTCGTCCCATCGATCGATCGACTCTTCTAATCGCTGCGTCAAGGTCCACAGTTTTCTATGACGTTGTTCGCCGAGTCGAATGACTCTGTCCTTCCATAAGTGTCTTTTTCTTGGCTGGATTTGAGATTCCCGGTGCATCAGTCGTCCGCCGTCAAGAGAGCGCTTCCTCCGCCATCGGTGTTTCCACTGCCTAACCTGTCGCTTCTTGCAATTTGTCCACAGTGTTTTGGAAGCCAGAGTCGATTCATGAAGGTAGGAGCAGGAAAGTTTTCTAAACCTAAACAAGGGAAAGTTGCTGCAAACGGAAAACTTCTCTTGCAGGTGTCGGACCTTCGGGGAGAGGGCGTGCTTTTGCTGCCTTTTCTCTGTGCTTTCCTCCGCGGACGTCTTGGCGCTTCTGCTTTTGTTCTGTTTTGTTCTTCTGTTTTGTTCCGTGTCTGCAGCGCCACAAGTTCGCTTGATTCCTCACTTTTGGCTCGGAATGGCGTCTTCTGGCTCGTTCCTTGTTTTTGGCGCTCGTGTCCTTTTGACTCGGTCTGCTTTACAGACGTTCGCTGAAGAAGGTGTCCTGCATCCTTTGAAGCCTGTTCCCGGTAGCACTGGATTATCTGGGGCGTGAAGGGAAAGATGTCCGACTCTTTGTTGCAATGAAGTCCTACCACTTTTGAGGTTCCAGAAGGCGACCAAATTGATTTTTCCGGTGAAGTCAGTACTTCTTCTGAGGGCGTTAGATACAACAGGGTCGTTGCTGGCCAATATACATGTAGTCATTGAAGCTTCTCGGAAGATCATCTCATTATTGAGCATCTCGATGGCTTCTTCAGTAGTGGACTCCGCTTCAACGAGGGGATAGTTCATACACTTGGACTCCGCTTCCACGAGGGGATAGTTCACAGTGGAGTCTTGTGGTAGTGGGGCTGTCGTTGTGTGCCACTTTTCCACGGATTGAAGCTGGTGGTTCAAAAGTAGCCGTTAAAATGGCAGGACTCGAACTATCTCCAAAGGGTACCCGAGGTAATTTCCATGCGTCCAAGTCCTGTAGTGGATGGTCTGTTTGGTGAGGATGTGCACTTGCCCTGTGTTTGTGAATGAACGGTCGCCGGGCGTAGCGTTCGAAGACCGGCATTCCTGAATCTTGAAACGCAGACTAGCCGTCAAGGTGACAACCTTGTCGCGGTACTTTCCGGCGTCTAACGTCTCACTTTCTAGCAAGTCGTCTGGTGTCTCCTCAAAAATCGCGTCATCCACTTTCTCAATCTGTGCATAAAATGCGCTGATTCGGTCGAGCAGTACACTTACTGCAGATGCCGTCGCCTCTGTTTCCACTTATGTGGCCTTCCGCTTCCGTTAGAAGGCCATCCAGTTGCGCCCGTAGGCTGCGGCGTCGTCGAAGCTGTCGTTCCATTCGGTCGCACGCAGCTGGGAACTCGCCAAGATCGCAGGCGCCGCGTCTTTTTCTGGGCTTTCGCGGCTCCGTGCGTCGATGGGCTTGGCGTCGTCTAGAAGTCCCGGGTTTCGGCACCATGTGTTGGACCTCTGGGTCCTCCAGCTGCGGCGCGATGCTCAGGAAGGGGAGCGACACGTCGTGATCCGATGAGGCTTTTAAGGGAAACAGAAGAAGAGAGCGCGAGCCGGCGCAGCCACGCGAGCATGCGACAGCTCGTGAAAAGCAGCATGAATGATGATGATCAGTGTCGTCTGCAAGCAGCGAGGAAGTCCCAACAGTCTTGGCTGTTTTCCATTGCCGCGGCAGTGATCCTGTTTTCCAACACTTGTTGTAGAATTTTGTTAGGTTTTCAATTGAGTGGTCGTCTAGGTTCCTGAGACTCTTATTTGTTACTAGGTCCGGGCCTGCTGCAGATTTGCTGTTTAAGTCGTGTAGTGCTACTCGAACCTCTTCTACGTCGATTTCCCGATCGAGTCTTTTGTTTGGTAGCCCTTGGTATGGACCATGTTGCACAATTGGGGTAGGCGGTAAGTATTTGTCGTTGATTTTCTTAAGTACCTCCTCTTCACCGTGTTTCTGTATGGCGCGGTGCATAAGCTTGGTTAACCTATCACGTTGATGGGACTTTGATTTAGTTTCATCCAAGAGATGGCGTAAGAGGTTCCAGGTCCTTCCGCAGTGCAACTGTCCATCCGCTGCGTTGCAGATCTCATTCCACTGCTGAACGCAGAGGGCGCGGCAGTGTCCTTGGATCGCCCTGTTGAGCTCAGCCACCTTAGGCGCCTATTGAGCCGTTGTTTCTTCCAGCGGTCCAGCAAGGACCGTTTAGCCTCGATGAGGTGTGCTAGTCTGCTGTCCATTTGTTCAATGTCTGCATCCGTCTCAATGGTTTCTGTCGCTTTTCGTACATCCTTGGCAAGCTCCCTGGCCCAGGCTTCTATGTCCTCGATTTCACAGTGTTTCTTGGGCCCACGCTCTCTGAGGGTGTTCAGTCGACCAGTTTGTGCGTCCTGATGCTGGTGTCGTTGTATTCCGGGATGTTGATTTCAATTATAGTATGGTCGCTTCCAAGGTCGGCTCCCGTGTTGGCCCAGGTAATTACTCCTTTATTATCGTTCTTCACGAACGTGAGATCAGGTGTGGTATCCCTGGAAACCGAGTTTCCGATCCTGGTTGGATTTGTCGGGTCCGTAATGAGCGTGTAGCCGAGGTCCGTGGTGTCTTGGTGTAGGTCTTTTCCCTTAGCTGTCTGTTTCTTGTAACCCCAAGCAGGGTGCATCGCATTGAAGTCGCCGCACACTACGAGTGTGTTTCGACCCGCTGCAGTGCTAGCCCTGAGTAGCAGCGTCTTGAACTTTTGCTTCCTTTGTGAAGGGTTGCTGTATACGTTTAGAAGGTATAGGGTTCCCTTCTTCCTCTTGCCAGGTATGATCTGGGTGAGCGTGTGTGCTCAATTTTTGCTTGCCCTTGCTGTAATTCATGTTCCACGAGGGTGAGCCCCTTTCTGACCAGTGTGCATAAGCCCCTGCCATCGGCGGGGCCCTTGTGCACCTATAGCCCGGAAGGGACGGGGCGTCGGTGAGTGTTTCTTGAAGTAACAGTACATCTGGCTTCTTTGTGGTGTATGAGATATGTTGCTGGAGGACCGCCCTCTTGTTCTTGAAGCCGCGGCAGTTCCACTGCCAGATCGTTAAACCTGCGGTTGTTGCTGGTGCGTTGGTGGCCATGTTTGATTAAGGTTGAGAAGCTGCTGGTTGCCTTGATTGTAAGGATGCTGCGCGAAGAGCGGTGCAAACGTTGGGTGACTTACAATTGGCCGTAAGGTTAACTCGATCTGCTGAAGCGCCGGGATGCATGAGCCCATGAGCTCCTCCAGCTTGTTGAATCGAGCTTCCCACCGTGCCTCTATGTGGTCCATCCTTGCTTCAAGTTCGTCGACATGCTTGTTTTTCTTATCCCTGGATGAGTGGGATTCAACAGCTCTCTTCTTAATGGCTGGTTCCTTTACGGGCCTGTCGCTCTCGCCTTGCGCCTTGGCAGTGTCCATTGGTTCGTTATTCATCTGCGCCGAATCAGATGATAACTGGGACGGTTGGGTTGTGAGCAATGCCCGGATATTGGCCATTTCTTTCGTGAGATTTTCAACGGATGTCTTGAGTTCTGTATTTTCTTTCTCGAGGTTGTTCAGGGACACTTTAAGTGCAATGTTCTCTCTCCGTAAAGATTCCATGGCCTCGTCGTTCCTAGGCACGCTTACGTGTGCCGAAGTCTTGTTTTCCTTGTTTTCTTTTCATCGCGTCAGCCCAGCTAACACGCTCATGTGACGGCGAGCGCTTTCTGCTAGTGCTTTTAATGTCTCTACTAGGGCTCCTCTTGTTCTTGCTGCACCTGCTGGCGTCCCTTGTTTTCGACAGCGAACGGTTCCGGGAATGGGATCTTGGGGTACGTTGCACCTGAACTTGACCGAGTGGTGGAAAGTCTGCGTTCGACAGCTGCTGCTCGGCTTGTCGACGGGTCCATTGTCTTCGTCGAACGATGTAGGGGGTCTTGTACTTGGCCTTACAGGCGCGGTCCCCTGTTGGGTGTGCGCCAGTACATAACTTGCACTTGGGCGTGCATGTGTGTTCTTTTTTGGGGTAAGCCGGCTTATACACCCATCTGCTTAAATCAGGCTTCACTTATAAACACAAATGTATTGCTCCGAAGACATTTTTTCAGTTGCATTATACCTCGTCTGTTATCAGAATACGAAGCGCCGGAGACAAACAGGTGACCGCATAGGTAGAGGGTGTGCCGCCGAAGCGAAGGGGAGGGACAGACAGACAGACATTGAACTTTATTAGGTCCGGAAGGTCAAACCTAGCGGCCCAGAGGACCGTCCAGAGTAGACGCGGGCCGCACCTGCGCGGGTGGCGTGAGGTTTAGGACTTCTGCCCTAACGCAGGCCTTCTGGACAGCCCGGAGTTGAGTGTAGTAGTTTTCGCTGTGGAGCGCCATGGTCCATTCTTCCTCTGTGATGAGTTCGGCGTCCTCTTGTAACGCCGGGCACTGCCATAGCATATGGTCTAAGTTACAGTAAGCTGCGTCGCAGAGAGGACAGTGAGGGTCAATGTCCGGGTGAAATAAGCTAAACCGGCTCCTGGTTGGGAAGGAACCGGTCTGAAGCATTCTAAAGGCTGAAGCGGCTGCCAAGAGGCGAAAAAACCAACAAACAGGGCCATCTCCACTAACGTGAAACCCGGGGAGGCGCGAAGAATGCAGTGTATAAGCGTATTCAAAGATTGTAAGCCCCTCTCTTGCCACACGGCGCGAGCTGATATGCACGACATAGCAATTACGAAGACGGAAGAGAAGTGAACTTAGAAAAGGAGAACAGCAAATTCTAAAGTTAAAGTCAGTACGGAGTGAAATAGAATCAAGCAAGCAAACAAGCAACAAAAACGAGGGTCCCGATGCGATATCTTAGTACGCGTTTTTGCCCATGGAGACGAAATGTTGTAGCGCGAGGCGTTGGAAATGAGTGTCCCGGTGTGTTCTCTCAGTACGTGTTTTTTCTGGTTATCTTGGATACCGGGATCCAAATTTCACTGCTGAAACGAGCCACCGCTGTCGCTGTCAGGCTCATGCCAACGACCAATCCGCCCTCTAACTGCATTTACAATAAAGTTTTCTCTCTCCCACGGAGATGAAACGTTCAGCGCGAGGCGTTGGGAAGCGATTGTCCCGGTGTTTTAGTACCGTGACTACATGATGCTACGACGACATGAGACGACAACGACATGAGACGCCGACAGCCCGAGCCCCTTAGGTGCTTCGACCTTAAAAATTTGCTTCACGTGCTTTGAAAGGGAAATCCTGGCGATTAACGAAGATTTCTTTACTGTAACATTGTGTTCGCTTCTCTTTCTTCGCTTTCGTTCTTATTTTAGCGACAATTCGACGTACGGACGGGCCATACTTCCCGCGGCAGCTTCCCCACAGCCAGCGCTCTCCTGCTCTACTCACGTTCCGTCACGTTCACCTGTCACGCGGCACGCATCGGGCTTATTCTCGTTCCCCTTCTGGCAGGCTGTATCGGGTTAGCAGCACTTGGCTGCTCCCACTCTCGTAACTTGGGCTCAAATCCCACAAGAACCCAAATGTGTTTTTATTTATTTTCTATTTACGGCGGCGTCCATTTTGGTTCCATTCGTGTTGACGCACGACGCCGACGGCCGTCTTTCGCGTTTGATGAGGAGTCCAAGTCTTTCGCGTTAAAGACTACCGAGTTCCAAGATTAGGCCCACGTTAAATATCTCTACAAAATTAGCCCGTAGCTCCTCCAGTAGAACGAGACTCATCAAAGCCTATGTGAAGTTTCGGCGCCCGAAGCTCCATTTGAACCCTATGTTTAATGCCAGTGTGCGGCGCTGCAAAACATGCGTGTTCTTTTTACTGGAGCCAGCAAGCCGAGGTTTGAAAAAAAGCTAACATATACATATTTTTCCACGCATTTGCTTTATTTTATTTTTTGCTTCAAGGTCATGTGTACTAAGACAAAAATTAGCGTCACTTCGTAATGCAATAAACAACGTCAATGTCTAAACACGTTCGTAAAACTTTGGCATGACCGTGCTCATACGTCCCAAGTCTTGTCACTTTTGAAGCTTTCGGGATTACGAGAGTAACAAGCGTAACGGGATTCAGGCACAATGTGGATGTGCCCGCCTATTATGTGCCTACATAAAGGATGTAGGGGGAAGAAAGGAAAGGGCGACGCATGCCCGACCTAACTCAGCAGACGATCGATAATTAGCTCCCCGGGGGAGCACCGGCCGCACTTGACTAATGCGGCCCCAATGTAAACAAACATGGCGAGCCACCTAAAACAGTCGCCAAACGTGCAAACGGCGAAACGAGACAAACGGGGCCCCGGCTAACGAGACATGGGACAGAGGGGGTTCTGCCAAGTGACATGTCTTGTAGCGAACCCGCTTCCATCAATGCTGTGCAGCCGTGTCCCTTTGTTTGGATGGACGCAATACCGATGGGGGAGTGACGACGCGCAGGGCACAAGAACTATAAAAAGTAGCAAATAGCTCGGTGCTGACGTAATAAAGAAGACTGGAAAGAGGAAAAATTGGACGGGAGCGCAAGACAAACCTCTGCCGAGCTTTCTCTTTTACCACACACACGCACGCGCACTCACACACACACAAACACACGCACGTGCAGTCATGGACAAATGATATTCGAAAGCCAGATATGAACAGGACGCACAAACAGCGCACTTTCCTTATATAGGCGAGTGAAATTGTCGCATGGCTCCATAACAGTCATGCGGTATGGAAATGCGGTTTGCCAGATATACTTCAAACAAAAAAAGAGACGCCGACCAGCCAAACAACAAACTTACTGACGCTATAGATTGGGTTCAGATTTCCGTCGTTACAGTTGACTGTGTTAGATGTGGTCTGAATGATTAGCGATTCCAGATGTAGCCGTGATGCGGTCATTTTTTCTGTTGCAACGATTCTTGCGTTGTCCGAATCAATCTTGTGGTCATTCATGACGGCGTGTTCGGCTAAAGCATTTTGTTCCGAATGTACCCTCCCGGCCTGACGCGATTCCGTCATGCTCTCTACTTCAAACATACTTCAACCACCTCATTATGGATCTCCACTAACAGCATTGTTAGGTTTTGCCTGTTCCGATTCATATTCGCGTGTTCGCTTTTCATTTTTCCATGACTGTCCGCACAGAAAACCTTCATTATAACGAAGTCCTCGAGATAAGACACTGAATTCGTTGTAAGCGATAATTCGTTAAAAACGGAGATTGTCCACTCTTGTGCACTGAAGCGAAGACCACTAACCGCTTAGAATAAAGCGATTTCGTTTTAAATAGAATTCACTTAAAACAGAAAGGCGAAACGAAGGCAGGCAAACAAGATGCGCCAAGCCAAGGCAAGGACAGGTCCTGATTTTGTTTTTGCAAATAAGCATAAATTCGAGATAATCAAGATGCAGCGCTATGTGCGTACCTAATGGCAACTTAGAACAAAATATAACTATACTTGTTAGTCACGCATTTGTACGCTGTCCAAGCAATTCACACAACATAGCGATGGCGGAAAAAACCAGCGTAAATAACCGGTGCAATAGAAAAGCGCGTGAGGTTGCAAGGCTTACCTTCGTCGTGCAGAAGTCTGTAAGAGTCATTCCGGAGCTCCAAAGAGGAAATCGAAACAACGGGTGTTGCGATCACGACAACACAAGTCGTGAAGGTACGGAGGGAAACCCTGCGGGGTACAGATGCACCGAATGTGGGTCTTAGATTTCGCGAACAAATGTCAATCAATCACGAGCCGTGATACGAAAAATGAATATCGAGTACGAAGTGTGCAAGCAATCGATGCAAAACTCGGCGCTCTAGTGTAACGGTTTTCGTCGATACCACAGATATGCGTCTTCTAAGTGGAAGCGAACTGCTGAAATACCTCGAGCTCAGAGATGACAATCCCCTCTTTTCAAGCGCGGATTAAATAATGAACGCCCAGAGCAAATGCTATCGGCTATCGGCCGCGATTTCAAACAACTGAAGTTCCTAGAAATTAGTTGACGCCGGTCAGAAAAGCTTTACGGAAGCAACAGGTGCTCTACGACATCCAAAAGAGATGTGACGCAGTCTTTGAAACTTTTAAGTGCTGAGCCCACGCCAATTCCCTGTTTACACTCCGAACTACCCCGTCTGACTAACTACCTGACTGACTAAACCCGACCTAACTACCCCCCGGAAATCCGACTGCTCCAAACGGATGCTCAGAGTCGTCTGAACAAACTACTCCGACGAACAGCTAGAACAAAACTAGCAGGGCACCGATAGCGAGCCCATCTCCGATGGACAGATGCCTGCACTTGACAACGACTCTCGTCGAAGCCCGCTGTCGTTGCAGGGTGGCGACCCCGGGGCGTTCGCCCGAGCTGACGCCCGCAAAAATTGACCCACCCGCAACCAAGCCTAGTATCAACAATATCAGAAAAGCCAAACTCGTGCAATCAACCTATTAAAACGAGATGCGGTGGTAAATTATTCGAAAGGGTCCATCGTTTGAACTGCCTCTACACGTGCGGATCCGAAGCAACAGGTTGACGCCCAAGCGCGCAAGTTTCGAAACAGGGATAAAACAACTTTCGCGGTCGATATCCAAGGTATGCTAACTCGAGCAAAAGCTTCTCAAAGAGGATCCACCCTCCTCTCACCACAGTCCTCGGAACTACAACACGAAGTTCAAAAGTGGACCGGTTGATCGGTGAACGACAAACGCCCGCATCCAAGGGAACCGGCCGATGGGTGGACTCCGCGGCAGATGGTGTAGAACTGGGGACTCCGGGCCCGGCAGAGCCCCTCATATATGGACATGCACACGCAGCAGAATCATTATCAGTCAGCTCGAGGCCCTGGCCCTTCAGCGCACGCACACACGCACACAACTCGAGCGAGGCAAGCAATCTGTTGCGCTGACGGCGGCGTCGCCGATGAGAGGTCTGCAGCCTTCCCTCCTCCTGGAGGATGCGAAAGCGGCCGCCTTGCTCTCATAACCAAGTGTTAAGTGCGCTTTTAAAACAAGCCCTAAAAGTCATTTCATTGTACGGATTTTTACATACACCGCACTGATTCCGCGGCTCAGATACTTTCTAAATAGCGTTGTAGATTGAACCCTGGCAACATTTCATCGATGTGCGCTGTCCCCTTTGTACTTTACTCCACCGCTACCGCTTTGGCGCCCCCTAGTGTCATTAGATAAGGGTACAGAGTATCGCCACTCTTAGGTGCGGAGTACCTTAAGAGCGCACAATGTCCGTCCGCATCCGTGCGCATAGGATTTACAATCGCAAAAAATCACACAGGCACAGGCAGAATTGGAGCTTGTGCCTGGTCCACCAGACAGAGTTAGTGTCACTCGTCTTACCCATTGGGCTGTAGCGGAAGCTGCTTAGCACCGCCGCATTTCTTTCTCTCCCGTCTGCAGCCGGCCTGTCGACAGCGCGCCTTTGTGAAAGACTAGTCCGGCCAACTCCTGGGATTAGTCCTGGCGGCATTGCCGTCTGCTCGCCGGGGGGCTTTTTCCTCTCTCTTTTAGAAGGACGCGGGGGTTCCCCTTCTTTCCCTCGTCGGGGGAACTCTCGGCACTCGCATCTTTGGAAAATAAACAGTGTGTCTTGAAACTGCAAACCAGCTCCACGTCTGCTCTCTCGCTTCCTTCGGCAGCCGACATTCCAGGCTGCTACAAAATTGGTGACCCGAACAACGCTTCAACGAACACGCCGCGATGAGCTCCGACGACAGCACTGCTGCCTCCACGCCTGCAGTCTTCGCCACAGAACTGAAGCTACCAATTTTTGGCCTAAAATCCAAGAGTTTGGTTCAGCCAAGTGAAGGCCCGTTTTCAGCTCCGGCACATCACCTCGCAGTCGACGAAGTCCCTTCACGTCGTCGCAGCCCTCCCCCAGAAATCACCGACGCTATCGACGACATTTTGGTTTCACCCCCCACACAAGGGGAATACGACACCCTTAAAAAGACGTTGCTGGACCGCCTCGAGGCGCCTGAAGAAAGCAGTCTTCAGCAGCTCTTGTGTCGTGAAGAGCTGGGCGACCAACGACCTTCCCAACTGCTGCACCGGATGCGGCAACTACTCGGTGTGCACGCGCGTCAGGACGGCCAACTCCCACTTCTTCGTGAACTTTTTTTGCAACGGCTGCCCCAGTCGGTGCGCGTGGTTCTCGCGGGTTCAAATGAGACGTCCCTTGATCGACTCATTTCAAATGAGAAGTCCCTTGACACGTTCAAATGAGACGTCCCTTGACACGAACAACCAGATCGACTGTCGCGCCTTGAGGAGAAAGTGCAACAACTTACCGAGACCATGCAGCAACTTTTGCTATCTGGCACTCCCCAACAGGACGAGCAACGACGCAACCGATCCCCTTCAAGATAGCCAAGCTCTTCCCAGAGAAGCCAGTCACGAGATAGACAGGACGAAGTTTGCTGGTACCACCGTCGTTTCGGCACGTGTGCTAGCCGCTGCACTCAACCTTGCTCGTTTCCGGGAAACGCTCCGGCCAGTCGTTAACGGCGGCTTACGACATCGGCCCTCCACCCAGCCGCCTGTTCTTCGTAGTCGACCACGTAAGCAACTCGCGCCTGCTAGTCGACATGGGAGCCGAAATCTCTATTGTCCCGGCAACCCCCGAGGATCGCCGACGTAGCAAGAACATCGTCGCTGCAGGCAGTGAACAACACTGCCATCGCTACGTACGGCTTCCGCTCGCTGACAATAGACGTCGGACTCAGGCGCCTGTTTCGCTGGGTCTTCGTGGTAGCGGACGTTAATTTCGCCATACTCGGAGCAGACTTTCTCAGCCACTTCAACCTGGATGTGAGCGTACGTGACCGTTGCCTCAAGGATAACAACACATCCCTCAAAGTACGTGGTTTGGAGTCAAACATCTGCTCATCTGGCATCTGCGCCTTCCAGCCAGTATCTGCCTACCACCACGTCCTGGCCGAATTCCCTTCTCTCACCAAGCCCCGCAACATGGAACAGCCGGTGAAACATAACGTGACTCACCACATCGTCACCACCGGGCCGCCAGTCACCGCCCGGCCCCGACGGCTGCCAAGCAACAGGCTTCAAGCTGCACGCAGTGAGTTCGAGCATATGCTGCAGCTGGGAATCGTTCGCCCTTCGTCTAGCAACCATTCATCGCCGCTACACATGGTGCCTAAAGACGACGGGGACGACTGGCGCCCGTGCGGTGATTACAGAGCCTTGAACGCATCGACAACGCCGGACCAGTATCCTCTGCCACACATTCACGATTTTAGTGCGCAGCTGGCAGGTACGAAAATATGTAGCAAGATCGACCTCGTAGCGGCATACCACCAAATCCCCGTCGAACCGGATGACATACCAAAAACAACCATAACAACTCCATCGGCCTCGGCCTGTTTGAATTTGTCCATATGCCCTACGGCTTGAAAAATGCCGCACAGACCTTTCAAAGGTTCATGGATGAGGTCACCCGGGGTCTTCCTTTCGTCTTTGTCTACCTGGATGACATTTTGGTGGCCAGCAGAACGCCTACGGAGCACGAAGAGCACCTCCGCCAGCTCTTTCAGCGTCTGGATGAGCACGGTCTGGTGTTGAAACCTCAAAAGTGCGTGTTTGGTGTCGAGGCTCTCAACTTCCTCGGCCACCACATCACTGCTGAAGGCATTATGCCGTTGGAATCGAGGGTGGAATCCGTCAAGAAGTTTCCAGCTCCAACATCTTTCCGCAAGCTGAGAGAGTTCCTCGGGCTCTTAAAGGAGTACTGACGCGAAATTTTTATGTTACGTTTTTTTCGCTGCTATGCGTGCCTACCAGCCCACTAATCATAGAATGACAGATGAGACGGTCGAGCGCAGCGTAAACATTCATTTACGGCGTCGTTTATTCGTGCCAGTTTCGGTTTCGACTGAAAAACGCCGAGTGGCCGCCATGACAGCATGTATAACATGACGTCACCATTCTTGCCGTATCGCTGCCTCTCTGGAAGCGCGCGCGAGCGAGCGCACGCGCGCGCCCAGACCGGCCGAGGTTTTCGCCGTCCCCACAGGCCCGGGCAGCATGACGTCAGTCCCAATACCATGACGTGTACACACGCCCGAGCAGCGCGCGCCAACCACAGCCAGCGCGTCAGCTTCGTCACGGGAGCCCCGACGTCGGCAGTTTGGGGCACGTAGCAGATGATGTCACGTCGGCCCGCTCTGGGCTTTCTCGTGCGGGCGAAGATTAAAATGGATTTTAAATGTGTTTCGCTGAACGGTTGCTGTTGAAACTTGCTGGGAGATATCTCCTGATAAAAAGGAAGCGTTTTACATAGTTATCTCAGCTTTGAAATTTCGTGTCAGTACTCCTTTAAACTTCCACCGGCGGTTCATTCCGTCTTGTGCTCGAGTACTCCAGCCATTGACCGACCTGCTGCGCCGAGACGACCAAAAGGCACCAGAATTTTGTTGGTCTGACGAACACCAGAACGCTTTCCAGAAAGCTAAGGACGAGCTGGCCGCGGCTACCCTTCTCATTCATCCACTGCCTGACGCTCCTACACGCCTCATGGTGGACGCCTCCTCCACATCGGTCTGAGCAGTGCTGCAGCAACAGGAGGGTGCACAGTGGAAGCCACTGGGCTTCTTTTCGAAACGCCTGAAGCCTGCAGAAGTACGGTACAGCACTTTTGGAAGGGAGATGCTCGAAATCTATTGTTCCATTAAGGATTTCCGCTCCTGAGTTCTACATCGTGGTCGTGAGGTCGTGAGTTCTACATGAGGTCGTGAGTTCTACATCTTGACAGACCAGAAGCCCCTCACCTACGTATTCAACAACAACAGTTCCTCCTACTCAGAACGGGAAATTCGTCAGCTCTCATTCATCTCTGAGTTTTCTACAGACATCCGCCACGTTCCCGGAGTCGAAAACGAAGCAGCCGACGCCTTGTCTCGCGTCAACGCTTCCGGCACAAAAGTCCTGGACTTCGAGGCGATGGCCGCGGCTCAGCGGGAGGACACTGAGTTGACAAGACTGAAAGGTGGGGGATCTTCACTCGTGCTCTCGGAGGTTGCACTTACCTACGTCCAGGGCACGATAACCTGCGATACCTCCCAGACAACCCCACGACCTTTCGTCCCACTGAATTTCGCCGAGTGGTATTCAACACTTTCCACTCCATCAGCCACCCAGGTGTCCGCGCCACCCAGCGGCTGATAACAGAACGCTTCGTTTGGCCCGGAGTCAACGCGGACGTGCGACGTTGGGCTCGGACATGTGAAACGTGTAAACGTGTTAGCAAGTGAAGGTGACTCGCCAC
This sequence comes from Haemaphysalis longicornis, assembly GCA_013339765.2. Classification (NCBI taxonomy): domain Eukaryota; kingdom Metazoa; phylum Arthropoda; class Arachnida; order Ixodida; family Ixodidae; genus Haemaphysalis; species Haemaphysalis longicornis. The sequence continues at coordinate 192,388,714 of CM023452.1, forward strand.
ACTCGGGCTGCACTACAGGAATTTCGGACTCCTGAGTCGCGGTTTGACCACGTTCACCTCGACCTGGTGGGACCGCTACCGCCCTGCCAAGGTTTCAGGTACCTGCTCACATGCATCGACAGGTACAGCCGGTGGCCCGAAGCTATACCAATTGCGGACATATCAGCTGAGACCGTTGCGCAGGCCTTTATTCAAACATGGGTGTCCCGCTTTGGCTGCCCCGCCCGCATAACAACTGACCGGGGACGACAATTCCAGAGCAACCTTTTTCCGCACTTTCAACCCTCCTCGGCACGAGCTGCAGCATACAACCGCCTACACCCCGCCAGCAACGGAATGGTTGGCGCTTGCACAGGCAACTCAAAGCTGCACTTACAGCGAAACTCGATCGCCAGCACTGGGTGGAAAAGCTCCCGCTCGTTCTTCTTGGCCTACGCTCAACGGTGAAGGAAGACAGCTTCAGCGCAGCGGAAATGGTGTACGGCTCAACAGTGCGCCTCCCGGGAGAATTCTTCTCCGACCAGACCCCTTCCGCCCCAGCAGCCTCCGACCACATCGAGAAGCTGCGCGCATGGCTTGCGCAACTCGGGCCAACAGCACCTCGCATCGCCCGCAACAGGAAGGTTTTCACTTTTCCCGACATGGACTCAGCTACACATGTGTTCGTGCGACACGACGCAACGAAGCCGCCCCTCACTCCGCCGTTCGATGGCCCGTTCAAAGTTTTGGGACGTAATAACAAGACCATCACAATCGACGTGCGGGGCAACGAGAAGTCGTCGCCGTCGACCGCGCCAAGCCTGCTCATATTGAGGTTTCTGTTCATGCAGCCTCTCACGTACGTTTTCAGTGATAACCAGTGGACTCTGACCTTTCGCCATTCAGCCGGTAACTGCTGCCTTTCTTTAAAGCTCCGCAATCTAGGGGGGGAGCCTCTGTAGCGGAAGCTGCTTAGCATCTCCGCATTGCTTTCTCTCCCGTCTGCAGCCGGCCTGTCGACAGCGCGCCTTTGTGAAAGACTGGTATTCGCGACGCCGGCGCCTGCTCCCTACCCTCTTCGGGGAACAACTTGTTGTCCGGCCGAACTCCTGGGATTAGTCCTGGCGGCATTGCCGTCTGCTCGCTCAGGGGGCCCTTTTCCCTCTCTTTTTTAGAAGTACGCGGGGGTTCACCTTCTTTCCCTCGTCGGGGGAACTCTCGGCACTCGTAACTTTGGAAAATAAAGTGTGTTTTGAAACTGCAAGCCAGCTCCACGTCTCCTTTCTCGCTTCCTTCGGCAGCCGACATTCCCGGCTGCTACAGGGCTACGACCATGAGTTAGTACCCGAGAGTCAAACGGCCGACTCCCTCGCCTGTAACGGTGCGGAGGTATACCTTAGGACCCCCCAATGTCCGTCCGCGTCCATTCGTGCGCACACCACCATCAAGCGAAAATCAAGCGAAATTCGATTTGAGCCGTGAGTTGCAGTTTCATTTAGGGAATAATCAAGGTGCAACTCACGCCTCAAATCGAGTGACGGTCGGGGTACAAATCGGATGTCACTCGGGGCGCAACTTGGATGTCATTTCGAGTCCCCATACTCCGCACCCTCGATGCTGCCACTTTTTTTCTCCTATTGTTCCGTGCCGCCGCCGTGATCATTGATCAGTTCGCATCACGGCAACATTTGTTTACACTGCGATAGTTCATAGGCGCTGCCATTTTGTTGTTTACACGTTTTAGTCGGTCAACTCTGGTAGCTCAGTGGCCCTCCCTGCCCTGCGGCTGCGCGCGACTGACGTCGTCCCGGTGCGAATCACGCTAACGCGTGTAACAGCAGCAGAATTGTGTACAAAGATGCCGTTTTCCCGCATCTTCGGTAGTGTTGTTAACAAACGACCCGTCGCAGTAAGCGGCGAGGCCGTAGATACGGCAACATCGCAAACGGTGATGAACGACCAAATGGCCGCCGTTGCTGACTCGCGTGCCCCAATGGCGGTACTCCAATACCTTATCTACTGGCCCTATTCTCGACTGCACAAATTGCCGGCAATTCAGGCAATTTTCCGGAAGTCTTTTCTGATTGGCTTTCAATTTTTGGTCACGTGCTTCCGGTTGACAAAGCGGTTGTGTGTGTGTCGTCATTTTGACGTTTCATGTCCGTCTACGACACCAGTTCTAAAGTTTGCCTTATTTCTCGTTACTAAAGGCGCATAATTCTTGGCCGGCAATGAAAAACCAGACTAAATGCAGCGGACATGACAACGTAAGCCTGTCTTTGCTATTCAACAACAATACTGCTTGTAATACACACCCGCTCTGTGATTGGCTGAGAAGGCGTGACGTAATTTAAACAGTTGGCGGGAACGATTACGTCATGCATTGGCAACTTCAGCCTGCGTAAAAGTGACGTAATGCTACGTAACAGCTTGAAAATGGCGGCTGTTTTTGTCGCAAAATACAAGCAAAATAGGGCACAATATTGCCCCGGCTTACGGCACCGCGAAATGTGCGGCAATTTGCAGCAGGCGCAGTTTCGCATGCGCGCTGTTTAAAGCATGTTTCCTACCGAAACAAATTATTGTTTCAACTGCTTCCAAGTCAGCGATCACGGAACATACAAATAACATGGAGTATATTGCTTTTATGTTTGGCAATGAAATAAAAATTATTGTTTGGCGTAACCGCAACATAAGAGGGCAGTACAAGCCTCTCCATGACAAAGAGAACCCAATGCATGACATTTGTCCATACTTGTCCTAGTAAGCTGTTGGGTCACATGATCGAACTCGAGAGAAAAATAACAATGAAAAGTGACTATTTAGTTCATTACAGCGCTGATTGCAGTCGAGCTTGACGAATGAGTGAATCGGCGACATCGGTGCGCCCCGCGGTTATCAGGCGTAGCGCTTCGCTGCTCTTATGTGTCATAGAAGCGATGGTCGCGGCCGTCTTTTTCTGTGATCACGCCATAAACTTGTAACATAGCAGCAGACATGGCGTGGCGGCGGGGGAAGGTGATAACGCAACAAAGCTTGCATTGAAGCAGAGAGCCCAGCTATGCTAATAAAAGCGGTTGAAAGAAATAAATAGATACGGTAAAAAATTGTGTGATGTTCTTTAGCTCGACATCCGCCTTTCGCTCGCTTTTGGATCAACGTTACTCGATCGTCTTGTGGTGTTGGCCCCAAATTTGACCTTCAGAAATGCGTTTTTCTTGTCAGCCTCAGCTACCGCCTTAATTTTATAGTACATGCCAAGTGTTTTTATATCTTTCTTGCACAATATTTGATACCTTGGTAGCGATCTTTATGAGTGAGTCGTCAAATTACACTGCATGTCGTCATGGCTATAGGTGCAGCACGTCACTGATTGCTTACGTCGTGCTTACGCAAAAAAACATGGGCGAAATGCCGCAATTTGTGCAGTCGAGAATAGGGCCCTAGTTGTGCCCCCCCCCCCCCCCTCCCCAAATAGCGTGGGAAGGTTCTTTTTCAGCTTTATACGAAGGACGAGTGCTATTTGCCACGAATGCATAAAATGCGCCCGATATCAAGAAGCTCAGTTGAGCGCATTTCTGCTCCGGCGCAGAAATTTCGGCGCACGTAAAGATCCCCAGGTGGTCAAAATTAATCAGCAGCCCTCCACTACGGCGCGCTCATCGCCTGCGTTGCGTCGGCGCGTCAACCCCAACCCATAATCCATTAATTTCGACCAGATTAAGCGGTGTTTAATTTAGGCTATCTGGAGTTCCTAAAACGCGCGCGCCGTAATCTCGTACGTACATGGCGCGCCTGCGCTTTCTCCCTCCCTCGAGATTATTTATTGAATGGAGAGGTGGGCCTAATCGTATTGGCGTTGAGATGTTTGAGTGGCGCCCCTAGGCTCTGACATCGGCTTAGGGACTCGCTCCGCTCTCGTCTGCTACATTCGCGCCGCTTGCTACACTGGCGCCGCGGTCGTCCGCTTGTGACTGGCAGTAGCGTCTGTGCTAGAAATCGCCCGCTCTGATGCTTTAGTGCTTTAAAAGACCGTGTTTTGCCAGCTTCTGACACCTCTGAATAATTCAAGCTGTATCTCGCACCCGTTTACAACACACGAGGAGAGAGAAAACTTTCTTAGAGCATCGCTCAGACGATCGTATGTACCGAGTCCTTGCTAGCGTATTTAAGAGTTTCAGTACTCAGAGCTCCTAGATAAGTATTCAAAATCGTAGGCTTCTTAAAGTATTTTGAGACGCTCCTATGAAGAATCAACAGTCTAATCCTGCGCACCAAGCAGAGGGTCACTAGCAGTAGATAAAACGGCTGTCGCAAAAGAACGCTTGGGGGGTAGAGGTAAAAAGGTAAGATCGAAGCGAGCGAACACGGGAAGCTGCACGAAGTCAGCGCTTACGAGATGGCACCTCACAACACAACCAAGGGAGTGATCCGAGGCATCCCCGTCGAGGAGGGACCCCGAGAGCTGGACGAGAAGATCGTTAATTCAAGAAATCCATTATCTCTGGCGGCCAAGCGCATCGGCAACACGACCACGGTGATCGTCGCGTTCGACGGATTGAAGGTGCCCAACTACGTTAGGTACGGCGCAACGCGTGTACCCTGCTCGCTGTACCGCAAGCAAATAGACGTTTGCTACCAGTGCGGTCGCCTCGGACACCGAAAGGACGTCTGTCCAAACCCCAGCAACCGCATCTGCCGGGGCTGCGACCTCACCAACCCGGACCCGGACCACCCGTGTACTCCCAAGTGTAGCCTGTGGCGGAGCTCCCTGACCGCCGACAAGGCCTGCCGATCGAGATACAAGACCCCGTACATGGTGCGCAAGAGGCAGTGGGAGCGTCAGAAGGCAACTATCCAGCTGTAGCAGCAACACTTCCTGCCCTCTGCCGGGGCGGCGAGTCCCGGTCACCCTCACGCGACCGGTCCCCTTTCCCACCGGGAGTACGAGGAGGCCCAGCAGCGCTGTCTCGCGTTGGGTTCCAAGACACGTATCCCGCAGAAAGGTGAGCTGGGTGGACACCGTCTGTGGCACCATGCGGGAGGGGTCCGGAAGGGCACCC
>CM023452.1:192393855-192653855 GCA_013339765.2 Haemaphysalis longicornis
CGTGGGGTAATAAGCTTCGTTTAAGAGAGATCCAAAACATTGCTAAGAGTAAGCGACGCACGCATTTCCGCAGTCGCGCAAAGTAGCCGCTAGTGATCGCTACTCTCGTTTGCTATAGAACGATTCCGTATGGTATACGCAGTAGTAAGAGGCAATTTCCGCGCCCAAGATAACAGAGTTATAGCAGATCGGAAAAACGGTTCCGGTACGGTAACGTCTACTGTCTGGACGCCATCGCGCATGCGCAGAGCCAGATTTCGATTTTAGGTGCGGAGTACCTTAGGACCGCACAATGTCCGTCCGCGTCCGCGCGCATAGCATTTGCAATCGCAAAAAATCAAAGGCACTGGCAGGATTGGAGCCTGTGTCTGGTAGACCAGACAGAGATAGTATCAGTCGTCTTACCCATTGCGCTACGACCGTGAGTTAGTACCCGAGAGTCAAACGGCTTACTCCCTCGCCTGTAACGGTGCGGAGTACTTTAGGTACTCCCTAGTGTCCGTCCGCGTCCATCCGTGCGCACACCACCATCAAGCGAAATTCGTTTTGAGCCGTCAGTTGCAGTTTAATTTAGGGAATAATCAGGGTGCAACTCACGGCTCAAGTTGAATGACGGTCGGGGCGCAACTTGGATGTCATTTCGAGTCCCCATACTCCGCACCCTCGCCATCATCCACAAAGTGGAGATGCTGCCTTTTTTTTCAAGGACCGGGGACTTCGTTTCCTCCGGCAGGTATCCCAGTTGGCCTCCAGCATCAGACTGGTGTAATCAACAGAGGGAGAGAGGAGGAAGCGGAGGAACTGCGTCCCCTTCCAGCACAACCCGAAATAGAATCCCCGTCAGGCCAGTGACACTCGCGCCAACAGAGCTACACCCATTTCACAGCGTGCCGGAGATAAGTGACACACCCCCGCGGGCTCTATGCAAAGAGCGCGGCAAAAAAAGGCGGGCAGAACCCGGAAAAGCGCGCGAAACCAGGGAGGTTGGGGGGAGGCGGCTGCATCAAACGGCAGACGCCGGCGGCATCTCAAACGACGCCGTCTCCCGCTTCTGGATGCCGGTCGCGTCGGCGAACAGCGTCGACAAGGGCGCACTATCGCAGATGACCACGATTGCAGGGAATAGATACATACTGAGGACACGACAAGAACCCAGTTGTCCAAGGTTGCGGATGCGCCGGCTATCAGACGGTCGACCCTCGCCCTATCGAAGCAGTGCACTACAATGGCCGCGGGCAATGGAGGTCACATCACAGAGGTCCCAATGCAGAGCGCCATCGGGATTAACCTTCAAACCTCCTGCTGTGCCACTCCCACAGTAATCCAACCTCTTCCAAGGCACTGCAGCCATATAGCTGGGCCACTTCGATATGTCACGGCTGCTCCACCAACCTCGATATCCTGTTAATTTGCGAGAGCTCGAATTCACCGACACTATGGGCCAACGTTCGATGTTCGAATTGAGAATTAACGCGTTGAAGCAGGGGTGAGACGGCATAAACAGATTTGGGAGCAGTTTTTGGAGCAGCGAAATCTCGATTTTGGAGCAGAAGAACCTTGATTTGGAGCAGTTAACGACATTTACTATGTCTTCTTAGGAGCCTAAAAAATTGAATTTGGGGGAGGGGGGGCAGGGGGCAAGTGAGCTTTTAATTCGCTTTTGAAGGTACATGACACTGTCACAGCATTCGGAGAAAATTTTCTTTTTCTTGCAGAGTATCACAAGGTACGAACTGCACTACCTTTTTACAAACTTTTTAGACTCTGAGGCTCTAATCATAGATAGCATAGAGTACCGTTGAAAATATAACCGAAAAGCTCAGCAACCGTAAGGCATTTTTATTATCATTTGAGTACCGAAATAATTATTTTTGTCATCCCAAGCTGCGCTGTACCGCGCACATGTAGAGCCACGGCAAAAGTTGTGAAAAGCAAGGTGACAGTCGTGCCACCCAACAGCCCCCTCCCATTTCAATCCCAGAGGGGCACGTTCACCACCATAGAAATTCGTGCAGCGGCCGCAATTCTGATGCAGGCGAAAAGCGAAAACGCCTGTGTGTTCGAGATTTCGGAATATATACTCGCACGTTAAAGTTCCCCAGGTGGTCAAAATTAATCCGGAGCCCTCCACTACAGCGCGCCTCATCTTCGGTGTAGCACCGGAGCGCTGAACCTCATAATCAATAAATCAATTCGAGTAACGTTGCAATGTTTGGCCACCTCGCTTTTGACAATAAATTTCATTTCAGAGAGATAAACTGTTATTACTAGCGTCCAATAATGACCAGTCCCGCTATAGGACGCTGCTTGAACATTTCGCGGCGATGTAGCGTAGCCGGAAACGGAAAAGATGGTCCCATGCTCTGATAGCCATGTTTCCCTTCAAGTTACCCATATTTGAACTTAGTTGCGGTTTTGATTTTGTCCCTTTGGGTTTTAGCTAAAGGGTTGAGGAAGAGATGGGATGCTTTAATATTCATGTATAGGCCAGAAGTGAACTCTTCTGGAGGGTAATATCTAGCAAAGGAAACTGGGTAGACAGACAATGGGCGTACGGACGGACAGACGGTTTGATGGATGAATCGATGGACGATGTGTATACCGATGGATGGATGGATGAATGCCAGTGCTGAGCATCGATTAAAAATTTTAATCCGAGTAATTGGGAGACATTGATTAGTTGTTTTTTAGTTAGTGTGGATTACAAAAAGAATAAAAAAAAAAAAAAAATTACGGAAAATGGCAAACGGTATGCCGCCCAGCGTTTCCACAATAATGCAGAGTTCGCGAAAGTCTCACATGTAATCGTTATAATAGCGTAAATGGATATAATTGGTCGAACGAAATTTTGAAAAACTAAAAAAAAAACTAGAAAAAATACCAATTAATTACGGAAAATGGCGAACCGTGTAACGCCCTGCACATCCAGAAAAATGCTGGTTTCGCGGAAGTTCTATTTGTAATCCTTATCTGGATATTTCGGTGCGGACATTTCGGTACGCAGATATTTTGGTGCACGTACCTTTCGGAAGTTGCACGGACGTTCCTGTGCAAAACGTCTCGGTGCGGACATTTCGGTGCACGGGCTGTCCCAGGCAATCGTTTAACATTTCAGCTTTAATATCGTAATTTCGTCAGTTGATATGTTTTCACGTTCGAGAGTTTTGTTTGCGCCGCCGTTCGCGGAAACGAACGCTAAAGCGAGGCGGAGCATCAGCGCGGAAAACCCAATTTCGGTAGTAGATGTTAAAAATTAACGTTGTTATTTACTTCCGTTCACCTTTTTTTTTTATTTTAACATGCAAATGAACAACGCTAATACTTTAAGTGTTACCGCAGCGCTTTGAATTCACTTCACACTTCACCCAACGCTGCAAGACGGTGCTCCTTTAGTCCATTCCTATCTCTCCTTCCCCTCCTCTCCGCCAAACCGCCGCGAAAAGAAAAAAGAAAGGAAACGAGCTACCAGCTACCTTAAGCGCGTTTGTAATCCCTCTTAATTATTTTCTTTATCAATCTCGCCTTCGTTGCATCAGTCGTCGGTTCTACTTAAAAACTAACCAACGATCGCCCTTACAGTGGCGTTACTAAAGGGGGGGGGGGGGGGGGGGGAGGGACGGCTGAGCACAGCCTCTTCTAGCCACCATACCCTTGGTGGAGAGAGGGGGGTGTCACTTGTGCTGCCTCATTGTGTAAACTCGACCTCTAAAACTTGAAGACGACTGTTCCGCTCTCGTCAAACCAGTCTATTCAATTTTTCTCTTCTTATAATGAAATAAAGCCAGGTATGTGCGGGGTGTCCATGATACGCCCGACTTGAAAAAGTTAATTGCCGAAGGGGCGATCCAATGGAAAGAAAGAGCGATTCTTGGAGATGGGGCGCCGTCAGTATGACCGCGAAGCGCCGCAGAAGCTGTTGCTCCATGTTGGCGACAGGCGCCAACGATACCTGTCATTGCGTCCATAGCGGCTTTTCGGGGGCTTTTTGTTGCGCACAAAAGAGATTGGGCCAGCTGCTCATAGTGCATGTGCAGCTAAGTACTGCCAGGCATCCGGACACACAATAGACTTCGTTGGGACGGCCATCCTCGAGGACGAAACAAAACTGGAGGAAGAGGCTTTTACTTGAGTGGTGGCACATTCAGCGAACTTCACAATACAGTAATTGCTACCTAGGAACTCGTTTTTACTCATTCATTAATCAATCAAACCGCTAAAAAACAACGTCCCCTTGGACGTGCACGAGAGTTACACTGTTAAGCTGGAATTTTCCCCAATCAAACAGCCAATCAAAAACGCTGGAGTTTTTTTTTTTTTTTGCCAATCTCGGCCAATCTCCCTCAGTGGGTATGCTTGGCTTGACGTGCACAGGGGACGCTGGGCGGTCATCACGAGGCGCGCACACACGAGCGGTAGGCATTTTCTTGGTTTTGTTAGCCGCCGGGTGGACGCCGCCAGGCCCACGCTCACGCGCGTGCGCTCGGCAATTTCTTGGTATTTTTAACTGCGGACACGGCAAATGACGACTTGCTAAAGAGCTTCGCTTTTAATAACCCCGCAAGCAGCTGTGGTGGTTGACGTTTTGGGCACCACCCTGGCAGTTCCTTTTAAAAGAGTCTGAAGCTTCACTCGTTCCTATTGCAGTAAAGGCACAATCGAATTCCAGAACTAAGAGTAGCTGCAGCTGCAACCAACCTATTCTTTTTTTCTTTTGCGGCTAGTAAAAAGTCAAAGGTTATGGGGTGCATTAGACGGCCGTAAACAACGAGGGCACCACAAAAGACCCTGGCAGCTGCTAAAGCGCAAGCAACCCAAAGAATGTGTGGAAACTTTTTGTGCACAACAGTAGCTCTTTGACATGCGAAGCAAAGTGATGTGACAACTGTGGGTGCGTTAGAAGCAACAACATTCATCGACCCCAGTTCATGGCAATCCAAAATGTACAGGTGCTGTCATAAGTAGTTGGAACAAGGACTTGTGAATACAGCAAAGTACTTGTCTTGCTGGCTTAGTGACAGCCATCACCGGTTTACGGGAAGCTTTTCACGTTAGCGAGGACTCCTTTAAACGCACACCAATTCCGCCAGGCAGATTCAGGGAGAAGAAATTCTTTAAAATTTTTGAGACCGTGCTCCAATTACTTTTGACGACACCTGTACAAAAAAAAAATAGTGGCCACGGTTGGCAGGGCCAGCCTGGATTAACGCGATAGCAGTGCACCTTACAATCCACAATATGGCCATATCCAACATTCATTCATGGGCGCCGACACCTTCTAACCGCACAGTTCGAGCCCTGAGCGACGCCTCTCATTTAATGAGCCATCAGCGATAAGTATGGACCATAACATCATTTGGGCAAATATGGCCTTATCCAACCATTCATTCAGGTTGGGCATCGCCAGACATAAGCACATAGCAGTGCCAGCAGCACTGTAGCTGGTACATTGTAGCTGCGCCAATCGAATGCACCGGTCACCCTATCCGGTGATAAGAGGGCTGTGCCATTGAAGGGGTCTGTGTTTACTTTTCAGAATGTAAATAAACAACTCCCACACCGTTTACACCATAACAATAGTGCAATACTGCTGCCACTATTAACGTCCAATCAGCCCGCACACATTACACCTGCATAACAGAACTGCTGTGCTTTGCGGATGGACTGGCCTACAATTATTTCAGCATCCACTCGCTGTACAGGCCCAACATTGATTTAGCAATGCTGCTGCTGTATGCAAATGCACTGTGCAAACAGGTGGCATTACACTGCGTACAAGCTTCACTGGAAGTGTCTCTGAAATAGGTGAACAATGCCACCTGTAACGATGTACCCTGGGCGACGCAAGTGCTTGAGTATGGCGACCGCCATTACTGGAGTTGTCATGCAATGCTACATAGTCTCAAGGGCCGGGATGACCTATGAACAAAGAAATTCCCACCCTGAATAGCATCTGCCTTGCTAAGGATGAGCCCAATGCATGCAATGCCAACAAACATAATACCAGCCCTACCAAAGCACTGAAGTCCTCTGACAACACTTATCCACTCCCCCTAAAACATTTCCTACACAATATAGCACACTTGAAATTCCGCCAGTAGAAGCTACCACCCACAAACAGTATACATGTGTGTCTGTGCGCCACTTAAAAACTACATAGATCCCATTCCTATGAACGTTTGCAAAACTGAATTCTAGCATTTGACTTCTCGCTCATCTTAGAATTTGAATTTCATACAAGGGCTTTCTTACATACACAAATGCAAGCATTACGGTATGCAAGCACTGGAAAATTTGAGTAGTGGCTATTCAGAACTGTTGACATGGTTGCGAATACTGTTTGAACATTCTCAATAATCGATACGGCAAAGCAGGAAAATATTCTTGCACATATATCTTAACCCCCCCCCTCCAACCGCTTTGATGGTGTAGAATGTACTGCCGTGAGGGATAAGTAACACACTGAGTCTCGCATTATTTATATGGCAGCATCTAATTACCCATCTACATGCTCGTCTCATCCACCACGACAGAGCGTCAATCCTGTAATTCACTCAATTACCAAGACACGGTGCAATTTCCAACATTTTGCATCAACACCATCTGTGATTCATCTATTTGCACGGCTGTTGCTAATTAAAATGAACATTCTCAGCACCAGTCAAGCTTGAGACAAACTTTCTCTTCAAGTGACAGTACCCCGATCATCCCGCAGGTCTTTCATTGTTTGCACGCGTTTCAACTGACGTCTTTTTCCATGCCAACAGGCTCCTTCAGTCGCACTTTTGTGTCTATTTTATTAAAGGTCACAGTGACACCTAGTCAAGTTTAAAATAGCAGAATGTTCTGGGGAAGCTTGTTTATTATATGGTACAGCCAATAAAACTGTCAGTCAGATCCAATGCTGTCCTTTATGAGCACCACACGCATGACTAGACCACTACGCGGGAAATGCTAGATATTCAAACTCGTTTGGTGAAAAATTTGCACGCTGCATATTGAGAGAGAGCAGCAACCACCTGTCAGGGGGGACCAGTAGCTTCCCACAATCCAACACACAAATGCACGCACTATCGGCGTCAGAGGCGTTATTAGACGACATCAAAGACGGGCAACAAACAAGCCCAGACAACGACACATAAAATTAAAAACAAGCCTGACGAAGAAAGCGCACGGCGTGGCTAACAAGATAGGCACGAAGAGCAACGCAGGGGGAGGAAACCTAACGGCAACGCAGTGAGCAGGGAGGAAGGCCCCACACTAAAAGAACTACTACGGGCAGCATCACGTCGATGACCTCCGTGACCCCCGCGCGGGAGACGCCGCGCGTATTATTCCCGCCCGCTGGAGTCGTACTACTACGACCACGGCGAAACTGGCCGCCTCATTCTGGGCACGCCGTACGAAATAGCAGGAACCCACCTAAACGACGCGTAGTAGAACAGTACGCGAGTACTTTCCCGTTTCTTTCGATTGTTGCCCACTTCCTGCGCTTTCACTGAGCGACCTTTAAAAAACGGCATTAGGCTCGGTGCAATCCGTTTCACTTTGAGAGCGCAGTCTTTAAAAGTTTCCCCTAAGATGTTTCCAGCGCGAAACACACGCCGCACACACACGGAACACCGAGTCGGGCTTGCGTTTCCGACATGTCAAGTATACAACAGTTCCGACATGTCAAGCCCGACGAAACTCGTGACGCCTGTCAGGACGGCACGACGATACGTTCGTTCAGGCAACCGAACGAATTCACGCTCGCCGACGAACTAAAAGAAAAACTACCGCGTGGAACTCGACGGATGCCGCGGACAGATCGCCAGGTGGGACGGAACATTTTGCAGACGACAACCGCGTGCGTCATCGGATACTCAGAAAACGACCACACAAGCTGGCCACCGCAATACTCCGCGGAGTTTCTCACGCAGCGACAATTAAACGCTAGAGCGCTTGTTTTTGCAGCTAATGTAAACAGACAAGGAACGCCACGCTTCAACAACCGCATTGCCTCGAACTGTGCAAGGGCGGATGCCTTTTACAGCACGTTGTAAAGGATTCCGAACGCGTTGTATAAGAGCCGTGGATTGGCACGCGCTATGAGTAACGCTTTTAGCGCCCGCGCGAACTCCGGTCAACGGAATGGGCACTTAGTTCTGTTCACAAGGAAAACAAAACTCCACCGGGCGCGCCCATTCACGATACACACTTGCGCCAGCTCGGGCGGCGTCTACCCCCAAGGACGCAGTTTTTGTGGCGACGCCGAAGTAGATATGACCGAGAGCGTGGCCAGAGAATTAATTAGCATACACTTTGAAGGTTAGACGGGCGATTAAGGTCGCCCCTTCGGCGGCGTATCAACAGTCCGGGCGAACACACGCGACTCGCCCGAGCTGTCACGCAAAACCAAAACGAAGTCCGTACTAAGTGCACAAACGGATGCACCAAGTTACCCTGCGACGCGAGAAGGGGCCTGTTTACGGGTCCGGCGAATGGCACGTGCAGGACTAGTCAATTCCGAGAGCAAACAACTCCACTAACGTTAGATGTAACCCTTGCTTGGAGGCGACACTTCGCTAGCGTGCAATAACATCCATCACGTGGAGGCATGCGCTAAAAGTTACGACGCCGATGCAGCATCCGCGACTTCCACGAGCAATCACGGCCGTATGCAAATACAGCGGAAGAAATGAATCAACCAAGAGACAATAGGAGGTCACTTCGAGCTTACCTGCTTCAGCAGAGCGGCTGTCAAAGCTTCGCCATCTTGTCACTACTTCACTACGTACCGACATCCGGGCACCTCAACAGGTAACCGAACTTCCGGGCGTGCACAGGTACACTTTGAAAATTTCGGCAGAAAATTGTTATTACAGCTTACAAAAATTATTGTGAAGTTTTACTGTGTGCAAAAAAATACCAGCTACGTTTTATTTAGCTCATAAATGGTAAATGTTAGAGTAACTTGATTTTATTTTAGGAAGATAATTAGAATTGTTTAAAGCGTTAATATTAGTTAGATATGTGTGTTTAGAAATTGTTTCACCTAAATGAAATATTTATCAAATGGCTTACAAGAAATAAAAAAACGAAACCGAAACAGTTATTTTACGTTGTTCGTCCGGTAGGTGCTCTATGGCTCCGACCAGCCCGCGTCCCGCGTTGTGCAGTGCGTACGCAAATCCTCCCTGTACGCAAATCCTCCCTGTTCTGTGGTACGCATGCGATCTCGTGTCGTTAGTGCTGAAAGGAAGCCGCGCAAGTGAACATTGAGATGACAGGACCCGAAATACACAAGTACATTCAACACCGCATCGATTACACTGCGTTTGATGTCAAATGGATGCCACAGAGCGCCAAGTTCCTGGCTTTCGGAGTTGGTCCGGACGGGCAAGGGACGGTACAAGTTTACGAGCTAGACGGCAATTCCTTGAGCAAAGTGGAAGAGGTGATAGTTTTGCGCTCGGGTTTTGCACGGAGAGCAAAATCTGTCCGTTTGATTTGAACGGAAATTATCATTTCAGCTCCAACAACCCCGAGGTGTCAAGTGCGGTACATTCGCTCCGTCGAGCCTGGAGGAACGCAATGTTACAACAGGTGGCTTCGACGGAAAGTGGCGGATTTGGTATGCCACCTTTTAAAATTAGTCACCCCGAAGCGCGGTTTATTTTTTTCACTCAAATGTCGTTGTTTGCGTTCAGGGACGTCGACCGTCCGAAGGAACCCGTCGTGTGTGTCCGTGGTCACAGTACCATCATAAATTGCATCGACGGCATTGGCGGCGCTGATGGTTCACCAGCTGTGGTCACTGGATGTAAAGACGGTAAGAGGCTTTCAGGTTGCACTCGTGACCGATGACACGCGCGGTCCTGTGTAAATAAGTTATTTCCCCGTTGCGCGCGCCACCTTCAGGTTCTGTCAAGGTCTGGGACCCCAGGAAGCCTGAACAACCTGCGGTTGTCATGGAACCCGAGGGCGACCAGAAGAAGCAAGACTGCTGGACAGTATGCTTTGGTGAGAGAAAAGTCGCAAAGGACATCCACATTTAGTTCTTAAAGGTCTACTGACACCAGTTTTCGGCGTTAATATTATTGGACAGTTCGCTTCCGTAACTCAACAGAATACCCTGGCTGAAATATGAGCGGCCTGTGACGCGAAGAACATACTTTAATTAAATCTCATTTTAATGATTTATCACGCCAACGGAACAGTACGTGGAGCGGCACTCAGCAAATGGACATCAGCGTGACATCATCCCGTGATAGCCAAAAGAAGTGACGTGGACAGCGCTTGTCAAAAACTCGTGATGTCACTTCACACCCGCAAACAAGTGCACGTAGCCAGAGCTACAGGCATAGCCGCTGCCCAGAAAGGCACCGTTAGCAAAAATAAAATTTCACACACAGGAAAGGAAGCGATAATATATCCCAGAATTGCAGTAGAAGTCGCCATCAGGACCTTTATTGAAATCAGTCATTGAATTTCCGCCACAATGGTAGGCCTAGCACCTTCAGGCAGCTCAGCCATTCAGCTCCGGCGGCGGCGCGGTCGAAACAACGCCCCCACCGGCCTCCACCGTGTTTTGACGTCCGCACAAAGCAGTGAGGTCATGCCAGGATTCTGTCATATGCGCCTTTCGGGCTGAAAGCGCGGAAAGTTGAAACAAACGATTTTCAGGCCGTTCGATGTAATTAATTATCGCGTTCTGAAGTATTTAAAGTGCTGTGTCGGGTTTACCAGAACATTAAGCATAGATAAAAGCAATAAAAACGGAACATAAAATTTTCAAGTCTGTACTCCTTTAAGATGTGAGATGTGATAGCATTATTTTGCCGTTGAGGGAGCATTTTGGAACGAGCTGCTGCATTCACCCACCATGCTCTCGAAGTGCTGAAGGTCAGCTTAGAGCGAGACTAGCAGCAATGGTTCGTAGTAACTCTGCACGGCACAGAGGCTGCCAAGACCGCACCACTTTGACAATTAAATCAGCCTGCAGTGCGCGCTATGGCTTTGATGAGTTATCGCACTGAAGTGTCGTTTCATAGGACAGGCTGGAAATTAAAATAATCCTTAAAAGTGCATCAGTGTCTCCTTTTCCTTTTCTAATTTACAACCAGATTGGCTGGCTACAATATCTGCCACTGATGTAATGTGATTGTTGCCACCTAAATCATTATTTTCTTGCAGCTCTTGTTATCGTGCCATCTCTGCAGATGGCTTCCTTTTAAGGGGGTTGGCAGCTTGGCGCATGATAGAAGTGGTCGCTGATAACCAAAGCAGGGTGGCAACGATAATGTAGACTGAATTTTATAAACTGAAGCAGCGACAGCCACAATCTTCCCTACAAAGAATCACGCCCCATACGACCGTGATGGGTTAAACGGCGCTGCTTTTCAGCCAGCGAACATCAGTGTGTGTGTGTGTGTCTATATGCCGGGCAACACAAAAACAAAGACTATTTAATCAGTGCAAACACCGACAGGGCGGGACAAACTCCATTGCACAGGCACAGCGCTTGCTGCGATCGCCTGTCATTTCTTTCTTCTCCATCGTAGCATCATTGCCGGGAAGCCTACCTGCACGGCTTCCTTCCACACTCCTGTAGTTGCTGCACCCAATTTTCGCTTCAGGCAGGCACTCGCCTCGGGCTGCCGCCGTTGTCGTTTCTGGTTGACGGTGACGAAGTGACCATGCCAGCGGTGGATGCCTAAGTACTCATTCGCACAGCTGTTTTTCACCCCGTTATGTCACCGTAACGTCACTGACTTCCATCATGGGCGATAGTTTCTCAGGCGATTTCTCGCTAAGGCGGTGCGAGAAATCGTGCCTCGGCTTTTAGTGGCGCCGAAGAAAAGAGACGCAAAACCCGATATCCATCTCAGCGAGCGTCGCGTTCTTTTTCGAAGACAAAGTCAAAAGGCACAGCTCGCGCTGCACGTACAGATCTTCTTCGTCGTCGTCTTGCTTCTTGCGCGGCTCATTTCAATGGCATGACAGTTCAGCGCGATGTTCAAATACAATTTACAACAACTGGACCACGCCCCGGGGGTAAACCAGCCAGCCAATCAGACAACTTAAATTTTTTCGGCCAAATTTAGCGAAAAGTGAGCGCACGGTTTGCAAAGTAAAAATATAAGCCATTATTTAATTTTGAATTACAGCAATCTAGTCGCCTTGTATCATATATATCACTCTGGGAATAAGTGCGAAAGACGACGACACGTCGAAAAGAACACAGGGCGGCGCGCTTAGGTACTTTTCGACTTTCGAGTCCGTCCTCTTTTCTTTTCTGCGTGTCGTCGTTTTCGTGCTTATTCTCAGAATGTATCGCCAACTCGCCCAACTTTCAATTGTGTATATATCACGACATTTTCTTTACTTTTCAGATTAAGCACGCTCATTTCTAGGCTAAACTGATCACTACGCAAAGCGACCCTGTACTCTGATGGAGAGCTCCAGTACGAACGCTACTCCGTTACGTCTCCATCGTGTTTTTTTGACGTGACGGAGGAGGTGACGGCTGTGTGAATGAGGCCTAACGTGTATGAAAAATCACTCAGTGAGCCTTGTAACACTATTGCGTTAGAAGTGGTGCGAGTTCATTTATTCACTCCAATTACGAAATGATGCATGCTTGACTCCAAGAAAAAACTTCTCCCTGCATATGTATGTCATGTCACTTGTATGTCATTAATTTTTTTTTTTTTTTCATATTCGCATACATCAGGCAATGGGTACAGCGCAGTGGAGCGGTGCGTGTGTGCCGGATACGACAATGGAGACGTCAAGATTTTCGATTTGAGGAACCTGGCCGTTACCTGGGAGACCTGTGTCAAGTCTGGTGTAATGTCTTCTGCTCCTTGTTTTCATTGCACATTGTATTCTATCAATGTAAAAAAATTCAGATTTCTGGGGTAAACTATATAGGGGTGTGTGTGCGTTGTGTGTGGATTCCCAGTTGGTGGTAGTTAAAAGGCCAACTGCATTCAAGATTTCAATTTCTTGAAAATTTTATTTTCGTATAACCTGCTTAAAAATGCTGCAAGATACAAAATATATGACAGCTAGAATACGCATATCCGCAGTGCAAATGACCATCGAATGAGAAGAGCGCAGCCGTTACAGCCAGGCTGAAGGAACTTCTCTAGCCGGCTCTAGCCGGCTCTAGCGCAGGGCCGGCTGCAGTGTTGCACGATTCGCTGGCAGGTGCAGCATTGCCTGCGCCATTTTAAACGCTACTAATTAACCGTACATTTTACGGGGCTGCCAGTCACGTCCCCATAGGTTTGGTGGTACATACTGTACGTACAGAGTAAATTTGGACGAGGTGAAATTTGAGTGCAGTTGGCCTTTAATTGTCCAACTCTGCAGCATTCTTTGATAGCCTGTACAGCCTCCAGGATCCCGTTGGTTATTTATATCATCAGTGCTTTTCACTGTTCTACTCTACTTTTCGCCATGGATTTTTTTTTTTTCATTTTATGCCGTTTTCTTTTTGGCATTCACTTTTCGTTTTGTTGCTTTTTATAATTCCTGTAAGCCATACCAAGCGAGCAGCTGTTCACGTCAGAGTGAGAGGTGACAGCATGATTTTGTAACACATTTGAAGAAGAAAAAAGTAATGGTCACATCTGCTAACGACTGAAAAAATAAAAATGGAGCTATTGCCTGTTACAAGGTCTGAATATTGGCTTGTAGGACTAAGTAAATTGTTCTTTAAATTTTTTTTTCCATTTTCTAAGACTTTAAGAATAATTAACAAGAGGCTTCTTTTTGATTTGGGAGGGGGGGAAGGGTATGAGTGGTGGCGAAATAGATATTGGTGCAAAAATGTGTTATACAGTAAAACCTCATCAACAGAGGATGTACTCGCCACCAAAACCCACAGCATCCCGCAAAAACAAGAAAAACAAGTGGAAAAAGAAAACGGCAAAGAATCGCTACTTTATTCACGCCAAACGACTCATCAATGATCACTTGACAGCACACGATCTGGTGGCTCTCACTATGCAGGGAAACAGTCCTTGATAGATTTTTGCCACGTTTTCTTCAGGCGAATGATGGCTCCTTCCACTGCAGCTGCGATTTCTAGTCTGTCATCATCGTGAGCGCCAAAGAAGCGGCGCAGCAGGTCTGCCGCATCCCAGTAGAGTGCCTGGAGGAACATCCAGGCACCCTACCGGAAGACGTACACCCTCGCGCGCGCGTCCAGGCACTTGCAGCTATTTTAGCGTGCTGGAGTAGGCGGCCCCTAGCTAGTTTTGAATTACTGCATTCGTGATACGATGTAAACCGTCACGCGCTATAAGACATTGACCTGACGGGTACCAAAACGGTCCGCAAATTCTCATTGTGTAAAAAAAGGTTCGTTGTACCTATCGTGGGGAAATTTTAGTTTCATTAAAATGAGGTCTTAAATACATTGGAATTTCCAGGGGAAGTTCATTTGCTTCGTTATATCCATTAGTTCGTTGTATCCCCTTTATTTGTAACAAGGTTTTACTGTGCATGCAAATATGTTTCACCAGTGCCTCATAAATGAACAATAGACCCCTTACTGATCATTTTTTCACACTTGAACAGGTGTGCTCTCTAGAGTTCGACCAAAAATCCATCTACATGAATAAACTAGTTGCCACCGGAACTGGGTCCAATATCCACGTCTTCGACCTGAGGACGAGACATCCGAAGAAAGGCTATGCACAGCTCACGCATTCCGTACGTTGTTTCTTCACCTTTCTCTCAATCATTCTGTGCGCTGATCAGTAAACACCTGCTTTGTTGCAGAACCGATGCCGACATGTAGTTGTACGTCCTTTACTGTTAACTAATGGCAGTTGCAACTTGCAGGAGGAAGCCAAGTCGACCATTTGGTCAGCGCGACACTTGCCCCAGGACAGGGACATCTTTGCCACGTGCGCGGGCTCGGGAACGATTAACCTCTGGAAATAGTGAGTTGTATATGTTACCTCATCCTCGACAGCTTTGAAAATGGAAAGGTTGATTGATTGATTGATTGTAGGGTTTAAAGTGCCGACACAACGCAGGCAATGAGGCGTGCCGTAGTGGAGGGCTCCGGATTAATTTTGACCACCTGGGGACGTGCGGGCACATCGTTAACGTCGAAATCTCATGCCACGGCGGCGCCGCCTCAAAAAAAAAGCCGCCGCGGCGGGAAATGAACCCGTGTCCTCGTGCGCAGCCGAAAACAGAAAGGAATAGACAGACAGCTTTGTGGCAGGCTTAGTGCTGAGTGTAGCACGAGACGATTTTGAAACTTGCCCTTGTAAGAAGATTGTTAGTTAAAACGGTTGAACATTGTTCGTCCATCGTTAAATGAGGCTACATGAACCTATATTTGGTTTAAGTCATACGAGCTAATATTTAACATTGGCGAACAACAGGAAGTTTACACCTACGCAAGCTTTGCTTGAGTGTGTGCCAGTTTCCATAAACATTTGGAATGCCTGACACCTCAGATAAAAATGTTTGGTCGCCAGACTCTTCCGCATGTAGACCTTTTAGCTGTATACCAGAGGTGGTGTTCAAAGCCATGCGTTGCTACACCTCGGCATATACAAGGTGTCCAATGTGGATCACATTGTAGAATAACTTTGCTTCTAGTATGGAATAGTACGACACAGTGCCTGGTCTTTCGTATTAAGCGTCGGCTTTTGCATTTCAGCTGTTATCCGGAGAAGAGAGTGCGCAAGGCATCCGACGGATCGGAAGAAGGCATCGCGGGCAGCCTCACCAACCTCTGCCAAACGTCGCTAGGCGGTCAGCCGGTGACTGCACTGGACTGGAACGCGGACATGCCGGGCTTATTCGTGGCGTGCGCCTTCGACCAGACTCTTCACGTTGGATTCGTCACCGGTCTGCCGAGCTGATTGGGCCTTGAATTTGTGAGAGATTGTGTACAGTGACAAACATTGACGATGCCAGGAACTGTATGCCTTTTGTTTGGCTGCTTGTAATGCGTGCGTTTTAAAAACAATGCGTGCTGTACAAAATACTGCACTATGCAGAAGCAATTTGCGCGAAATGCCTTTTTATTCTATATAACGTTAGTTGCAGTTAAAAGGAGCAACGTCTTAATTAAGCTTGGCCGCGAGTTTGTGAGAGTACCATACAAGTGTTCACAAGATTGAGTACAAACATTTGAAAGATGACGTTACATTGTAGTATTGTTTGATGACTCGCGGCAGGTGATCAGTTGTAGGCTTCACCCAGTTGAGCAGGTAGCGCAGTTAAATAATCGACACCTCAATTTACATATTAGTGTGCTTGGAGCTTCCATTTGCGGCTGCTTTTGCAACAACAGCTTGACCAGCAGAATAAATTTTGTCCGCTTCCATTGTTATAACAGGCGAAATGCGGCGAAAAACAGGCGAAATACAGAGCGCGATACATCTGCTAGTGTGCTTAAGGGGGCGGCAGACTGGTCTTAGAGCAATTTTTTTTATTTACCAACCAATTTTAATGAAACTGCACTGCCTTATAAAGTTTTTTTCCCGATTTCAAATCTGCCATTAGAGTTTTTGTAAGTTGATTATATTTTGAGTTAATTAATGGTTAATTGCCATTATTTCGGGTCACAGTTACAAAATAACCACTCCACACAGAATGGCAATTACCACGTCGCTAGGCAGACAAATGACTAAAGAATACAACATAGGAAGAACTTTTTTCATTTAGCTATTTTTGGTCGTTTTACAACACAGTGAACTTCGCTTCTCCCGCGCTCTGCCAGAAATGGCTCGCAGGTGGTGCCAATTGAACACAATAATTTTCCAAAATTTGAAAAATTTGTTTCCAACATTGTATTCTCCACACATTTCGGTATCAGAAGCAAAAAGAATTACAGTTGTACCTGCTCTGGGTGCCGAGATATCTGAGGATGAAATGCTAGCTTTGCATTGCAAGAAAAGTGCCGTTTCACCATCGAATTCTGCGCTAACTGAGCTGTAGAGTGCACTTTAAAATGCTATTATAATATAATAACAACAAAATATGGTTCCTTTTGATGAGGAAATTTACAGACTGATAAAAAAATGGCCGTGAAGGCCGAAAATGCCATTTTTCAGAAAACGCTTTTTTTACCGTTTTTCGGCCCCAAAGACCCAACTGCCCCCTTAATGTGATACTGCATTGTAAATATGGCATTTTGCATGTTTGCAGTTTTTGTAATTTTGTGACAGCTGCATAAAGAAGTTCCGACACCAAACTTGTGTCTTTGTTTCTTTGCTCTGATGAGTCCCTGATAGCCCATTAATTATAACACAGGAATTCAGACTGCCTGAAGTGTTGCCGATAATGAAGTAGGGTGGGATTCATGGCATCAATTTCAGTTTTGACTGCTGAGGACTTTGAAAAACGTGCGGAACATCACTTTTTTCTGTCAAAGCCTTGTCATTGGCTTCAAATGCAGCCTAAGAAACCTTCCACAACTACCTATACTTGTTCTTCATAGCTCAACTAAAGATTAGTCCCACAACATTCAGCTGTTCTGAAACAGCCCAGTGCTGCGGCTGGCAGGTGAGACAGGATGCAAAGATGTCACCGGATGACATTTTGTGAAGTTATTTTTGCCGCTTTTCTGATGGAGGCGAAAAGCAAAAACGCCCGTGTGTACAAGATTTCGGTGCACAATCCCCAGGTGGTCAAAATTAATCCAGCCCTCCACTACGGCGCACCTTCGCCTTTGCGCGTGCTGGCACTTAAGGTTATTTTCCAGTATTTAGTGGGTGGAATATAAAAAAATATGGGTGAAAAGTTGGCATAACAGTTGCCATTCTGAACTCCGAACTTAGGCTATGGAGCCAAACTCCGAACTAGCCCACGGAGGGCAAAAGACTGCATATTTCTACTCGCTATGTTAAAACATACTGGATGTGTAATCAAGCACGCAGGCTAAAAAATGAAAAAAAGCTTTAGGCAGTGTTCCCCTTAAAAAAAAAATGACAGCCACTAGCATTGGGCATCTGAACAGCTGAAGTGAGCACTGTTACATCGAGAGTTCAAAACTGCTTGCAATGCACAGACGATGTTTGATATAACAAGGTTGTGAATTGCCCTGTGTAGGTACATTGTTATGTAACGCTGTGAATCACCGAGTGAATATCATGAATTGGCGAGAACTGCATCGCTGTCGTGCGGTGCAGTTAAATGCCACTATGATCACCAGTTTTTTTTTTTCAAGCATTCACTCTGTTTCTGTGAAAACCAACACTTCACGTTTCAATCTCTCTCTTTGTCACGGCCAATTCAATGTGCAATTCAAAGTGCTCATGCTGTTCCTTATTTACACTACGTTTCTTGCATCCTGTAACTTCTTTTTTTTTATGTCCTTTCCAAAAGTGCCTATTTTTTTATTGCTTATTGCAAATCTTACTGTGCTAAAAGACAACCCAATGTTGAAAAAGTATTTACACCATGTACTCGGTCAAATCAACATTGCACAGTTTATCTCCGATTATTGCGTAGGAAAGCAGCTGCCCGCTGCTGGTAATAAAATACAAATAAAAAGAAAACAGTTGCAAATGCCTCACCGTTCATCACTTGCGTAGGGTGACCAGCCTTTAGCTATTTTACTCGGGAAGCATCAGGACTGTGTTGTAAATACTGAAGCAGGAAGTGACACAGATTGGGCCACATTCGCTTCACACTGGCTCAATTCCGCATACTGAGACACAAGATTGGAAATCATCATTGGTGAACAGAAAAAAGCTCAACTGCTTGGACACTTCTTTTGCTAAAAAATGCTTATTTGCACTCGTCGTACAATCAGAAGATTCTGGTGAAACGTTTGAAACACTACGGTGCTGAAATCAATTTTCAAATATTTACGAAGCTCTCGCACCTTGAAGTTCTAAATGTAAATGGCCATTTGAAATCTTGGGATGCCAATTTAAAAACCTTATTATGTTTACAATTTGTGACCTGCCAGTGGCTGAACAGTGGTTTGCACATACTGGGTGACGCAGGTTCGATTCCTACGGCAACGCTGTGGTACCACGTTTTTCTTGACCTGGCGAAAAGAAAAAACACCGTGTTCAAGACTTTCATAAGTAGATAATAAAAAAGCGCACATGTTAAAGATGACTATATAGATGAAAACTGACTGCAGGTGATGTTAAAATACACTTAATGTGCAAATCTCAAGCACATTGGCTCAAAAATAACAAAAATGTCCTCAAGACCAGTGCCCTTCCACTAGGGTCGTGCAGAGTACAGTCTGGGTAATGTCCTCAGTAAGAATGTTCGTCGCACCTTAAAGATCCCCAGGTGTGTCGATGAGGGACTACGAAGAGAAAATACAACTTTGTTTAACTTTAAAGAGTTAGGCTTCAGTACCTCACTCAGCTCCATTCCGGACACGAAAGACGTTTTTTAACCGATAAAAACGCAAGAAATACTTACGAACTTTCAAATTTCGCGCCACAGTGACGTGTCATCGGCGCGAGTGACGTCATATGGGCCAGCACTAAAAACATAATTTTCAGTGGGTTAGGTGCACGTTAGCATTCAAGTGATTCGATCAAACGGAACTAGCGGCCCCACTACAATCGTCCGGTCATGTGTTCCGGCGATTGATTAGTTCGGCCGCCGTCAATCGCCCAAACAAGATTCTGTGACGTCATAGAAAAGTTGCCGGAAACTGGCTAGCGAGTCGCCACAGCTCCACACATTTTCTTTAATATCTCCGTTATTTTTTGGAAGTTTGCGATGAAATCGGTATCATTTTTATCAGGACAAAGCAGCCTTTCTAATAAACCAAACTTGTATTTTGTCTTCATGGCTCCTTTAAACGTCATAATCAATCAATCGATTCAGTGTGAGTGAAGTGACCGCGTACGAAAAGAGTGCATTCTTTCTTTCTTAGCCATGTCACTCCTAACAGTGCAGAAGCTGATGCCAAGCTGGCTTGGGCAATGACCTTCCTGAAACTACACCTGTTCGCAAACACTTCCAGTGTATGGCTACAACTTTAATGGCGTAGCAGTGACATCATTTATGGGTATGGGTGAAGTTATAAAACTGCCATCTGTGACAGTACTCACTCATCACAGCTTTCTGAATACTCAAAATTTCTAAAATGAATTGCAGAGACAATTCGTGTGGTAGTTCCGCGATCATATGCGCAACTTCTAAGAAGGCAACTCAGCAATGCGAAGCGTAAAAAGTTAACCAAATTTATAAAACTTTGCAGGGTCTGTCTGACAGTGCAGTGATATGATCACTGCCCTGCAACCCTCTGCTCATAGGTTGGAATACTAATTAAAAAAAACTTCTCCCACCTCCCCTCGCGGGAACCCCTGTGTAGATGCAACGCATAGGGGGTTCCGTTGTTTCCGTTAGTGCAGTGACGTGCTGTGAACCCCCTGCCGCGGCTATGACGCAACGTGGCGCGGCTATGACGCAACACAATCCACTTTAATCCAATCCAATCCAATGCCCCTCGCGAGAGAGTGTTCGCTATCAGAGAAAAGAGGGGATGAGCGGCGGAGAGCACAGCTCGCGCAGCGAGGAGAATGGGGGAGGGGTGTGGACGGACAACAACGCCGTATGGAGGGACAAGGCGAGTGAATGAGGTGCAGTCGCATCTAAAATGCATGAACAGACCTTTTAACACCGGCACTGAAAATGTCACCACTAGCATGAAAATCCTAAATATGGGTTCTGCTAAGGCCATTTCATGTCTAATATACATATATAAAAAGAGTCGAGACCATAATGGGTGCAAGTGCATGATAATAACGTGTGCAGTTGGTGAAACAGGTGTGCAAGTTAGTGCCACGGTGTCACCACAATCTTGTCAAAAAGGTTTTGGCTGGGTTTCAGAGTATTAACATGTCTTTCGTTATGTATTTCCTAGATAGAAAAATGCTACGAATAATTTGATAACAAAATGAGCGATTATGGAGGTGTGCAGCCAGGCTTTCATATGTAGTAGTGAGTGTTGAACAGGGTTGCTTGGGTGTGACTACGTGATCAGTTTGTAAAAAAAAAGCACGAGGGGCCTGACGCCATGAAGGTAAGAGGCAGCTCAAAAAAAAATTAAAGCCGTTCCCCTCAATGTGAAAGCTGTCTGAAGTGCAGAGTAGTGATTCGTCATAATGGGCTGTAGCACCGTTATCCGCTCGCTGCTACCACTCAATGCAATTTAAGTTCTGTTCTTTTTGCGCTTGCTTTTCCTCTTGCACGTGCTGGCGTTGCACTGCCACTTTTTTTCGCTTACTATAGTAAAAACCAACCCAACGAGCATTCCTAACTAAATGAACGCGGGCGCTACCGGTTAGTTCTGTATATTTTGCCTCAAATGTACCTGCAGTTTTCTTTGCGCTAAACAACGGGGAGATGTATGACAAGCGCCAGTGGTTCACGAGTTTCGAACGCTTATGACTATATAAACCGCTTGGCTTCCAAAGCCTCTGGGTTACGACGCGACGATGGAACGCCGTGTGGCTCTAGTTGGGTCCAGCGAGCGAGCTACAACGACAAGGCGAGCCCCTAAAGTGCTCTGCACTTAAAACACCTGCCTCTTGCCTTCCAGCCACAGGCAATTCGTGCATTTTGGGTGAGCCCGACGCCGATATTAAGGAAGCCGGTGATTTTCACTGGTGGATGTATACTATAGGCTCTCAACGTGCAACACACCCGGTACCTAACTCACTTCGAAGCGTGTATTTTGCATGCGTTTGCAGCTGTACATTTCTTGTCTTCAACACGGCATAATTTCATGTATCCAGGTTCATTAAAGCAGCTGTACATTTGCATTTTCAAAATTTTGAAATATTACTTCAAAGATATTCAAGATTTTTGAATGGTGCCATCCGATTTCAAGCCAAACCAAATATCATATTTCTCTCTTTGGTATTTGCAAGGTTCGAATATTTGCACACCTTAAGTGCTCAGTGATGCATACGGTATGGTTCTTGCGATGGACACACGGCAATGAAAGTTTGGAAATTGACACGTAAACCTTGCATCCCCCACTTACAGCACCCAAACTATTGGCGACTGTGGCTATAAAAATATCTCACATTTTGATGTTTGTTTATATATAAAATGTGCAAGTGGACAATGAGGCAACTTTGTTACAGTGTGAATTTCGAGGTCCATACAACAATGCTTTAATGAAAAGTTACCACATGACACAACACTATTTTGCTTATCTGCTCGCAAGTAAGGTTGCATGACGACGCGTCCATTCAATCGAAATCTTCCATGGCCAAGGTTTAGTTATGTGATGTGCCTAATATTTACACGCGCCTATGACGAGCTATTCCAGGTCTTCCCTTCACCTTTTATTTTTAATAAATAACATCGGGCTCAGTTCAAAACCCTGCGGTGTTCCAGAGTTGTGACTTTGCATTGCCTGTGCAGCTCCCATTTCCATTCATTACTACTGGAAGCAGCAAGGATGAAGAAGACACAACAGGGTAAATGCAAGTCAACATTTTTTCTCATACCAAACTTTCAAAAATACATAATAGAAAGATCACTGGTGTGTTAAACGAGCATAGCTGCACGATGAACTCCAGCATACTGTGGCCAAAGCATCCAACATTTTTTGCAGCTTTCGGCATATAACAGAGAAAACTCTAACGAACAAAAAAAAAAGGTACAGTAAGGCTAGCAGCGACACGAAACAAATCGAGTTACGGCTGTACAAAATGGCTCGCCCCTTTTCTACAACACAAAATGTCACACATGTCCCAGACATTATTAAGGCACAGTATCACTGAACCATATTGTCACTCACATCGATCATTTCAACAATGGACTAAACACGCTAGCTTCTGCCACTACTCGGAATGAAAAGGTTTTGGTGCATGTTTTCGCCAAGATAACTGCGTGACGCTCGCAGAATTAACAGCTATTTTTCTTGCGCTTGACAATGTGGCGCGAAATTTCCGACCAAACTTGGCAAGTGCTAATTACCAGTACTATACATGGTCTACACTTCCTGAACTTGGCACGAAACACAAGTTATAATGTAGGGCCCTCACAATATACAACAGTCTGGGAACTTAGATAAAAAATGACAAAGGCACATATTATCGACGAACACTAATAATGCATCACATTAGTGTTAGTATTCCACACAGCCTTCACTTGCGCGGCGAGATCTGCGCACAAGTAGCGGCGAGTGTAGTTTGTGTTGAGCGGAACTATTCTAGCCCTCTGTTATACCTGGCTAGAGTCGCACATACAATATTCTGAGAAGTTTAAAGCATCCTCACACCCAAGTAACTTGCATTGACAGAGCATTCAAAGGTTACGTGTGCACAACCATTCTTTCTCACTAACATATATTTGTGCGCTCTCCGCACACTGAGATTGGACAACCACACTAGGTGAACAGACATCTGTGCTATCTTTGGTATGGTTCGCTTACGGCAATAAAATTATCGGTGACCTTCGTTTAGATATTACAGCAGTCTAATACAAAACGAGCGTGCAAACTAACATTAAAAAAAAAGCAAACAAATCCAGGGTCGCTGGACAACTACCAAAATTGCAACAGCCCACAGTCTTCGTCAGAATTCAGAAAAAAGAAGTGAAAAAACAGAAGGAAAAGAAAAAAATTGCCTAATGACCAATAAATGTGGTATTTGAGGCCTACGTCGCAAAAAGCATAACAAATTCAATTGTATCGCAAAGCTTCAAAGTTGGACTGGTTCAGGTACACGAGAAAGCACAGTGCGGCTCTGAAACCTTTGGCAAAGACTGCGCCTTAGAGCTGCATAAAAGTGTCATGGTCAAATGTACCTTTGTTCCAGTCGTGCAAAAATATAACAGGACCTGTTAAAGCAAATAACATGCAAAGGTAAAAAAAAGCCGCTCACTGCTCTTCTTTTGTTGCAGGTACATAACTGCTCTTGTGCGTGGTGCACCAATTTTAGCGTGTGCGCAAAAAAGAGTAGTACTAAAATATAGAACACTGGCTTGCACCGCACCAAACAAGGCTTTTTCCATATTGCACCCCATTAAGCACGACTAGGTAAGCACGGTTGATGACTTGTCGCACAACATCTAAGGCACATACCACCTTTCCAGGATTCGAATCCATAGAAGAGCCACTTCTACAGGCAGCAACCACGCAGCGCACTGCAGATATACCTAAGGCACACAGAGCAATCACTTAGCGCCCAAACTCACTTCCGTGTGTCCGAACGTACTATGCAACGCTAGTTTTGCTGAGGAAGCTCACTGATTTGAGCAAGTGCTATAGATCTGCGCTATAGAATCTATTCGAGTTTGTAACTCCACATTATAACTCCACACTCCTTCACACAACATCGTCACAAAGCTAACAAGCAGAGACAATATCGAGTCAACGTGAAAGATTTACAAGAATTAGTGCAGTCGTCCCTAGCTTACACCCAGCACATAGGCTTGGCAAAGAGGCTATACAAGTAGGAGTGAAATGATCTATCACACAAACCTTCCCTCACTCCACAATTGTGCCAATGCACTTGATGAGGTTGAAAATCACATCCAACGCTCTCGTAGCTTCATGATCAACACTATGCGCTGCAAATGCGTACAGCGCAACCCCTTGTGTGTTTTGAAGATCAGTGCGAATAATTTCTTTCTAGGATATGTTGTTCCAACTGAAAAACGAAATATTTTTCGTAACTTGCACGCTGCTACGAGGAAGGCGAAGTTGTATCACACTGACCCCAAGCAATGGCATTGCATTGAAATGGGTTGGAAAAAAGCTAAGCTCATATAGATGCCGATACGAAGCGATGGGACGATAGGTACAGAAAGAGAGAAAAGGAAGGAAGGAAACCGCTTAGACTATGCAAGTGACCCCATGGCTTGGAGCCGCTTCTCGCAGATGGCACGCACGCTTTCCTGTCCCGCAGCCTCAGCCAGTGCCATGATGCGCTTCACGTGTTCGGTGCGGTTCTGTCTCACAGCCAGGAGGTAGGCAGTCTTGAGACGGCCGGCCAGCATATACGCCTCCACCTGGAACCGAGTATCGGAGTGGCGAGAGGTCGGAAAATGAAGTACACACCACACTATGTCAAACAACAGAGTTACTCAATACACACAAATTAAGAACCCCCCCCCTTCCCCCCTTGTATCAAATAATGGTCTGCAGTTAGCCACCCTGCTCTGAGGGGCATGCATGGAGCAAGTTATATCCCTGTAACACGGCAGTTCTAATGACATTTAGAGCAAATGTCATTCGCTCTAAATGTCATTAATTCGGTACTACACGAGAATAGCGAATGACATTTAGCAGCAACTGAGGTTTGGGAGCTCATTGAGTAGCCAAATGAGTAGCCTCGACAGCAGTGGCGCGTCGCTAAAGAAGAAAGTTCAGTATAAACCAAATAATACTGTTTCTAAAAACTAAGAACTGTTAATAAACTTATATTTTCCATTCATGTTGTTTTTCAAATAAATAAAGACAAACAAGTACTAACAAAAAGAAAATCTCGTCCCCAGTGCGCGCGCTACCCTAATACAGATTTTTTGTGGACTTGTCACGGCTTGTAATGTCTACTGATGTCACCTAAACCGGTGATTTTCTTTTTACTAAAAAAAATCCTTTTTTATGTTTTAAGAAAAATGTTCTGTATGAAAACACTCAAAATGCCCTTGCAATAATAATTTCAGTTTTGTGAGCTCGTCACCGCTATCACTTATCAAATGACATTTGTTTCGCCGTGTAGACCCGCACGGCCAAATTGAATGTCATTAACAGCTAATGTCATTCACTCTGAATGACATTACATTTTCCGTGCGGCAGGGGTATTAACTAACCTGCCACCTGTCAACGGAAAGTTCAAGTAGTACTCGAGTGTCTGCGGGTGCTGTTGTAAAGTCATAAAAGAAATACCGTGGAAACATAAGTAAACAGCACCTAATTTATTGTTTCCTAATTTGAGAAGCTAGCTTTATTATTTTGTGTTATCAAGGAAATGTTTAGCAGAGCTCAAATTTTGTCCCCTAGGTATCGTGCCAATACACTTGCCTCCTCAGCTTCAACGAATGCCTGGCCCAAATTCTGAGCAGAGTTTTACAACTGGTGAATTATATTGAAGAACTCCGGTCAGACCGGGTAACGAACTTAAACGAACACTTCCTCACCAGCCACGAAAGTGAGGCAAGGAACAGAAATCTAAAAAGGAAGTACTGTTGCGTTTGGCGCGCAAGCAATTAACATACACTTTACGAAGTCTTAATGAATGATAGCAAGAATCGCTGCTGCACCTCGAAGGGCCAGTTTTGCGAAGGAGCTCTGTTAAGAAGTCAATTCCTAAAGTGCAACTGTGTGTTTCGCAGCAGTTGACAGTATTTACGAAGAAGTTATCAAATGCAGTGCAAGGTATTCATGCACAGTTAATGCTGAAGATCAAGGGTTGCCATATACAAAAGATCGTGCTTTGAAGATTTGAAGCTATCGATGTGTATCTGCCAGCATTTTCATGCTGCTTGGTTCTTTGGAAAACAACAACAAAAAACTTTAGCTTGCAGCAGTTCATGTTGAAGGCACAAAATGGGATACTGTGTGCTTGAAGCTTGAAAGATAATGCAGTTGCAGAAAATGGGACGACCTAAGAGACTCCAATAAACATGTATATAGGCCTCAAAAGTTGTTTGCTCACAGCAAAACTTATAAAGAAAAGAAAAGGATCAAAACGAAAAGGGACGGGACAGGGGGGCGAAACTTCATGGAAAAGTGCAAGCAACTTTAAAAGAGCCGGTAGTTAGAACAGACAGGAAAATGTTTTTCTTTTTTTCTATATACTTTTGCATTAGGAAACAACGGTAGCTAAAGTAGCCAACAGCCAATATTCAACTTGCTACATGTCATGTTATTTGCTACGGTGCAACACTCTTTCTTGTGCAACTGTTCTTTCCACACATACATATAGCACAGAAATGAAGGAATCTTTCAACACATTTCGAAATTACAACTTGCAGCTTTGGATCGCTGAAAAGTAACCTCACCTTGTTGACATCCTTTTTAAGGCACCTAACCAGCAGGTCCAAATCCTTTTTCTGCACGAAAGAAAAAAAAAAAAAAAAAAATGTTTTGGAAAACATGGCAAAAGTTTTTTGTCTAAACATTCCCAAACCTGTTGAGATTTGAGCATGTCATTCAAATTATGAAATAAATAAAATTCGATGCAACGTCTCCACAGTGTGCAAAGGTTATCTTCCTAGATATCTAGATATTTAGATATCGATGTTTAGATTAGATATTTATATATCTAAATCGTAGATATCGAAAATATTTAGGGGTGCACAAACATCTAATTATGCCAGAATTTCAAATTGCACGAATGAATAGGTTTTGAGTCATTTGATCTGCCTTAAATTCAATTTTATATTCGATAGCTAGTTTTGGACGAATACTTCGCTGCTTCAAAAATGTCTAGCTCTGTATACACTTCTCAAAACGCTTGAGCTGCGAAACTCAGCGTCCTGGGACGACTCCTGCAAACCATCACACAATGCAAAAGTAACTGCTTCTCCGCAACCTATTGCTGAACATTTTTCACAGGAGCAGAAAAAATCTGTTTTCTGAGTTTTCACGACTTCAGCTTGGAAGGGCAGCCCCCATAAAGTTCATCAGACAGTATGTTGCGACTTGAAGGGGGTGACAAGAACCGTCTTAGTGCAATAATAAATGAAGTTCTTGCACCCACAAATGGCTTGTCCCATAAAGAAAACGTTTGCTGCTCTTTTTATTTTTTCCGGCCGTGAAAATCAAGTGCACGTTAGATTCGAGAAAACATGGTATACTTTCGGCTGTTGCTTCAGAATGACTGGAACACCTTTCCACCAATCAGCAGCCACCCCTCCTCAGATAAAGATGCCCACCTCATCTTCGGAGCGCATCAACTCTTGGATGGCGACGAGCACCACGGCGTCGGTGTCATAGCGGTCGGGGTAGCCACAGCTCTGGATGCACCCGACCAAGCGTTCCACCTGGGCCACCGCCTTCGCTGAGACGAGCGTCTGTGCTGCCCTCTCAAACACCAAGGAACCATTTACGTGGTTCTCCTGTTGATGCATGAGAAAAAAAGAAATTGGAGGACGCCTCTGTGAGCAACACTTCATTAAAGGGGTACGTGAAGATAAAATACAACTTAGTGGCATTTAAATTAACAAAGAATTTGGTAGTTCTTTCAGCTCTATTTTAGCGAAGAATTTGGCCACCTTCTCAATTGAGATGAGAAGACGGCGAAAACAACGGCGATGGTGGTCTTCACTACCTTTAACTTGGCTTTTCTTAGGTCTAGCCCCTTTCTTCTTCAAGAGAAGGCGGTAAAAAATCAAGCTTTCTCCAGGCCATACTGAGTCAAACCAACGTCCACATCCACCCATCTCAAAGTCCAAAGCAAACGCCCCGTGCTTACAACACAACGGAAATGCTGTGGCATCCTAGAATGCAATGAGTAGCGCATTCAATAGACGCCGGTTTCATAACACGAGGGACCCAGATTCGATTCCGACCACGGGAAGCATTTTTTTCTTGAGAAGCAGGCTCCGAACACCTGCTCGTGGGCTCCTCGCGTCCTTCCCTGACACTTCTTGGCCTAGCGTTTTAGATGCGGAGCAGCTTATGGTCGCGCCTGTGTCCCTCTCCCTTGTCTCGTTGTTGTCCGTCCGCACCCCCACTGCGCATGCCTGTCCAGGCACCGCTGGCCTGCCCCTGGCCAACCCTCCATCACGAGATAGCTTCGCGTTCCGTCGTCATCTTCCCCCTGAGTAGTATGCGAGGCATTCCTCCTTCTCCTCTCTGGAATTCCTCCTCTCCTCTACGGGATTGCGCAACGAATGGCAACACCTGCGGCTCCGCGCGCGATAATGCGAAGCAGCTTAGGGTTAGAGGTGCGACGGTAGCCGCTGCATACTCCGCTGGGGGGCGCCACTGTAGCTCCGCGGTATAAATGACGCGTGCCCGCGCTCGCTCCCCTCATTCTCCTCCCGCAACGCCGCGATCGAACTGAAAACTAATGGGAACTTGAGTCAACCCCATGGCTGCTTCGCATACTACTCAGGGTTCCCTTACGGGAAGATGGTGAAATTTTTTTCTTTTCTCCACTTTACTGCGCAGAGCTTTCGGTGATGCCAGGCAGGGATAGAACTCAAGCTGAAACAGCTCGGTTGTTAAAACTTTCAAACTTCGCACCATAGTGACGCAACATCGGCAGGAGTAACGTGCTATCAGCCGTCACCAAAAACATCGATATAACTGTGCGTTGCCGTTCCAGTGGTACCATCAAACGGGAACTAGCGGCCCCACTGCAATCGCCCTGTTGTGTGTCTTAGCAGTAACTTAAGTCGGTAACTGCCAATCACGCAAACAAGGTTCTGTGACATCGCAAGAAAATCGCCAAAAGTGGTTGGGGGAGTCGCCACTGTTGAACATGTTTTCTTTAGTATCTCGATTGTTTGTTTGAAGTTTGCGATAATATTGGTATTGCTGTCATTGGGACAAAACAGCCCCTTTAAGAGATGTGAAGCGGGCTCAGGCATTAAGTGTGCAGTGACCATCTGAGGTTCACTAATGCTGTTACGAGTGACAAAAAGAATGGTAGCAGCACATACATAGGATGCTTGAAGGGAAGATGACCACTTCAGACTGAGTTGCCAAGATGACAGGGATACCATTAAAGTAGAGACTGTTTCTAAATCAGATTTAGCATCGTGTATTTTTAGTCATTGATAATGGTAGAACAAGTGAAGCCACTCAAAAGGTGATCACAATGATGTTTGTTTCGGTATCTGCTCTGTATCTGGGTGATTATGTGTTATCTCATCATCATAGAATCTAATGCATCTGTGCTATACAACCATAATAATTTTAGTGCTGCTTATAGCAACATGTTCAAATTAAATTTCGCTTGCATTGGGTGGTAGCTGTTATGTTATGGTCTCCTCCCTGGTTTTCCTTGCCAGATCTCCTTCTAGTCATCTCTATGGCTTTGTAGTTTGTTTTGTCTGCATGACATTTAAACCCTAAGGCTTTGGATGGATTTGTATGGATGCTATGATGTCTAATAATACGTATAAAAAGGTTTACGCTTCCTTTCTGCAGATCACACATACACCATCACTTCTGATATATATTCCTCTGTGAAACTCTTTGTTCCTGAGCAATCTGCTTTAGCTGAAAAAAGCAAAGCATTACACTTAAAGTTATAACAGAAATTTTCCTTTTTGGTATCACACTTCTCTGCCCTGTACATCTCTCACAATGATTTGGATTTACTTTTTGTGTCATTAATTCGTTTTTGAGCCGTTTCTCGATTGTCAGATGACCAGAACATAAAGCAGATTTTTTATTCCAACCTACCACCTGCCTCTTTTTTTCTGCAAGGCCAGACATTTGTCTTCAATTTCCGGCAGCTTTTACAGAGGTTAGGAACTCACTAGCTCACATTTGCGACATCCGTGATGAAGTGTCGGAAGGTCCCCTGGATACCACCACGCTTTTAATTCTTTTTTTGCTATATATAGCTTTAACGTGATTGTAGTTTCACATTTTAATTAGCATGACTTGTATCGAGACATGGCAATCTATTGAACCTCAATGCTTCGTTTCTTACTTTAGTAAGGACTGATTTGGTTTCACAGGAGTTTCATTACATTTTTTTTTAGTTAAAAAAATTGGCAGCAATGAGAAAAAAATGAAAACAGCGGCGTAGTTTTACCTGGATGATTCTAAAGGCAAGGCCCAAAGCCCTTTCTTCGACATTTCTCCCATTGAACAAGCACCTATCAGAGAAAGAGAGAGAGAGAAAAACATTTCAGGTAGAACTATTCCTTTTGAAGAAACTGCTAAGGACAGCAAAATCACAAAAATCTGATTTGTGAAACAAGCCAGTACCTTTCTAAAGTACAAATTTGAGGACGTCCCTCCAATAGAGTTTTATTCAGCTCAAAATGTGCCTGCAGGTCTTTCATAGGTGTTTGGGAAGCCCTGGAAAATTTCCCGTTCCTTATCTGTTTTTCTCTTCTCTTTTAAGCACGCTCGCAATGTCAATAAAAGAAAGAAAATGGCTTTGCTGCATGGCACCTACGTTGTTTAACTCTCCCACGTAACACTCACTTTTATGTTTGCTTTTTGCACAACGTTGCGCTTGTACGGGAAGCCAGACACACTGGAAGGCCAAAACAGAAACAGGCAACTTTAGCTGTACTTGCAGATCGCTTCATCCCTTCTTTTAAGTGCAGAGCACTTTAGGGGCTCGCCTTCTCATCGTAGCTCGCTCGCTGGACCCAAGTAGAACCACACGGCGTTCTGTCATCGCGGCGTAACCCGGAGGCTTCGAAAGCCAAGCAGTTTATTTAGTCATAAGTGTTTGAAACTCGTGAACCGCTGGTGCTTGTCATACATCTCCCCGTTGTTTAGCGCAAAGAAAACTGTAAGTACATTTGAGGCAAAATATACGTAATTAACCGGCAGCATCCACGTTCGTTTAGTTAGGA
Organism: Haemaphysalis longicornis; assembly: GCA_013339765.2. Taxonomy (NCBI): domain Eukaryota; kingdom Metazoa; phylum Arthropoda; class Arachnida; order Ixodida; family Ixodidae; genus Haemaphysalis; species Haemaphysalis longicornis. Next base: position 192,425,317 of record CM023452.1, read on the forward strand.
ACGCTCGTTGGGTTGGTTTTTGCGATAGTAAGCTAAAAAAAAGTGGCAGTGAAACGCCGGCCCGTGGGGGAGGAAAAGCAAGCACAGAAAGAACAGAATTCCCGCCGGCTCATTTCAGGCAGCGGGTGCGCGAGCACTACGAAGGCGGGAAATTTGAACTGCACTGGGCGGTAGCAGTGAGAGGATAACGGCGCTACAGCCCATTATGGCGAATCACTGCTCTGCACTTCCGACAGCTTTCACATTGAGTGGAACGTCTTCGATTTTTTTTTCACTGTGCAGGTCCTGTCACTTTTCTGGTTGAGAAACGCAGGTCGGTCGCCAGACGTACCAGGCAGGCCAGGTCGGTCTTGGCGATGTTTTCGCTGAACAGGGTTGGGGCCACACAGTCGGGGCAGTCCTTGAGGCAGGCCTGCAGGAGCTCCCCTGTCGCTCGGTCTCCCGAGCCGCGAGGAAGCGGGTGATGTCGATCTGCATGTTCACCTGGCTCACGTCCTGCACGGCATCCACAGCATGTGTCACTGGGTGCTGTAACGAAGACTCGACAAAACGTTTAAAATGACAAACACTAATTCAAAGGAAACACTCTTGATGTAGGATACCGTATTTTTGCGCGTATAATCCGCACCGAAAATGTGAAAATTTCAGTGGCAAAGTAGGGGTGCGGACAATACGCGGGGTTTTTCCTTCAGTGAGCTTCACGCAATGCGCGTTGTGCGTGAAGCTCCTACAGCAGTAACACGACTAGCCTTCCAGGGCAGCGATTGCGCAAAACATAGAAGGACAAGGAAGAAAAAACAAGGACGAGCGCACTCTAACAACTGAATTTTATGAGTGAATTGTGACTTCCACCTTGCAGTCAGTGTATTATACTTGCTAAATATACACTTTTTCTGCCTACATAGTATGTGAAGCATTGCTTGAGCAGCAGCTTTGGTGCAGCCTTTTCTGTATTTTTTTTCTTTACCGGCGGGCTGAAGGTGGGGGTGCGGATTATATGCAGGGGTGGGTTATACGTGCGAAAATACGGTAGTAAGTTCGTACACACACAAGCACACTCCTCGATACCCTCCCTTTCGCGATTATGTTACCTCTCCTGAGGAGAGGGATCAAGAGGGAAGAGACAACGGGGTTCTATTCGAATGATTATGAGATTTAACGCGCCGACGCTGCACAGGCGATGAGGCTTGCTGTAGTGGAGGGCTCCAGATTAATTTGGACCACCTGGGGATTTTTAACGTGCACCGAAATCTCGTACACACGGGCGTTTTCGCTTTTCGCCTCCATCAGACAAGCGGCCGGGAATCAACTGCGTCCTTGGGCTCTGCAGAACAATGCCTTAGCCACTGAGCCACCGCGGCGGGTGGGTCCTTTTATTTGGCGGACAAAACCCCACAATGAGTTTCCCCACAATGAGCTTCAAGTCCCTGCCATGCAGTCCTTGTAACTAAGCGCCATTGCAGGTCACTGTGTCTGCCGAGGGAGGCCCCATGAGAGCTTGGCAGTTCAGGTGCTCACCGGTTGACCTCCTTGGGTGCCATGGCGAGCACCTGGGTGCCCGTGCGGTTGGCCCGGTGGCCCTCCCAGGTGGTGTACTTGGACAGATACGTCTCCAGGTGCTTCCGGGCCTCCGCCAGGTGCCTCAGCCGCTGCTGCAGCTCCGAGTAGCTGCCCGCGGGTGGGCTCTCGTAGAACTGGATGCTCGTCACGGCTGCACGCAGGTAGTCCTGCACGCATGCGCGTAACAGCCGTCAGAATTGCGTCTTTTGACAACGAAAAAAATAGGTGCACAGGGAACATATTCGTTTTACGGCTATCACCGTAATTTACCACCCCAGGGATCCGTACTCCTTCCTCACCGCTTTTACACTGCCTCGATGCATGCGGCAGTGCCGAGTATCAGAAAGTTCATATGCTACACAATTAAAATCCTCTACACATACCATATTTTTGTGTGTATAACCCGCCCCTGCAGATAACCGCAGCCCCACTTTCCGCCGATGAATAAAAGAATATATCCCCACGTATTGCTCGCATATTTTATACATAAAAGGATGGACTACAGCCACTACTCAAGCAACATTACACATTTGTTTATGCAAAAGAACTTACCTAGCTGGCTACCTAACTAGATGGCTTGCCACACACATTTTTTCAGCCTGGTATATTGTTGAGCTGTGCGTGCAAAATAAGCACTGTCAGTGGGATAACAGTGACTTAGTTGCTGTTACTGCTGTAAGGGCATCATTGACAAATGCGCACTGTGGTGAAGCTGCACCAAAGGAAATACCTCGCACATAATCCGCACCTCTACTTCACCCTTATGAACCCATTTTTAGGGCAAAGGTTCTGTAATTTTTGGTGCTAAGATTTTGGGGGTTAACATACACACACAATACACAACCCCCCCAGTATCTGACGCCGAAATGCCACCACCGCGCACAGAAGTACAACCTCAAAACGACATAGGGCAATTGTACTGCAAACAAAGTCGTATACCTGTATGCATGAAAAAAAAAGTAGTACACCTCCCAAGTCGTACCACCTATATGTATATAAAAGTATAGCTATATATGTATACACATGTATACTAGGGTGTCCAAGCTAACCTGCACCAAGATTAAAAATGTAAAGGATCTCATTGTCCAGACGCATATGTTTGCAGGACTGTGCAAAAGCGGAAGTAATTATTTCGTTATATGAAACTTGATTACTTGCTATTGTAATTAATCTACCTCGAGAAGTATTGGCCTAATTATTTAAGTGCCCAACGAGGCACTTGAAGGCAACCCACGAGGGGCGTCTAACAGCGCTATTTGCAGTCACAAACTAAGTGGTATGCACGTACCATTTATTCTGACGAATAAAGAAACCGCGAATATGAATGTTACCACGTGTAGTGCCTCCCACGCACCGTAAAAACTGCTCAAACAGGGCATGCCCATGAGTTAGCCAGAGAACTAAAAAAAGAAAAAAAGAAGAAATCGGGACCGAGTTGTTCCTTATCTGCACACGTCGACGCGAATATTGCTGTCGCTGCTCTTCCATGCATGCTATTATCAACGTGATGTGCTGTCTCTTCGGGCAGGTATATGTACGACGCAGTTGCTGGGTCATACAATAAGCTTTGTTTGGAAGAGTGTGAACAATGCGCGCGCGCACGTAGCGTGGTATTTTTTATATTTCGCGGCTTTCCCTACCAGTCAGAATAATGAGTTAGCAATTCGTTCGTTCCTGAAAAGCCGCAGTTAGATGCCCCTCGTGGTTACTACAAGTGCCTCATTGACCTTTAGTGATCTAGGACAGTATTTCTCGAGTAGATAATTAATGCAATGAATTAATTAAGTCTCATTAAACGAAAAAATTACTCTCCGGTTCTTACAGTCTACAAAACCGTATCCTGGTGACCTTATAGTATACGCCATTTCATGCTTTGCATAAAGTCGTGCATGATCCAAGGCTGGGGTACCCTGTATTCTACCAAAGTATATACACATACTCCCAGTCGTATGCCTGTACGCATAAAGTCATACACCTCCCAAGTCGTACGCCTATATACGTACACCTATATATGTATACTGCCGAACTCGCTCAAAGCCGTACTATGCACACACACATACCTCCATGAAGAGCTGCAGGGCATAGAGGGTGTGGGTGCGGCCACGCTTCTGCAGGTTCCGGCAGACGGCCAGCAGGGTGGACCACCAGCGCTGCAGGCTGGGCTCCGTCTGGCGCAGGGAGCCCAGCAGCACGTCCAGGCTGCCCTGCTTCAGGGAGGGCTGCAGGAGCTCCTCCACAAACAGCTCCGTCTCGCAGCCCTGCAGAGGGAAGAGGGGGAGGGGGAGAGTCCACAGTTCAGTGGGGGATGTTGCTATAATCATCACCACCACCACCCCTTCATCATCATCTTCATCCCCATCAAAAGACGAGGAGAAGGGGAGACCACAGTTCAACGGGGACACTGGCCATCATCATCATCATCATCAAAGATGTGAAGGGGGATACCAGAGCTCTTCAATATACAAAAGTTGCAAATTTACACTTCAGCATCCAGGTCCTGCAAGCCAATCGGTCTTTTAGACACCGGGTCGGTTGCCGGTCTGTAGCTAAAACCGGCCATCATTGCCTGGTTTTCTAGCTGTTTTGCAGCGATTATTATTATTTTTGCGTGTACTATAAGCATCAATTCAGCAACTACGACGATAAATATATGTCGACAAGCCGCGCAAAGACATGCGACGAGCAGAGGTAATACGCGGGCGAGTGCACTCCCCCGAGATGGAGGGGGACCAAGGGGAGGAACAATGTAACGAAATGCCGCTGCCGCGGTTCAGATGCAAAGAAGAGAGCTTTTATTGGACGAAGTATGTGCAGCTACTTTTCAGTGCAGCACATTCAGAGCAATAACCAAAACCTCAGTCACTTTCAGTTCAAACATTACGTTGATTTCTCTCTAGAAAAACACTACAATAAATGGCATTGCATGTAAAAAAAAGCGTGGTGTTTTTTCTCGCCACAAATTTAACAATCTATACACCGCAAGGGCCAGTTTTTTTTTTTTTCGGGGTAAGGTGGCAACCCTAACAAAAACAACTTCATTAAACATTTACTTGTAACAACGAAACTTTCTAAATAAGGCTAAATTTTCAAACTACAAAACAATGAGTTAGTAATGTTTACTAATGTTTTCCCGCTTCTTCCTTTGTGACGTAAGTCAGCAGCCACAAGCACTTGAGAACTACTCCAAGTGTCGGCCGACAGATGGCAGGCTGGTAAACTTGCCCCAAGCTTGGCCCTGTTGACTAGAATGTCGCAAAACCATGGACCACTCTTTGATACGAGGAAGCTATCGGGAGTTCTGTGACAGGTGTATATTGACTAACTCTGGCTATTATCATTATAATCACCTTCCTAATCTTTTTTCATCATCATCATCATGTTCGTGTCCACAGCAGGATGAAGGAGCTGCTCCAAAGTTTTCATCCATTTCTACCGTGAGTTTGTCAAGTCTGTTCTTTGCCCCAAAATTTGTATTCATCCCCTTCTCCATTAAATCCTTGGTCTTCCCCAACTTTGTTTACTGTCCCATCGGCAGCCATACCAGAAATTTGGATGGGACACCTGCTGCCAAGTGAGAGACATTTTGCAGACGCTGGGTTGGTTCGGAACAAGCTGGTACGGCTGCGATTGCAGGAAGGTACCGTTTTGGTGCCCGTCCTATCTGCTCTGGCAGCATACCCATACTGCCTCAAGCAATTGCCGCAATGACTTGCCATCCCCAGTGCTTGCAATTCTTGCCATCCTTAGCGCTTGCCATCCTTGCCGTCCCATCCTTAGTGCTACCTTCATCTTGATGAAAGCAGCAGTAAGGATGGGACGGTGAGAGAACGACAGTGCAGCAACAAGATAAACACTCCTGGCGAGTTTCATCAAAATCAACTAACAGAGAAGCTTGGGTGAGTCGGCTATCAGCACAACTGCGAAGATTAAACAGCCCAAATGATGATGAGGAAGAAAGATAGGGAACAACACCCCATCGTTCGTGCCATTTCACATTTTCATTAAAATCACTCCAGCAGTCCAAAAGTTAGTTCTCTTGGTTAGTGTCCGTACGTGTCCTTTGATGCAACTTCCAGTGAAGCCCAGAATGCCGCACGCCAGTGCCTCTTGACGACCTTCATTTCGAGGAAAAGGGGGGAAGGGTGTGCCCATTACATACGTCAGTGCTGCGCGCTTGAAAGCAAATAGAGAAGGTAAATACGACGCACTTTTGCTGCCCTTGTCTAAAACCACTTCAGCCCCTGAAGTGGTGGCCTCCTGTACTCACAATAAAGCAGCAGCGCTACACTACAAAACTAAATCTTACGACAAAAAAAAAAAAAGGAAATGATGGGGTGAAGAGTAGCAGCAACGCAGTGTACCTTGGCCAGGTAGTACTCCAGAGCCTGGCTGACGCGGCCGTGCCTGAAGAGGTAGCTGAGCATGGACCGGTGGCTGCCGTACTGCTCCAGGTAGTGCTTGCACTCGGAGTACACCACCCCCTTCAGCTCGGCCACCGGGTACTTCACCTTGGGGTGAGAGTAAAAGAAAGGTAAAAGTACACCGGATAAGTTTCACTGGCTGTCCACTTCTATTGGCCCCTCTGGAACAGTTCTGAGCACTTTGTGGGCAGCGCAGAACTGCTCTTGCAATGGAAAGTTGATGAAAAAACAAATGATATGGAGCTCCCCGAAGCAGTTCTGGACAGTCCAAAATGAGAAATAAGAGAGACCTAGCGATGCCAGGTCAGTCTTAAATAGCACGTAGTATAGGTGAAAGCCGATTTTACGACAACTTATTTTACGGATTTCTCGATTTAGAGCACAAATTCCAAATCCCGGTTCTGCTATCCACAGGGTTTAAATGTACGTGAGAACTTGATCATACAAGCAAAACTGTCACTACAACCCAATTTCATGGAGGTTTCTTGAAGAAAACAGGCAGAAAATAGCAGTACAACAACCTTTGTGAAACTGACCGTATCGTCAAGACATGAGCATGCAATGAGAAAGTGCAAACAGTTAGCCATATAAGAAACAATGGACATAATTACCACGATATTCATAAAACAGAATAGGTGAGATGTGGGATAATGTGTGAGCCGGCTGCTATCACTACGTCAGGCAATGAGAAGCGCAAAAGTGCGCAATGTCTCAGCTTACAAACTGCATGCAAGGGGGAAAAAAAACGTGCTTCTAAGGTAACAAGAAAACCTGTTTGTAAGGTAGGAAATAAATCTGTCCTTTTGTTGACACAGTCCGACACTTCCTGATTGTACGGAACTCCGGGTTTTACACAGGTTTGGGCGCAGTTGCCGACTTTGTAAAATTGGGTTTCAGCCGCATAACAAATCCAGCCGTAATGAAATAACGGCTACACCACAATTCCCTGTAGAATGACAAAAATTTATCGAGCCACCACTTTAAAGGGGACGTGAAGACAAAATAGAGGTTTGGTTCTTTGGAAAGACTGCTTCGTCCCGATAACAGCGACACCAATTTTATCGCAAAATTCAAATAAATAATGGAGGTATCAAAGAAAAAATGTGAACCAGTCGCGACTCCCTGATCGATTGCCTGTAACCTTTATAATGACCGCTTATAATGATTGTAGTGAGGCCTCTAGTTTCGTTTGATAGTATATCACCTCAATAATAACGTGCTATTAATACCCCTGTCACACGGCAAATCTTACGTCATTCAAAGTGAATGACATTAAGCTGTTAATGATATTCGGTTCGGCCCTGCGGGTCTACACGGCGAAACAAAGGTCATTTGATTGTGACAGAGGTGACGATTAGCGAGCTCGCAAAACCATATTTCAGGCGCATCTAGAATGTTTTCAGACATAATATGCATTGAAAACATAAAGGATTATTTAAAAATTAAAAATAAAGAATCACCCGTTAGGTGACATCAGTAGACATCACAAGCCGAGAAAAGTCCACAAAAAAATCCGTATTAGGGTAGCGCACGCACTGGGGACGAGATTTCTGTTTTTGTCAGTACTTGTTTGTCTTTCTTTATTTGAACAACAATACAAGAAGAAAATATAAGTTTACTGACAGTTTTTAGAAACCGTATTCTTTGGTTTATTACTGAACTTTTCTCTAGTGACGCGCCACTGCTGTCGAGGCTACTCATTTGGCCACTAACTGAGGTCCGGGACGTCTTAGCCGCTAAATGTCATTCGCCTCAAATGTCATTCGGTATTCTCGTGTAGCGCCGAATTAACGACATTTAGAGCGAATGACACTTGCTCTAAATGTCATTAGATCTGCCGTGTGACAGGGGTACAACGCACTGAAAACTGTTTTCAGGGCTGGCCCACATGACGTCACTCCTGCTCATAACACGTCACTTTCACCGAAATTTGAAAGTTTTTCAATACCTCTTGCGTTTTTTAAGTTAAAAATCGTCTTTTGTGGTTGAAATAGTGGTGGTTTCCCCACTAATAGAGCTGAGAAAAGTACTGAAGCCTACCTAGTTGTTTTGGATTAAAGAAAGTTGTTTTTTGTCTTCAAGGCCACTTTAAAATGTGAATGATGACACCATAGGGTAGACCGTGTTTGGGGAAGCAGTTTAGCGTTTTGTTGCTATAGTAGTTCTGAAAGTAGGTGAATATTTCCATTCCAGACCTGCCTCAGTAATTATTCGCATATGCCAGCAAATTGCCGCATAAGCTTCCCCTCAGCTTCCAATAGAACCGGATCCTCTCGCACGCTATCGACTCATGCGTAGACGCAAGTTATTCAGAGAAGCAGGTCAACACCTTGGTTACTTGAAAAAGCTCAGTTATTTGTTTTTTTTTACGACTCAAAATCTATTCTCAAAATCTATTTTATTCAGTGCTACATTAAATTCCCTTCACGTTGCGTGTATTTAATTTTTCACAACTGGTTGATCGATTGTAGGGTGTTTAACACGCCAACGCAACGCAGGCGATAAGGTGCGCCGTAGTGGAGGGGTTCCGGATTAATTTTGACCACCTTGATCTTTACCTTGCGCCGAAATCTCGTACATGCGAGCGTTCTTGCTTTTTGCCTCCAATTTTTCACAACTGCCCACAGACCCAATCCAACTCATTTTGCATTAAATGCCTCATAATTCTTTACACACTGGAAAGGTAAATGAGGTGCTAATAGCTACAGGCACTGTTCTCAGAAAACAATTGAAACGAATGAATTGAATATGAAGTGGATTAAGGAGATAATAATAAACGTGCACTCACTCACCTCGACAGTGGGATCTTTGATACTTTTCAGGCTCCCAATGGCACAGAAAATCGCAGCAGCCTGCAAGATAACAACAAACGATTTGAACGGGCCTTTAAGACTTGAGTCGAAAGGAAACTTCAGTAGCTCCTCGTACCTTGCTTATGCCAGGATAGTGGGACTTCTCCAAATTGTCGATGATTTCCTTGAGCAATGGGCTCTCGCTAGACGAGTTGCTGCGATCCTTCAGTTTCTGCAATGCAAGATAATTAGATATACCGAGAGACACCACGTGTGGCTTTTCTTGGTTTATTATGAGCTTCTCAGCAACAATGCAGTGTTTTATCAACGGTCTGCTTTACGAAATTTTGAGTTATAACAACAAACGAAGGAATGTTGAAGTAAATAAGTTCAACTCCTGTTTGTGGCTACACTGCATAGTTTAACAAAGCTTTACATTACTATTTTGTGCGATTCTCGAGCTCTAGTTTATCAGTAATATTTGGAAGAGGCACCACGGTGCTGTCATGCTAGTTTTCGATGACTTTTGAAACTACCTAAGTCTTCACAATTTCAATTTTTTCTGGTCTCATTGCCAGTATATTTTTGCTCATTAATGTATAGTTTTGCTTGCTGAAAGTGCTCACGATCTATTAAAATCAAGCACTGAGAACTTGTCAGTGCACTATTATAATGCGAAATTAGTGAATTGTGAGGAGAATAATGCGAGAAGAATTGAAACTTTTGAACTCACTATTTCTGGAAAAAAAAATTTGAGTAAATCAGATAAATAAACTCGCAACATGGCGTATCAGTTTCTGGACTCGACCGTAAAGTTCCAAGAGAACGCCCTCCCCAAAACATTACCCAGCCCCATCTAGGAGCGCAATACTGAATACATTAAAAGCCCCCGAAGATTGCCGGATCCTAAAGCCATGCTAGCTTTGATGCCTTTGAAAGCATGGATGTTGTGGTGGAGCTCCTGGTGAGTTGTTTGATGGTTTAAGAAATTATGAATAAGCAGATTAATGTGAATCTTCTATTCGTGTGTGAATGCTGTCACCTTCTTGTACATTTCTTCACTCCGCTCGAAAGGTTGCTGATGCTGCATTTTAAGTGCAGGCACTTAGGGGCTCGCCTTGTCGTCTGTAGCTCGCTCACTGGACCCAAGTGGAGCCACATGGCGTCCCGTCGTCATGGCGTAACCCACAGGCTTCGAAAGCCAAGCGGTTTTTATAAAGTCATAAGCGTTCGAAACTCGTGAACCACTGGCGCTTGGCATACATCTCCCTATTGTTTAGTGCAAAAGAAAAGTGTAGGTACATTTGAGACAAAATATATGTATTTAACTGCCAGCACCCTCGTTCATTTAGTTAGGAATGCTCGTTGGGTTGGTTTTTATGATAGTAAGCGGAACAAAGTGGCAGTGCAACGCCGGCACGTGTGGGAGGAAGAGCAAGCACAAGAAGAACGGAACTCCCGCTGGTGCAGTTTCAGGCAGAGGGTGCGCGAGCACGTCGAAGGCGGGAAATTTGAATTGCATTGTGTGGTAGCAGTGAGCGGATAACGGCGTTACAGCCCGTTATGGCAAATCACTGCCTGCATTTCAGACAGCTTTTACATTGAGTGGAACGGCTTCAATCTTGTTATGTGACATATTCGTAGTTTCAGCGGGCATTGGAGCCACTTCTTTGCAGCTTTTGCATATGTTTTCTCTTCATATATCCGTAGTTTCAGTGGGCGTTCTCTCGGAACTTTACAGTAAGCTTGTCAGGTAACAAGGTGGTGTTTAGGGTTCAATATGGTGCACCCTTAAGCCACACCTAATTCGAGCGCCAAAACTATGCCAAGAGACACTAGGTTCAAAGGTCATGCTAAGAGACGTCATGCCAAGAGAAGGTCTATGCCAAGAGACGCTGGGTTCAAAGGTCGCTGATGTTGAAACAACCTCCGCATCGCCGCACCTGCAGGCAGTGCGAGAACTTCTCCCTGGCAGACGACCAGTCGCCGGCACGCAGCAGGGCAAAGCCCCAGGCCGCGAACACCCCCGAGGTCTCAAGGCCACATTTGGTGGAGACCTCGAGGGCCAGAGCCATGCGCTCCAGTCTCCATGAGGCGATCCCTCAGCTTGCGCTCGGGCACTGGGTCAGAGTTGAGACCGCGGCCAAGCTTCCGCCGGTTGCTCGCACCATCTGGAGCAGTGGACGTCCTGCCGAAGGAGAGTTTGTTGCGGGCCTGTTAGGGTCCGGGGTGTTGCTGCCTTGATGAAACTACCATCCCAAATGATGTGAATGTCAGGGCAGTATGAAGCACGTTGCGTCCAACGCATTAAAGGGACACTGAAGTGAATTTGTCAAGCTCCCGTTTTTGCTTGCACTGTGTAGACTGGCTCAAATTAGCACACTTTTCATCGTTTTTACGATTGACAAATCGGTAATTATTTTACAAAGCGCGAAAGAAGAAAACTACCATGCGCGGTTTGCGGCGGCCGCACCAACTAAAGCTGTGACGTTGGAGGAGCGGGCACCGTGATTGGACGATGCCCAAGGTGAGCAACCAAACAAGTTTCGGTTTCGGTTCTGTAAAACACAACCGTTGGCGTTGTTGGATGGGCATTCTCAATAACTCAGTAATCATCGTACCGCGCTTCTGCCATGTTGTCAGCTGTAAAAATGCATAAAGATAAGCCTCCTAGGACGGCTTGGAATCGTAGCATTCACTAGCCGAAACCTACGCAGTGCATGAACGCCCTCCGCGTACCCGTAGACGCCCAAATGTCATGCGCTTTTCCCCCATAATTGGAGCTTGCCTCCTCATGCCTGTATCGTAAAAAGCGTGTTCGCACCAGGCCAAGGGTCTGTTCATTCTGGCCTGTGCCCACTGCCTGCAAGCAGTGGGCAAGCAGTGGGCTTATGGCAACAGCACGCCAACGAGAACTCGCTAGCGCGCCATGCATGTGCCAGCCTGCGCGCGTTTTGTGAACTAGTTCGTGTAGCCATGAACGTTGCGGCCAAAAAAAGGTGAACTCAATATAAAAACATCGGCGGAAAACAAAAAAGTTATTTTACAAAAAAAAAAAAAGCACGTACCCGCGGGGATTCGAACTCGTGACTTGCAAAACATTTTACGGTGACATACCCAGCGCCCCAGACTACTGAGCCACGAAGCGGGACGCGAAGGCCTTGCTAATATAGGGTATATATTGTACAACCGGTTTACACTTTTATTTAGTTTTGGCATTTCAAGCAGCTTAGGTGACTATTTGTTGTACTGCGATCGTGCAGTAAGCGTCGCCCGAGTTTCCACAGTAGCTCACGTCTAGCAATTGCATTTCGTAGACGGAAAAGCGTTCGCAGATGCGTAGTCATGCTGCTGACCGCTGTGCTTGTTCGCCCAGCGCAAAAAAGTGCTTCCCGCGCCCTAGTTTACGCTGTACGGTAAAAATATCAGTTGATTTTATTTCCTTAGTACCTATATTGACTTCGCTGACTCTTCTCCCGCCTTCAAGAGGCCTTATATTTTCCTACTGGCGTACCAGTCAGCGAAGCGTCGCATGTGCGCTTGTGCAGCACTTGTGTGAAGCGAACTTGACTTGGAGCTAGATACAGTGTACAAACAAACCAAGTAAAGAAAGGCACATTCTTCCATTCACAAACGTGTCCTGGCTTCGTTCAACTAAGCGAACGAATTGCGACCAAGCAATTTTTTTTTAACCTCCTTGATTGCGACGACCTGCCGGCGGCCGGCGGACGAAATGCTGGGCCGACTGACTCTGTCGGCCGGGGAGCCATGCAGTAGCGCAGCCGTTGCGCAGCCAATTGCCAGCTCATCCCCTCCTGACGTCACACGAAAACGCCACAGAAAATGGGCGAGCGTAAAGAGAGGAGGACAGCATTTCCGAATTAGTTTTTCTACTAAATAAAATCGCGTAAACGCGCCTAGAGTGGTCGAAACATGGGCCTGGGACTCCGGACTACAATTTGCGCTAGTAATCCCGCAATGTTTACATATTCACTTCAGTGTCCCTTTAACTCTTTCGGGACCGCCGGAAAAAGTGATGAAAAAGGGAGGTCTCGGTACAAATTTTTTTTACATAAAGCAAAGGCACCATCCTGCCTTGGCATATACCAAAATGCAGCTAATTATGTGTTCTTTTACATACAATACCAAGTTTTGCTTCAACACTGACGATAGAACCATGAAAAAATCTGAAACTAAGAACTTTGTAAAAAAAACAACAGAAAAAGATAAAAAAGCGTAAATATAAAAATATTAAAAAAGCATAAAATTATTTCAGGATATACAAAATCTAACACAATGCTTTGTTTCTTCATTGAAAAAGTTTGATGTGGCTAGGTGTAACTGGTTTTTTTTTTGTGCGTGATCTCTTTGGCGCTAGGGCCATGGCTACGTCGTCGCCCAGGTACACGCCGGGCTCTTGTCTCGGCGAAAACTTGATCCGTTTCTGCGCTGGTGGCAGGAGATCACCACCATAGGTAGTTAACACCCTAGCGAATAAATATAAACCAGCCAGAACATAGTTCGAGCGCACATACCTACTCCAGAGCCAATTGAAACCGAAACCAACACCCACCTTTGAGCGCGATTTGATGTTCCAGGCTGATCGACACCCGAATCCTCACTCGAGCTGAAATCCGATCTCTAAAGCCGCATTCCGACTCTTCACTGCCACTCTCATCGTTAAAATCCACAGTAGAAGGCGAAGATATGCGAGCCGAGACGAGGCGGATTTCTTATCGCGCTCGCGTGAGTATGACGCCATGTTTGTTTACATTCAAAACCACTGCCCGTCAGAATAAAATATCTGATGCGTTGCCGCCTGGCGATAAAAAAAGAAACTTCACAAAAGAGAAAACTCCAGTTTTCAAACTATCTCCTAGATGTCGCTAGGTGTTCCATCGAGCGAAAATTTGTATTCTGCAGGCTCGCGAAACCATCGATCATATGTGATCGATGGCCTATGGAGCGGTCCCGAAAGAGTTAAATTTTGGCTGTTCCAAATTCTGGAGCCGCGAAGAATCACATTATCAATCGCAAGCGCTTCTATAGCAACAATATACATAGAGTTGGAGAACTGCTCTGAGTGACTGTTTAATTCAAGTATTTCAAAACAAATCGTACGACATTGTGCGACTACAACTTTAAGGCCGTGCAGAGTTTCATTTCATACACTAGAGTCGATAATTAGCAATCGCAGGTTTAAAATGAACATTGTGAACATTTCAAATGGGCATGGGTATACAACTGTAAAATAAGTTACACAATGTGAATTTTCTAAACATATTTCAAGTTTCAGTGCACTCACAAACTCAAAAGTATGCTAAACTGAGGTTTGACAATGACCGCACTTTAGAATGAGACCTATTTGTTAATGACTATGAAATACAGTTAAACCTCGTTATAACGAAATTGAAGGGGCGCCGCGATTTGCTCGTTATAGCCAATATTTCGTTATAGCCGTAGCCGACATTTACTGCAAATATTATGCATTGTAGTTACCTAAAACAAAAAGCGGGCGAAATAGCATCTTGCTGCACGGCGATAGTCAGTAAAATAAACACATTCCGGAGGTAAAAAGGAAAAGTCACGAACCTACTTTATTGCAGTTCAAAACTCGTATTTCAAACAGACTTGGCTACGAAGTCCGTAATTGGACATTGATGCACCTTCCTGATGCGAGCGATGGCTTCCATCTTCGCCGCCCTCGTGCGCGCCGAAGTAGCGACGCAGCACGTCCACCGCATCTAGTGCCTCCGACGCCGTCCTTAGCGCTTCTTTTCAAGCCATGTGCAACAGCGCTGACGATGTAATCTCGGTTGCTCACGATGGTGGACAGCGTACTCGTCCACACGTCAGTCTCTTGCCACCTTACCACGGAGTGCACCTTACCTTCCTTCGCGCCCGATGCGACGGCTTTATCATAGCCGTCTTCTGTTCAAGAGTGACGCTTTCGCTTCCCGCCTGTCGCACTCGCGCTGTTGGAATCACGCCGGCAGTACGATAAAAGATAAGGCTGAAGACTGCCAAAACCCACGCACACACAACTACGCAGCGACGTCGGCGATACGAACAGGGGAGGAGGGGTGGGGGAGGAAGGCGACGCAACCGCGCGCGCCGTGTGCATTGGGGTTTTTCTCGGGCTCACCGCGGATAGTCCGCGGATTCCCCGAAGCCATAGGGATACGTGGGAAAATCGAACGTCGGACTGCTTCTCGGGGAGCCCGCGGTGAGTCCGACACTGTAAATCGAAGGGCCCCATCGTCTGCATGGCGTGCGCAGGGAGAGGGAAGGGGGGGGGGGCTTCGCGGGCGCAGCGTCCGCATGGCGCGCCAGCCAGCTTCGCGCGCGTGGCGGGAGTTTTGAACTGCTAATACAGTTGCCGCGTCACGCACTGTCTCAAATCCGCGTTGCGCACTGTTGTAAAATTAGCTCAAAATTTGATTTCTCAACGAAATTTGTTCGTTATATCCCGTAACGGGGAAATTTTACCTCGTTAAAACGAGGCTTAAATACATTGGTTTCTATGGGGACTTTCAAGGGGAATTACGATTTGCTCGTTATATCCATTATTTCGTTATAGCCCGTCTCGTTATAACAAGGTTTAACTGTAGTTGTCTTCTATACTTTTTAAGTAGAAGACTAATTACCTGAAACTTGCATTCAGCATAATTAACTACAGTGTAGACCATTTATAACGTAACCGCTTATAGTGCGGGACCGGATATAACGCGGGTTTTTGCGACCACCGGTTTGCCTCCCATAGAACTCAATGCATAAGCATACCGCTTAAGATGCGGTTCGCCGAAGCACAATACCGTTTATAGTGCGGTTTTCGGCGGGTCTGCTGATCGACCGGCGCAGCTGAGGCATCGTTTTAGGGTAGCAAAAGAAAAAAAAAAAGGGTGAAATCGGCCATATGACGCAGCGTGCACCCCTTGCCCTCCTCTAACGTAGACACCCAAAGAAAAAAAAATAGGCACCCTTTAGTTCGTGCGTACCTGATAACCACAACTGACCTTGCTTGATGCATCTCGGAAGATAGCGACAGTCTCCCCATCCGCGCGCGGCAAGTTGATTTTATTAATCGTGAACCGCATGGCCCGTTTTCGCGCACGAATCGTGCACATCAGCGTTGCGCGGTTTTTTTTTTTTTTTTTTTTTTCGTGCTCGTGTCGACGATTCCGCGCTCGCGGTGGCTTCTTCGCGTGGCAGTGGGAGGAGCCTGACGACTTGCACCAATGGGGAGACGCGTACGTAATGGCGGGAGATTCGAAGCGCTCCGAGCCGGCTAGCCGCGCCAGAGATGTTTAGGCTTACCACCGCGGTATTTTTGATGGGCGCTTTCACCAGCAGCGTGGATGGCAGTTTTATATTCCACTTTTCGCCCACATTATTAGCTCCTTTCTTGCATGAGCATCTTCGCTTGCGCCCCGTGCGGCATATCAGCGAGCGGTTAGAAGCGGTCGCTGGAACTTACTGGAACTGCCTGCACCAACGTTGGCCTGCACCGCTTCACGGCCAGTGCCGACGCCATGTTGCCGCCTTTTACCGCGCCGCTCACACCACGCCAGTTGTATCCGCGCTGGCGTGCACTGCACGTTTTCGCGATACCAAATCTACCACGCGGTTCACGCTTTAGAACGTTGTTGCTGATAAGCCACCGCTCTTTCCCTTTCCGAACATTCGAGCCGCGCGAAGCCGAAGATTTCCACCACCAGTACGTTGCGCTGATAAGCAGCCGCCTTCGGCATCGTGAACACAAGGTTGGGTAACAAAAAAAAAAAAAAAAATCCCGCTGGCGTTTTTATCACGTCTTGCGGCATCTGTTCATAGATGCTAAAAACGCAGCCATGGTCTCAAAACAAACACAACGGAAGTTAAAGCCGCGCTCGCCGTTTGTGAGACTGCGCTTTTGCCCTGCAGCAGCGGCTGATGTTAAAAAAAACACGAAATATATACCGTGCCTTCGTTTTTAAGTGCTGTGCGTTTGAGTGATGATAAATATAGGTTGACTTGAGAGATAGGTGGCGATGTGGTTGAATTCGCGCGTGTTTTGGTTATAGTGCGGTACCGCTTATAGTGCGGATTTTTGCGGCTCCCGCGACATACGTTATAAGCGGTCTACACTGTAATTAGGCAGGAAGTTAACAAGATTTTTATGTCAGTGTGATCAGAAATGTCTATTCTGTGCAAGGAAGCTATTAGATTATTACATTATATCCTTTAGGCATAAGGAAAGAACAAGAAAGTTTCGCCTTCCTTTCGAAATCACAAATAGTTTCATGTCAAAAAGAAAGTGAAACTTCTGTCTTTCTTTTTTGATACCTAAAGGAAATAAAAGCAATAATTTAATAGTGTCCTTGCACAGAGTGGACCTTCCTGATCATGCTGACATAAAAATTTTCTTGGCTTCTTGCCTAATTGGTTAATTAATCTTGGGGTGACTTCGTGAAGGTAATTAGTCTCATAACTCAAAAAGTATAGAAGATATTTTTAGACTGATTTAAGTGTTGTTATTAGGTTAGTTACCTACATAAATACTCATAATTTGACTAAATTTGGTCCTAAAATAACAAACAGTTTTACTTGCCACGTCCCCCCTTAACTTGGATGAGGCTGGGAGCGAAACCCTGCATGCCCTATGATGTGTTGCGGTGTGCAGTGAGCTTGGTTACCATAAACGAGGAGATGACTGCGAAGTTTTATACGCTCCAAAAAAGACTGCTCGGTGCATGAAGGAAAAAAGAAAAACATCATGGATTTCTTCACGCAAAAGTAAGAAAAGAAATGAACGAAAACATTTTTTTTGTGTGTGTGCTCAATGTGTGGCTCATACGAATTTCAGGTGATACGAATATTTTTCGTGGTCCCGCAAGATTCGTATCATCATGATTATGCTGTAGATACCACCATATAATATATTTTTTTAATGCGTGAGCACCATTCACGGGCTACTTAGCTCAGTTGGAGTAAAACACAGTCTGCCAAAACCCAATAGTGCATATTTTATGGAAGTTACTTCACCTTCTACTTTGATTAAACAACCCCAGCGCTATCTCTGCATGAAATATCGTCTAACAAACAGAAGCGCCTCCACTTCTAGACTTCTTGTAGGAACAGCTCCAATGAAAACAACCTCTGCCGTCAAGCTTATCTATTTATCGAGAAACTGCTTCTAGACTTCTTGTAGGAACAGCTCCAATGAAAACAACCTCTGCCGTCAAGCTTATCTATTTATCGAGAAACTGCGGCCAATGAAAACAGCCAATGAGAAACAGCCAATGAGAACACAGCGGCTCCCATGTTCGTATTCTTGACAGACATCTAAGGTGACAACACCCTTAGCTACCTATAAATTATGCTAGTGCATACTGCCCCGGGGGGAAAGAAATTTACCATCCCAATTTTCTAAAGAAAGGCGAGAGAAGCGCGAAAGCTAAAAGTGTATTTAACCTTCGTTGAAAGTGCGTCTAATTGATCGTAAAACCTTCAAAGACCCAAACCGCAAACGAAAATGAACTCATGCGATGATTTTTTCGCGCTAAGTAACCGCACATACAACGATCTGAATGTATACCGATACATGGTTTATGACATAAAGGTATACGTTGCACTCCTTTTTCATGATCGATGCATGTATATTGTCTTATTTAGAACCTGTTAGAACCGTTCCTTTTTGCGATGTTGAAGTCCCTGTTTTTGACACACTGGAAGCCCAGTTTTATGCGCCGCATGCGCCGCAGTCCATGTCCAGTATGTATCCGAGCTTTTCCACCCAATCAACCTGTCTATGGGTTAATGCATTGGTTTTTTTTGACAGAGCGCCGTCGGTCCCCACGAAGAAAGCTTTCTTTTTTTAAAAGACCCAGTGTTGTTTTGTTTTCAACTCGGAATCCCGTGGCACTATTCCGAACGGCAGCACCCCTCACCCCACGAGCATCTCCTCGGGACAGCAGGTGTTGGCAGTTGGCGTTGACGATGAGCCGCACAGATGTCCAGCCGCCTTAGGTAGGCATCGCTGCAGGCCACGCCACTGCTGATGCCCGCACCCAGGAACTTCACCTTGGCACGCACGATCAGCGACTGTCAGCATCCTGAAGGGGGGAGGGGGGAGAAAAAGGTTAACCCTTTCAGGGACCTGGTGGTGACAATTGGGACGCCATCACTTTAAAAGTGCCTCTAGTGTAGAGAGAACGAAACCAAAACAGCTAGTTTTGGGGGGGAATTATTCTTAAATGATGCCTACTGCGATAGATATCACTGTTGTCTTATCTTAATGGAGTTGCACGCTACACAGAAGAGAGGAAGCTCTGGCGATGACAAAATTACGAAACTGAGGCTAAGAAAAACGGAGGCCCGAGTTTTATTCCAAAGCTTGTAAACGTGCACTACGAAGCTCATTTTTTGTTTCTAGGCTCATGTGGTAATACAGTTTAGGAAAATAGGTATGCAAAAAGGGATGTCTCGGCTCAACATAAAATTTTATTGCCAGATGTCCTAATTAATTACGTCATAATGAACTCTGGTGATACATACACTACCAGCTCTATTTTTCGTTTGTGGGCTTATGGGACCCTAGAACTTGGGAAAACACAGAGAAAACATTGTACTGCTTGAAATAGAAAAATCAGGGCTGAAAGGGTTAAATAAAGAATTCTGACGATGACTGCACTATACGATTCAATAAACCGGCGTCCGCTACAGTTAAGTGCAAGTTGGGAATGGCAATTTCCGTGCGACCGCACTTTAATCTATATCGATCCACTCATCAATCGCTGAAGATGCGTCACATCGAAGCCAGAGTGTCAATACACATCAACTCTGAAACAATGTCACGAGCTTGACATGCAGGATCACCTGCTTTGTTACGAAGTCCTAGTAGCTTTTGTCATTCACTCATTTATAAGTGCAGTAAGCATCACAAAGTACAAAGAATTTACTTTGTAATAGTGTATTTATCGTTCACTAGAATTCAGAACGGCTGTCAGTCACTGTGTAATTTGCGTTTAACGGATTGAGTGGGTTGGTTCGACTAGGTTCAAAGGTATCAAGCTAAGGGTACAACAGTGGAACCCACTGTTGGACAAGTTGGTGAATATTTGGCTAAAAACTTGAGCGCGATATCAACGAGGGACGACAGAAACACGACAAACACAAGCGCTCGTGTTTGTCGTCCTTCTGTCGTCCTTGTTGAATCGTGGACTAAGTTTTACTAAGGGTGTAAACAGAAGAAAGCAGAAGGCACATTCACAACTCGTTCGCGAACTAAGTGCACCAGACAACACGTCAGAAGAGCCAGAAAGGAGCCATAGGAACCAGCCTTAAGTTTTCATTGCCAGACATTGCCCAAATAAGCCAATCTGGCACCAAGTAAGCACCAGTGGCAACCCTGGCCACAATGGTAAGCAACTAATTCCCCGGGGAGCTGAGCCCCCAAAGCTGATCTCAACCTCAACCTACGCATGGTGAGCTCAAAAAGGCAGAAGGCACAAACGAGAGAAATGGAGGGTGCTCACGTGATGATGAGTCCGTAGTCCACAAGGCTCTCGGAGGTGCTCTTTGGGGCGAGCACGGCAAAGAGGCCGTCGCAGAGGGACAGGATGAAAGTGGCACAGTCGGCCAGGTTGGAGTGCTTCTCCAGGATAGACAGCGACAGGGACACGCTCGGAGCCTGCGCCAAAATAAAGCAGCAGCACAAATTCATGACACTGCACAGTACATCCTCGTGCAATTAGTAGTGGATAATAATACTAATGAAAAAGACCTGTGCTGCATATTAAACGGTCCTTTACTAGCGGAATCATCTCAGTCATTCGCATTTTCAGACATCGTAACAGTGTAAAAAGCAGTGTTTGTACTATCACTTAGTTGATAGACTAATGCCATTCTTCCATTGTAATTATCTGTGCACAAAATTAGTCAAAAAATGTCAGCTTCCCTAAATCGAAGAAATACCTACAACACATGTCAGTGGAGAGACCCCTGCTCCCTGGGCAAAGCTTTCTCAAAATGAACCCTTTTTAAGCCCAATTAAACACATCCACTACAAGCTTGGAAAGATCACCGCGTTAGTTGCGACAACTTTTTCATCAAAAAGGCGGGATCCACAGAAAGCAAAAAGGCAACATACCCGCTCAAAGTAGAAGTGCTCCCTGACGCCAGCGTTCTCTTCACTGTTTGTGGTGAGCACCCAGAGAGGAGGCTTGGAGAATGAGGCGCTTCGAGGAGTGTCCAGGTGGCTGGCAGAGCCCGAGTGACCTCTGAGGCCTCCATCTGTGTGGGGAAAACATGCCATTACAAATCTGCCAGTACTGTCTTACCAGCAGTTGCTATCTGTACACTGTTATGAGAAAACTGCTATCCAGCAACTGCCATGTACAACTTTTACCACCAACATCTGTTGCAACCCAGTCTTCCGCTGCACCTCAGACAAAAGTACGACGGCATCTAAGCACTTCTTATGTTTCTGAATATGAAAGCATGAATGTCCAAGTGAACGTCTGAGATGTTTTGTTTCTGCCTCGCATTCTTGAACAGCTTCGTCCTCTGGCCCTCTGAGATGCTTTGCTCGGTGATTTGCTTCTATCCTACTCTTTCAAAAAGCTTCGTTCCTTCTCCTAGCACTGCGTCACCGCTCCTTCCTGTTGCCACGTATTGGAAGAGTTGACCACGATGATTATTTTTGCTGCCCGTCTGTTCGCTGGCTTGGCTGCGTTCTTCCACTCCCTCACTTCATCTACATTGTAACGGCGATAACGGACATTTTTTCACTACTGCTGAGTTTAGGCTCGCGCTATGAACGCTTCACAGAGATGTTGTCTAGGAGCCATTTTGCTGTTGCAAACGCCAAAGCCGGCTTTTTCGCTTACATCCAATGCTTTCACAGGGGGTTGATGATTCCATACATGTCAGATACAATGGACCTTTTTCACCAGTTTCGCTGGCAGCAATTCGAGCTTTCGTAGAACTCGTCCACAAAAAATATCCTGGTACTGCAGCCCCTTTACAACGTGAAGGTTTTCCCGCTGCAGTCGAAGGCCGAAGCGTTGATGCTGGCTTGCATGTGCTTCCAGCGTGGTCAGCCTCAAAGACCCTTTCCCTAGAAAGGTGTGCACTTACAACCCACTTGATGAAGAAAAAATAAAAACGCGCATGCATGCCTCTCCCTAAGCTGGCGCCCTTTTGTTTTTTTTGCCGGAGGCGCCATGCAAGAATGCACAGATCGCTACTGGAAAAAGGTCCATTGCGAAAATGATGAGAAAAAAAAAAAATTGAGCCTGTAATGAAGATGCCAAACAGTGTACCGGTTTAGCTGCTTTTTTTTTTTTTCCTGCAGTCTGGTGTCGATTCTCATTCAGCTGTGGTGCAAACAACTAAGATTTTAGCCGAGTCAAAAAATAAAATACCGCCACCAAGTTCAGATACCGCCACAATTTTTCCCCCTGAATTCCCTAACAACTTGTACAAAAAACCAAGGTAACAGCTTCAGCAGTAATACTGATGGTTTGGAATGAAATGTGTATGGCCAAGACTACTTACAATGGCCCAAGTTATAAAAGGATGCTCAGTTATTACGAAAAAGGTAGCACAACTGTCAGGGTACACTTGAGAGCAACGAAACTCCCCATATTACAAAACTTGCTTCTAACCCCTGAACCCCATGCCATTCTTAAGTTAATAAAGAGTGAGTGTTGTTATATACACACCATGAAGGGAGCAACAAGATATGTTCCCCTGTCAGAAACCAGTCCTAATGGGGGGTTTTATGCATACTGCATGTCACAAGTTCCACTTAACTGTATTACAAGTTCCACTCAACAAAGTTCCACCAACCTGTATTTTACTGTAAATTTTTTGGCTCACTCAAGGTGGACCAGAATGGCTGACGGTAACCGCACTTAGGCTTTAGCACCCTGAATGATTGCAAACCTTAGTTTTAGTTCTTTTTTTTTTTTCCCCGTTCCAATGACACAGTGGCAGCATGCACAAGAGAATTCTGATTGCTGAGCAAAAACGTACCAGTCATAGGGCCCTGGTGAAACTGGTCGTCTGAGGAAAATGAAGCCGTTTCCTCCGCATTCTTTAGCCTGAAAAACACGTAAGTAAAGCAGATGTAAATTCTGTAAAAACACGCGTCATATTTCAAACTAAATGATGTGAGATGACAAACTCCGTGATACAGGGTGTTACGACGATAATTGGAACATTTTCAAACATTTTCCTGAGCAAACTGCCGCTCTGTTTGTGCTCAAACTTCACACGAAAGTCACATTTTGTGGTTTATTTTGTTTGACACCAAGAACAATGATGGTGCTTACCTGTTTATTCTGTAAATAAATAAAAACGATTTTTTGCCTATGGGAAAACGACAGCCGATTTGGACGTGCTAGCCAGTGCAAGCTGATCTTGGAACGACGGCACCACCTGGGGTATGCAGAGCGAAATGGACGATGGGGATTCACGGTAGGAAGGAGCCAAATAAGGTAGCAGACGATCAGAAAATCTCTTTCGTCCCTAGTTTACGATGATCACAAATAGTTTCATAACAGCTGATACCAACCATAATAAAATATTCCTACAGTTGATCATTGCCAATAAACGTTGGATTTGTTTCCTCACCTGCTTTCACATTTTTTGATCGTCTGCTACGGCATTTGGCTCCTTCCTGCCGTGGAAAGGCATGAATCCCCATCGTCCATTTCGCTCTGCATACCCCAGGTGGTGCCATTGTTACTTCAAGACCAGCTTGCACTGGCTCACATGTCCAAATCATCGCCATTTTCCCATAGGCAAAAATCGTTTTTATTTATTTACAGAATAAATAAACAGGTAAGTACGGCGTTGTTCCTTGGTGTCAAACAAAATAGACCACAAATGCGACCTTCGTGCGAAGTTTGAGTGCGAACCGGGCAGCAGTTCACTCGGAAAAAAATTCGAACTGTTCCAATTATCACCGTGACACCCTGTAAGTTACTGGAATACTAGACCCACATACCATCATAAATTAATACAGGAAAAAAAAAAAAGGGGAAAGTGTCAAGAAAGACATGCACGTACCAGCATGTGATAGAACTGTTTCATTTGGTTAATTCTGTTACGATACACTTTTGTGGGAGGGCATGGAAGAGGTGGTGTGCCTTACTTGGCGGTCTGGCTGAAGCAGTCATCGCAGACTCGAACTTTGTTCTGCCCGAATCCTTCCACAACCATGGAGTGCTGAGAACAGGTGGAGCAGACAACACGGCCACAGCGACGGCAGTGGTGCCTTCGGCTGAACTGTGCCCACAAGAAGAAATGAGAACAATAAGAAAGGAGGGAAATTACTGAAGAAAGAATGAAATAAAATGCTTACACGGATAAAATTAGAACTAAATGCCCATAATATTTCTATTGTTCTTGCTTCACAATGATTCACGTTTCCTGATGCCAGCTTTGCAATGTTTGGTGCACAAGAACTTTAAGTTTTTCAAGTGCAGAGCACTTTAGGGGCTTGCCTTGTCATCATAGCTCGCTGTACTGCGTCAGGCATAACGCTCGACTGTCGGATTCAGGTGGCACACCGAGATAACGTACCCAGGTAGAGCCCGGCGTACCGTCGTAGCGGCGTCCCACACAGGCTTAAAAAGCCAAGTGGTTTATATAGTCATAATCGTTCGAAAAACTCGTGAACCGCTGGCGCTTGTCATACATCTCCCGTTGTTTAGCGCAAAGAAAAACTGCAGGTACATTTGAGGCAAAATATACGTAATTAACTTTGGCAGTGCCCGCATTCATTTAGTTAGGAACGCTCGTTGGGTTGGTTTTTAAAAAAATGAAAACAAAAAAAAAGTGGCAGTGCAACGCCGGCACGTCGGAGGAAAAAGCAAGCACAAAGAGAACAGAACTCCCGCTGGCGCAGTTTCAGGCAGGGGGCACGCGAGCACTGCGAAGGCGGGAAATTCAAATTGGGATTCCATTTGAGGATTGGGTTTAGAGATTGATGGGTGGTAGCAGTGAGCGGATAACGGCACTACAGCCCATTATGGCGAACCACTGCTCAGCACTTCTGACAGCTTTCCATTGAGTGGAACGGCTTTAATTTTTTTTTTTTTTTTTAGTTCAGTGGCGTTCTCGCTTCAAGGGACTTTTATTTTTGTGGCCTATTCCAAAGTCGTGAGGGCAGTTTCACTTTACGAAGCAAGCTTGATAACTCCAAGAGTGGGTGTGTTGAAGAGCCATGGTGGGTGCCCTTACCATGCTGAAGTACTCAATGTGGCAAGCCATGCAGCACGACACGGCTGCGTCCGGAGTCCACTCGGATTCCGGGGGTGGCCTCAGCGGCATGGTGAACGCGTTGCCCTCGGAACTCTTCACAGAAGAGCTGCTGGCAGGCTGCGAAGCCACATCGGGCTCCGCTGGAAGAAACCGAGAGAGAAGATGGCAAAAGAAAAACAAAGTATCACAAGCGCGTCCGAGCAAGCAAAAAAATTCAGCGCGTCCGAGCAAGCAAAAAAATTCACGACAATCTTGCACCTGAAGTCATGAGAGTCCAGCAAAGCAGTGTGCATGTTTCGATGCTTGATCAGCACCAAATGCAAGTCGTTTTACGAATCTCCTCTGCTCATTCTAGTCTCTCTCAGGCCACGGGATCCCCTAGTTTCATACCAACTGCTGCCTAACTGCACTCTATAGCAGGTGATGAAATCATCAAGAGTGGACTTGAGGTCGTAATTTGAAGTGGCGTCCCCACCAGCTATGATATCAATGAAGACGTCACTGTCAGTTGTGATGTCACGTACGACATTAAAAGTTTCCATCGAGCCCCTCACCCACAAAGGGCACTTTTTGGGCAAAGTGAGCTTTAAAAGTCTTTCCATAAGCCTTGTCATGGCCTCTATACCAGTGAAACACCACCGGGTCATGCGATAAAAAAGGTCATGTAGATTGCATCATCATTCACGTTTTCACCCTGCAGTTTGCTTCGAAGTTAGCAGCTTTACCACAATGATTTTTTGCAGACTGGCGCGGTTTTGAAGCCTTTCTAAGTTGAGTTTTTTTCGTGACAGTGATGCACCCCACAATCATGTTCCTCGTCTATATGCATTGGAAAACAGGGGAGCAAAAAATGTTCTGGTACATCATTGGCCGGCCTCAAATTCAAGAAATGTGCTATAGAAGTAAAAGTAGATGAAGCGCGAGTGGTGCAGTAGCACGCAACAAAAAAAACGAAGCACGCACTTCTCATTTCCGCTAGCAGCGTCTTGGCTTTTTCCTGGTCCCTTCTTCAGGACAAATAAAAACTGGCACCGAACAAGAATGTTTATAAAATACACGTTTCGGCTCCCATGCAACGTTCACTGAACAAGGCACCCGCACGGGAGCCGAAAGTGATGCCCAATGTTTTCCCGGCCAGACGGGCTTCCGTCTTGATTTTGTCTCTTCTGGTACGTACTTTCCTGACACTTAAAGGAGCCATGAAGAGAAAACACAGTTTGGTTCATTCGAAAATTGCCTCGTTAGAAACTAACGACACCACTTATAACGCAAACTTCGCTCAAATAAGCTACATAATTAGGAAGAATGGTCATGCGACCCACCAGCTCATGTATGCCGTTTCACATGGGCTAAATTGGCGGAGGCCGGCAAAAACAAAGCATGTTAGGCAGGGCTTACAGCTTCATAGCGAGCTAAATGCCCGTGCAAGTGCCTTGTTCACAAGAGATTGTTAAGACTGTGAACAAGGCACCCGCACGGGAGCCGAAACGTCTTTTTTGGATTTTATAAACATTCTTGGTGCCAGTTTTTACTGTTGTTATGAGCTTTTCCCGACCAGACGGGCTTAGGGCTGCGTCCAATGGCCGCCTTGATTTTCGACATCTCTTCTGGTAGGTACTGGTACTTAAATTGCCACCAATGACACTTAAAGCGTAAAAGCTCCTTTAAAGCGTAAAAGACAGTGCAAAGGGGGATCTAATACAGCACCACTCTAAAAAGCCTTCCACACGAGGGGACTACTTAAGAACTAGAACGAATAAAACCTATGGGCAGATACTGTATTAGGCTGCCCCATAACGTGCACCAAAATTCTACCACAACAACCATTTACCTATCCAACGATGACTTAACTACGGCATGTTGTCAAGATGAACGTGTGAATCACAGTGTACGTGCTAGGCTTGAGATTGCCACCGAGCCACTGACTTATTGATTGAGTGATTGATTGATTGTAGGGTTTAACGCGCCAACGCAACGCAGGTGATGATGCTCGCTGTAGTGGAGGGCTCCGGATTAGCCTTGACCACCTGGGGATCTTTAACGTGCGCCGAAATCTCGTACACACGGGCGTTTTTGCTTTCCGCCTCCATCAGAAGAACGGCCGCCGGAGCCACCGACTCACAGGAAGGCGATGGCAGCAGGAGGAGTTCCAAGGCCTTAGAGGCGTAGGTCTTCAGCAGGGCATTGGCCGACTCTCTAGTGAAGGACGAGCGCTCGTCGTCCAGGAAGTCAGCAGTTGCTTCCAGAGCCCTTCCCACTGAGTCCACCTGGAACGATGCAAAAGCTCGGATCATGATCACAGCATGGCCCCCTACCCCACCCGCATCATGCTATATACGGCCCTCCAAATGCCCCAATCCCATTTGAGTCAAACAATCTGGGACAACTAAGATGACATGGTAGTTGTGATTCTGAGGGAAAGTACGCTCGGGACAGTGAATTTAGCTGTGTGATGTACAGGTGCCGTCATAAGTAGTAAGTGGAATAAGAATTTGCGAATATAACAAAATATTTGTTTTGCTGGCTTTATGACAGCCATTACTGGTTTACAGGAACCTTTTTTCAATTAGGGGGACTCCTTTAAACGCACGCCAATGCAACCAGGCAGTTTCTGGAAGAAGAAATTCCTGAAAATTTACGAGACAGTGTTCCAATTATTTTTGACCGCGCCTGTACAAAGTTCGAGACTTGCCACTAAAGTAAAATTTTGTTGTATACCCGCTTAAGCTCCAGTTTATCCCTATATGGTCATGTCAAATTGTCAATCCAGCATACCCCTTGTGCCTGCCTGGCAGGGTTTACTAAAAATTTACTCTGCAGTTGACCTTCACAATGACAACAATCGTGACACTATGTGTAAGGTAAAAAGGAACTTCAGCTTAATGTGTGAAACCCACATTATCTGAATTTTTTTCAAATCTAGCTAATGGCTGCTTCTCTTAAAGGATCATGCCGTCACTTTAAAGAAAATCCCGCAACGATTGAAAACAACTGCGCTTCAGAAACTGTTAGGATCTATATTTATAAACCAAGTATTTTGCCGCAGTTTATTTCAGATTAAAGAACAAGAAAGTATTCATGGAAAAACGGCTTACCTCTGCATTCATAAGAAGCTGTTCAAGCAGCAATGCTGGGTCGTTGACTAAGGAAGTGTAGTCAGGCTGCTTCAATGAATCGATGCATGTGTACATCTGAAAATAATCAGGGCACCCCACTCTCACAACGGAATCAAGAACACATCAGTAATTCACAGCGGGACCTAAGCTAGTAATCAATATTACTATCATAGAAAATACAAGCTTTGAAATCCTGTTGCCGCATGAATAAAAATGTAGAAAGTCATTTTCCAGTCACTAGATAACTTATCAGTCATATTTCCCCTGCAGAACAGCATAAATGTTGCTGAGTTCGACAACCTGGTCCAGTCTATCTCTTCATGGCATTTTAATCTCATTGCTAGTTGCTTACATGTTTGTCGACGTTTCCAAGCACACTATTTTTTTGGAAATTCTCATGTAAATTCAAAATTTCTACCCAAGGTAGAGGACCTTATATTTCATAGTATTCTCTGTAATAAGGGGTGCTAAATGCGCATTATGTTACATGCCCAAATTAAGTTAAAGCAGTCACTTTGGTGTCTGTTGAAGAGAATGCTAGTCTGCACTGATGGTGCTTGGACGAAGTGCAGTGCACTGTAAATGCAGAATTTTTCAATAATCATTAAACTGATTCAAATCTGTTCACTCAAAGGTCATGTCAAATGAGTAGCTGAAGAAAAATTTAGGGTGTTGCCCTGACTTGTTATAAATTCGTGAAAAATCTCTAAATTACAAAACACTGCGGAAAATTCTTGGTGCTGCGTCTTGTGAACTGTAGCAACCATGAGGCTAGGTTACTTTCTATTTCACCCATTCGACTATCAAATGCAAAAAAGCCAGCACAAAATGAAAGAAAGAAAAAGATTTGTTTTTACTGTTATTGCGATTTGAACGGCCACAATTTTAAGAAATGCCAATGTAGGCCACAGAATACAATGAGAAAGGGCTTTTTAACTTTTGCATAAGAAAAGTATGAACACTACAAAAAAGATTTAAGAGCCCTTCCACAACTATAAAGATGGGAGACCAGCGAAGCTGTATTGGTGAATAACCCTATTAAGTTATGTACGGCGACTTATCATATTGGTAGAATAAACACACATACGCAGAACTTCCTTAGAATTAATTCTAAATTATAATTCTCATGCAATTTGTTTCTGGGTATTTTCAATAAAACAAGCACTACAGCCATTTTCTGTGACCATACTTTTCCCTGTAGACAGTCATTTATCGACAACAGACGTCTGTAACGTTTACAACTTCACCAGAAACTAACTTGTAATTATGACAAGTACTCCAAACTCGGCGTAATGATACAGTCATCTCAGCGGCCAATTCCAGTATAATTTTTTTCCAAAATACCTATATTAGTCTGGGAGCCACTGAGCATTTTATGCCAGTTCTGAAGCAAGTGCTTGCAATTCTTTGTCGACGTGACCCAATAGACAGATGCAATTTTAGTCAGAACCTAGCACAAGACAGCTTAGCTGTAATTTGCCCACTTGCAAATTTAAGTAACGACATTGCAAAACAATACTTTCAGGGCATTCAGGTTATTTGAGTTGTTAAAGTTCTACCTTGAAACGATACTAGCCTACAGTAACTAGACCCTCCCAGCCAACATTTTCCTTCTGTAAAAAAGCCCCGCTGCAACGACCTACCCTGAGCCCAATGCCCAAACGCTGGTACGATGCCAGCTCAGAGTCCATGAGGACACTGGGAGTACTTGTCCATCAGGTGGTCCAAGAGAAGGATCTTCCCAGTCCGTCGGAAGTCGGTCGAGCACCTTTTGCCAGAGCGGAAACGCTTCACTGTCCTCGTTCCACCCTTCAGTCAGCTGGGGGGAGATTAGAAGTGAAGAAATGGCGAGTACCACGCACTGCCCGCTAGGACCAAAAGAAGCGGTTCTTAATGGCTCTATGCTTCGACAAAACCTGCCTAACTTTGAAGTATCCATACCACGCATTGTTCTGTGAGTCAACTGTTCCCAAGAAAGCTGTGTTAATGGGGAGTAGAAGTGTCACTAGGTAGACTCTATTAGATCCTACATACGCACCACTAAACACAGCAATCACTATTGCGTCTAAAAAAAACTTGTTTTCATTTCAGCTCGCTCAAACAGAAAAATACTTGAAATAAAAAGCAATATGCTCAGTAGCGTGACACTGCTACTTTTAAAGCACCTTGAAAAAATTATTCCCGACTCAACTATGGTGAAATAATTAAACACTTCACTTCTGACTTGACAGTTCTTGCACATTAATCACAGTACCAATGGTAATGAGGACCCCGAGTAATTTAAATATAACTTGCCCTTCTAACAGGACTGCTAAACAGCTACCAAATTTAGCTCAAGAAAAAATCAGTAAAAAAAGACCAGAAAAGTACCTTAGTAGTTACAATTATTTTGCATATCAAATGAGTCAATTAACACTTTACGTATTCGTGCTTAATTAAAGCAATAGAAAAAGTGTTAGCACCGACCTTGAATGCCTCAGATGAGTTGGGTGGTGACTGCGTCAGCAGATGGAGTGCTTTCAGCTCAGTGGCAATCTGAAAGTGCAAGAGAAATCATCATCCGCTATTCACAAGGAATGCCATATTGGCAACGTTTAAAAAATCCGCACTGATTTTATATGTGGACGCCCCAAGAAACTGCACTATAACAAGTATACTGTACTTTAAGAGACTGCGCCTTAATAAGCACTATGCTCATGCATTGAATTCAACAGGGACGTGAACCACTGGTCACAAAAACTCGTATTGTATGTGATCGAACACTGCAAGTGGTAAATGGTTTCTACTATAATATTTTAATTACTGCATGCATTCCTTTTTAATCACCGCTACGGCACATTCATACCCTGCAAAGGGACGTGCATAAACTGTAGGCCCCATCTTGTAGTAGTCTGCCGTGGCCTCCAAACCGCGAAATCCCTCTCCGCAACGTCTATGCACGACTCCAGTATGCCCACAAACATCCACTCACAACCACTGTGGGATTTTTCAAAAAGCAAAGCCACCTTCGATGAATGGGACGAATCTGAGCGAGAATTGTTTCCATAAACGTCCCACTCAGGACCATTTTGGGATTTCTGAAAAGCCCAAAAGCCAGTTTCGACCAACGGGACGAAAACGAACATGCATCTCACACTGAGGCATTCTTTCCGAACAGCGTGCAGGTCCGACCAGCGGGCGGCTATGCTGTACAGGGAGCAGTCGGAGAGCCTCTGCAGGACCGAGAGCGGGTCGGACGCCGACTTCAGCGCCGCGTCCTTCCAGGTGCAGAGCTGGTCGTCATTCTCAATGTTATCCGCTATCTGCAGAAACGAAACAAAGCAGTGACATGCAATGGGTTAGGCCCACACTGACATAAACAAAACATATGCAGTAGTTTGCATACAATGACAGTGATAGTGACTGCTGTTCGGAGTACGTTGAAATGACACGTTCTAAACTCGAAACGTAGAACCAGCTTTGCTGGTCTCGCCATCTGTGCATTGATACAGGCATAAATGAATCTTACATTCAATTAAACATTTTTATTCTCGGTATAACTGAACGGTTTTTGGGCATAAAATCTGCCTATGCCCTTACCCACCCTTACAGCAACGTTTTGAACAAAAGTGCAGTTTTCAGTGCCTCTCTCGTGTAAGGGCGATACGGCGCTCAAACCATCTTAGAACGGCTCTAGTGCCTTTCTCAAATGAGGGCGATACGGTGCCAATGACAAGGGACACAGTAAGTGTTGAGAGAGGCGCCACGTGCAGACACTATCATCATCATTGGCCTGAGGGAAAAGAGAGAGGAGTGGAACGTGAGGAGGATAGAGCTGGTGCAAAGGGAATGAAGGGTTAATCGGTAGGATGCGTCTGCGTCAGCGGAGTTACTGTGTTGAATCATGAAACTCTATTCTGCTGTCCCTGCTCTTGCACCGCAATGGAGCACCGAGTGCTTCAACAATGAGCAACATTAAATATCGTAACATTTTCCCACATCAAGTGTCGGCGAGAAAATCGCATTGAGAAGCGAAAGCTAAAGCAAGCGCTTGTTTAAAGCCCTTGACAATATCAATTTCACCTAGGACATCCACAAATCCACTAAAGGAGAGACAAGTTATGCTAGCAAAGCAAATCCTAGAGACGGCCCGTACCTCTTGGTACAGGTTGAACCTGTCGAGCTCCTCGGAGACCTTCCCGTGTAGCTCCATGTTTCCCTGGTACAGGCACTCCGACTGCAGGGTCTCCAGGGTCTGGCGTGCGTGGACGTCCGGCCAGCGGACGTAGTGGGCAAGCACGCACTCGGATCGCAGGGGGAGGTCTTTGATCCGCATGGCATGCGTCCAGGGCCCAATGGCACTAAGACGAACGGGAGGCCGAAAGTAGCAATTTAAAGGGGCCACCATGTAGACAAGACAAAACACAAGTTTGGTTCATTCGATAGATTGCCTTATTAGAATCATACTGACACCACTTTTACCGCACACTTCGCTCAAATAAGCTGTACAATTAGGAAAAAAGGGAATGGCCATGCGACCCACTCGCTCATTTCTCGCGGCAGAACCTATGATGTCATACCAGACAGCTCTGCGATTGGCGGAGGCCGGCAAAAGCAAATGCAAGTTAGGCAGGGCTCTTAAGCTTGCCGAATGAGCTATTTGTGCTTAAATTTAGGGCTCATTCTTTTCATAGCAGTAAAAACGGTGGGATAAACTGTGGAAGTTATGAAAGCACACGTAAAAATAGAAGAACCGATGTGTACTGCTGTTGGTACTGTGCACTAGTCTTGTTTTACCTGCACAGCACTGCGGCTCTTTGGGGTTGTCTCAGACGACACTGGCCGATTGGCGTAAGCGACGGCATCTTAAGGGACCATATTTATCGAGGAGCACCATGTTTCATGAAACGATTATTTTCTCTATGAATAAAAACAAGCCAGGTGCAAATACGGTCAAAAACAAAGCAAAGGCAGAAAACGGCCCGCCGCATTATGGTGGTGCCATCTAGGTTGACTAACGGTAAACAAGTCTCTGCTTCACACCATGTTAAAGGGGTCCTGAAATACCTTCCACCGATGCATGGATGTACATGTAACCAAATAAAGCAATGTATTAGCCATCTCCTCCCACAAGAATTTTGTTAAAGCGATGGGTATTAGCTAAGAAATCGTAAATCAAAAACCGCGCGTTATGGTCGCACCGCGTTTCCTCCTCCTTTCAACTTACTCTCCGCTGTTGACGGCGCGCCAGCCCTCCCTCCCGTGATGCTGCGCTCCGCGGCGGTGACGTATCTTCCGCTATTGCGCTGCTCACACTGCCGTCTGCTACGGGCAAGCTTTGTTGACACCTTGAATCATGCACTCCACTCAAGGCTGGAAAAGCGAACGAAAAACCTGGCCGCAAGTGTGCGGCGGCCTGGCCTTGCCCTTTCGCGGTGTACGTGGCTGTCTTATTTTGCGGTGGTGGTAATTCCTGCCGGCGGCATGTGAAAGAGACATTTTAGACCGATACAGAACCCGTGCACAAAACCATCGACAAAACGCTTCAATCATGTGATCAGTTCAGCTTGGGGCAACGCGTGGTGGAGAGCGGCAACGTTGGCAAAACATGCTCCGGCGCAGCTCTGAGCTTTCTAGCGCTGGAGCGAGCGCCATTTCTTTGACAATCTCAAACATCGGTTGCCTTGGCAACAAGGCACAAACCGCCCCAGAAGTCAGTTACGGTTGCATGATCCCGGTTCAGCTCGGGGCTCCATCTCGCGACATGTGGGCACTGCAGGCGTACCACTCACTCCCATTGGGAAGTGTGAGATGCGTTTGGCATTACAGGAGGCGATGGTGTGTGTTGTGGACGCCTTTGTTTCGCGATGAAATGCGACGTTGTGCTTCTGCGGGTGGATAGTGCTTCCCATGTTCTGGATTATCTTTCGCGAGCGACGTACGACTCAACCTCGCATGGGGTATGTGCAGTGTGCGTGGTTAAAAGCCATCTCGGCTTGCGCGCCAGAGTTAAGTGACTTGCTGTTC
The DNA here is from genome assembly GCA_013339765.2 of Haemaphysalis longicornis. Classification (NCBI taxonomy): domain Eukaryota; kingdom Metazoa; phylum Arthropoda; class Arachnida; order Ixodida; family Ixodidae; genus Haemaphysalis; species Haemaphysalis longicornis. The sequence continues at coordinate 192,459,466 of CM023452.1, forward strand.
GTCCCCGCAAACCACGCGCGAGGTGAGTGCCGAATTTACGACGGGCAGGAGCAGGCAACCCATCGTCTGTCAATCGCGTTTCAGACTTGCAACGCATGTTGTGACGTTGTGTTCGTTCGAAACGCATCTCTGGTTTGTTTTGAAGTTGAATAAAATGCATCCGTCAAACCCGGGCATTCGGCTCAGGGCGTTCTCTGCGATTGCATGAAAGAAGTGCCACGGTGCTTCAACGCTTTCTTTATGGAACGTACTCATGTAAGAGAATATCCATGTCGTGTTATGGCCGTGTTGCATTCAATACGAACGGTTAAGCGTTTCTTTACACTTGTTTCGTTTGTCGTAAAATGTCCAAGCACTCCGGCACTCCACTCCGCTGGCAGATCAGCCGGCGAGCCGACGCTGAGCAGACGACTCATCTCTTTGCCGGAAGTGCGTGAAAAAGCCGCCCAATAGCAGGATGTCTAGCTCATGACGAACATCTGGGAATCGATGATGTAGACATGTGAAGATGGCGGCGTCCAAAAACACGAAGGAAAGGGTGAGAAAAAAGCGACAAACTTTGCAACAAAAAGTGTGAGCTTTCCGCTGCGCGTAAAAGAGTAATACTTGGCACAGATGGTGTTGACGACCCAATCTAACGATTGCGCTACTTCATTTAGTGTGCTCAAAACGCCTTTCAGGGCCCCTTTAAGCCTGAAGACACGTTCTTATGGCGTCATTGCAGACGTCGTTTTAAACACACGATTGGAGGAAGAAGAATCAAAAGTTAACTAAATTGATTAATTTTGCAGTGAATAAAGCATCTTTTGCTGCCAGGCAAGCACTGGGGGCACTATTAAAACCGAAATCTTTCGAATAAAACAAACCTGTATTTGTCTGCATGGCCCCTTTAATAAGAAACTCGAGAGGAACTTAAAGAAAAAACATATGGCCTCAAGCAGGCTAAGATGAAGTAGGACTTGGGAAGATATACCTTATTTGCACGATTCTAGCATGCCCCCAATTGTAATGTGCAGGTAAGTTTACTTAGAAAAATTTGAAAAAAATATTCTGATGCCGATTCTACCGTGCAAATGTGAAAAGCATGACACCGTATACCTGCCAGAAGACATTGTATTTGACTCACACAATGCATGCAGTAATGCTGGCAATTGTACTGTGGCAAGTTATGATGGAACGCACTGACAATGTTTCACTGCACTATGCTCCCACAAGAAACAATTGAGAGAAGCAACTTGAGTCCCCTTATTGAATGGGACCTCACCAGGCGTTTCAATCGCCTTCTGCCCCATTTATCTTGGCAGAAAATTGAAATGCGAAATTCTTTGTATGATGTACAGCAAACCCTCGTTATAATAAAATCCCTCTTTTCGAATTCTTGCTTTTAATTCAGTGTTTCATGATTCCCACTACAACGCATGAACACCAGCTCATTTCCACTCCTATTGAAGCAGTGCTGATAATGAAGTTAGAGTCCTGTTTTGAGGATCTCATTATAACTGGGGTTTACTGCATGTGCACTATTAAATCCCACGTAGGGCACGGTTTTCACTTCCCACCAGACTTGGGAAGGAAAGAAAGAAAAAGATGATGAGTGATTTATTGAAATAGAAAGTGGAAAATCAGTGGACTGGAGATATTTTAAACCCACACCACCATCCAGGAACCCTTAGACGGCATGGGCCTCGTGGGGCACCTCAGGAGCTATGTACAGGCGTTTTTGACTGGTTGCACCCTTTGGGTAAAGGTCGGCCAGGCGACCAGTAGCCCACGAGACGTCCACTCTGGGGGGTGCCCCAGGGGAGCGTGCTGAGCTAGCTCATGTTCAACTTGGTGATAGCGCCCCTGCCACTCACAATGTGGGTGGCACGTTGCTAGCGCAAGGTTTGTTGGTCAATGATGAGGAAGTAAAAGCACTGGCGACAAGGTGTTTGGAATGATTGTGCACTGTGGTAGGTCTCCTCTCCTCTCAAGATTCACACTACCAAAACAAGCAAGAAAGCAAGCAAACAAACAAACAAACAAACAAACAAAACAAAACAAAACAAAAAAACAAGCAAACCTCTCCAGGCTCTCCTGCTCTCTGCTGGGCTGCGAAGCAGCGAGGAGGCTCAGGATGCAGCGCCGATAGAAGATGAGGTCTTCATGCACTGCACCATCCAAGGCATCCACAAACTCGATGATGAGCAGCACGCTGATCCAGTCCCGTTGCCCGGCCGCCCCGCTCAGGGCCTCCCAGACAACGTTGGAGCTGGAGCAGCCACGCAGGGCCATGGAGGTCCAGGAGGCATGGCTCTGCGGCGTCGACAGCTGCATCCATAGCCCGTACACGTGCGCCAGAAGGTTGTCCAGGGGAAGGCCCCGGTACTTTACCCCGTCCTCCAGCTGCGGGCTCTTGGGAGCCTGGGCGATGACGCGGAGATGAGAACATCGTACATTACCTCTTTGGTCACTGATTAAAGTAGCGATATTCCATTCTGAGATAGGTAAAAGCTAGACACTTCTGGTGCGATGCAAAACGTCAATTGAAAGTGTTGATATGCCGTGCCGCGCTCCTGAACTTACGTAAAGGACACCAAACCACACTTATTTATGAAAAGAATGTATAGGTTGTATTCACTGGCGAGGCACGCATGCTGGCAACCATGCAAGCGTGCCATTGGTGGTTACATTGGGCTCCGCGGGATGGCGGTACTTGTCCGTGCTAAGCACATGATGTGTGTTGGACATTCCAACTCTACCCCACCGAATGTAAAGTAATGCCTCAACTCCTATGCAAGTGTGATTAATCACATCTCTGTTGACACCACCGTTGAGAACCGGGTTGAAACGGAGCAGACGACGCACGCCAATGTTTTTTTTTTCTGCAACGTGCGGGCGCAGTGGCACAAGCCGCGCCATGTTCGTGGCTCTTTGGCCATAAACATGGCCGTTTGCAGTGTTTCCAAGAGAATAAATTGACAGCTAAACTTTTCAGTGGATACTATCCATAGAATTGAGCCAAGAAAACATTTCACAGTAGGGGTGTGCGAATGCCGAGTAGTAACTTTCGAATGAAATATCGAATCGAATTCGGAAAAAAAGCCAAATATCGAATCGAATATTGAATATCAATTTTGTTTTTACAGGCCTTGAGTTTTTATAGGTTTTTGTGCAAAAGCAGAACCTACTTCGCATGTTTGGGAGACATGACATTCTTTTTCAACCTGGAGAACGCACTTTTCAACTTGCATTGGCGGTACTCCAGGAATCCAGAGCGGGCATGATAAGCATTAAAACAAAAAAAAACACGACTTGCACTGGAGTTCCTGTACTGCAATCATAGGCAACGACTATTCAGAGCTTCGTAACTCAGAAGCGAGCACTTTGCAGGCAAGAACAATAGGACGCGAAAGCAATCATGGACCACGATAAGGCACTTCTTCGGAAGCACATAAGCAGCGTGTGTTGCGGAAGAATGCAGTCCGAAGCCACCGCAACGACAGAATAACTGTCATGGTGTCCGAAAGTTCCTCTTCTTTCTCATCATCTTTTTTCCCTACCGTCCTCGGGCCATGTCCTCTTCTTCCTCTCGGTTACTTTGCTATGCGACGCAATAAATTCAACAGCGTGAAGCATGAATAATATGTAGCAGAAGGAAAGCTCGCGCTACAGTCGCCGTGGACAAGCCTGCGCTATCCACTGTGGTCTAAAAAACAAGTAAAGACACAGTAACCATACGCCAACTGCATTAAAAACAGCTAGAAACGCTTTTAATTTTAAATTAACGGAAGCGCAGTCAAAACGGTGGTGGTCTTTACGGGAAGCTGCCCTAAGATGTAAACATCTGGTCACGGAATTAAAAATGGCGGCCAGAGTCGACGGCGACTGCTCGAAAAAAAGATCTTATTGACACAATCACAAATTACTCCATGCAGCGGAATAAAATTTACGGCGTCTGCAAGACGCGCTCGTCAAAAGTGCGATTAGGATGAAACTTGCCGAGTAGACGGTGTAGCAGCAGTGCATTAGTGTGCGCCCACATCTCTCGCTTTCGCAAAGCCGGGGAACGTTCGGAAACTCCACTGAACTATTCGAAAAAATCGAATAGTAGATATTCGATTCGCGAATCGAATTATTCGCGGAGGGGGCACTATTCGATTCGTATTCGAAAATTCGAGTATTCGCACACCCCTATTTTACAGTAAAAAAAGTCAAATCCCCTTCTTCACATAAAGATGGTTAAAACACGAAGTTTTCGCCGCGCAATCAGAATCAAAGTCAAATTCCAAAATTTAAACTGCTTCAACCGGGTTGGAGTGGCGTAATCAGACAGACGTCAACTTTACAACGTGAAAGACCCAGGTTCGATTCCGACCACAGGAAGCACCTTCTTGTTTTGAGACGCTTGATGTGCCTTTCTGGAAACCCATCATCATCATGTGCCCTCCGATTGTGTAAAGTTGGCTTTCCTGCAGTGCGCTTAGACTTTCCGATAGCATCAGTAAGGCATAGGAAGCTTCGCTGTAGAATAAATCATGCGTCTTGCAAAAAATACTTGCCCTTCTGAAGCTCGAACATGTGGTATTCCCACCAAAACCCATGGTTCCACCCATTACCGTATTTTCGCATATATAACCAGCCCCTCCATATAATCCGCACCCCCACTTTCAGCCTGCCGAAAAAAAATTCTCGCGTATTGTCCGCACATTTGATGCAGGAAAGGCTGCACAAAAGCTACAGCTCAAGCAACACATCACATACTATGCAGACAGAAAAAGCATATATTTAGCAAGTAGAACACACTGACTGCAAGAAGAAAGTCACAGTTCACTCAGTGTCGCTGCTCTTGCTAACGCTATCACTTGAGCCGCAGTCCTGTGTTGTACACAAGGTCATCTTCGGTTCCATCTGTGTTGTTTGTTTTCTTTGTTTGTTTGTTGTTTTTTCTTCCTTGTCCTTCTATGTTTTGTGCAATCACTGCCTTGGAAGGCTTAGCCAGTGTTATTGCGTAGGAGCTTCACGGCACAACGCGCATTGCCGCGAAGCTGCACTAAAAGAATAACCCCGCGTATTATCCACACCCCTACTTTGCTACTGAAATTTTCACATTTTTGGTGCGGGTTATACGCGTGAAAATACGGTAGGTCAGTGAGGCTTTACAGCGGGGGTTAATTTGGCAGATGCTAGAAAGAAAAAGAAAGAAAGAAAAAAGGACTAGACTGACTGGACTGACTGACTGGACTGACAGGACTGACTGGACTGACTGACTGGCTGACTGACTGACTGACTGACTGACTGACCGATGTATTTATTTAGTTATTTATTTATTTATTTATCGATCCATTGCAGGGTTTACCATGCCGACACTACACAGGCGACATCCTGTGTAGTGTCGCCTGTCATTTGACATCCACCTGAAATCCATCCACTGATTTTATTTTGCCCGTATTTTTAGCAAGGCATTTTTCACTTTTAACAAGATGCAATTCTGTGAATCCCAGTTCATTGAAACAATGGTCTATATTTGCATTCTCGAACTTTGGAATACTTCAGAAATGTTCAAATTTTACTAATAGTGTCTGGAATGCCGTTTGATGGTGCTTCAGCTCCATGCTGCAGCCATGGCTAGAATGCCGTTCAACGACATTTGAATAGCTAAGACTAGGCTGGCACAGGGTGGAGCATCTGCCGTTGTGGTGTAGACACCCCTCATAGCTTCCTAACACCAAGGGTGTCAGGAAGCTATTGCCTCCTTGCCTCCTACCCGTTCTTGCCTCCTACCCGCTCTTCTACCCTCCTACCCGCTCTTGCCTCCTTTATTATTTTTTCGTCTTTAGTTTCAATCATAATTTTTACATCTTATGTTTGTCTTAGCTGTTTAAAGGATTGCTTTCTGTTAATTGTGTTATATATGGTTAGGTTATGTCACGTAGTGTTATGTAACAGAGGGGGAAGTAGTGTTATGCCCCTGCTATCCAAAGCGAATGACATTAGCTGTTAATGACATTCGGTTTGGCCGTGCAGGTCTACACGGCGAAACAAATGTCATTTGATCCTGATAGCGGTGATGATTAGCGAGCTTGCAAAACCACAAAATTATATTTCAAGTGCATCTAAATGTTTTAATAAAAAATAATTTTGTAAAACATAACAAAAAGATTATTTTTTAAAAATAAAAATAAGAAAATCACTGGTTTGGGTGACAAGAGTAGACATCACAAGCCGAGACAAGTCTGCAAGAAATTCTGTATTAGGGTGGCGAGTGCACTAGGGATGAGATTTTTTTTTTTTGTTAGTCATTGTTTGTCTTTTTTTATTGGAAAAACAACATGAAGGGGAAAATATAAGTTTACTAACAGTAATTAGAAGCAGTATTATTTGGTTTCTTCTTCTCTAGTGACGTGCCACTGCTGTCGAGGCTACTCATTTGGCTGCTGAATGAGCTCCCGAACCTCAGTAGCCCGCTCAATGTCGTTCGCCTCAAATTTTGTTTGGTATTCTCGTGTAGCGCTGAAGAGTGAACGACGTTTTCTCTAGATGTCATTAGATCTGCCGTGTGACAGGAGTATTAAACGCAGCATTTTTTTTTAGATGCGAAGCATCTCATGCTCCGGGCTGTGTCCCTCCCTCAATGTCGTTGTCCGTCGTCCGCACTCTACTGCACATGCGAGTCTCTTCAGCACCGTCAGCGTTTGGGCTGACGCAGCGCAGTCCACTATAGAAAGAAATAGTTAGGCAGCGTCCGGTTTCGATCTCATGACTCTCTGGCCGCAACGCAAGGTACGTGGCGCTCTTCCCACTGCGCTACAAACCGAGACGGGAGCATGTGCTACGAACGCGCCTTATGTCCTTCACTCATTCAAACTGCGTCAAAAAGCTACTGATACAACGAAGGCACGCGAAGCTGAACGTCAACGGAAACGACGAACTGAAAACTAATGGGAACTTCAGCCGACCCCATGGCTGCTTCGCACACTACTAAGGGTTCCCCTACGGGAAGATGGTGTAAGTTCCTTATTTTTTTTTTACAAAACGCTGGTGGATGCCGCTTTAGGGTAAATGCTCATAGTACTGTTGGACGGCACTGTAGTCACGGCCTATTCAATTTGAAGCTTGATCGAAGATTATACAGTAAAAATTCGATAATTCGGATTCACGGGACCGGGAAAAATGTCCGAATTATCCGAATGCCGAATTAATGAATGAACAGGAAAAACAACATTAAAATCATGTTGGAGAAGCATACCTTTATTTGCTGAAGTATTTTGTAATAGTCGTCTGCTTTTTCGCGCAGATTCCGGCTGACATTACAATTTTTCTTAACTCTTCCAAGTGGCCAACAGCACACAAACTGTCGGAACTGCTCAGGCAAACGTCCTTTAATATCAAAAGCGCCTCCGAGACTTCTCGTCAGGTGCGATGAGGTCGCGGCTGCACCTCCTCGCATGACTCTTCGTCAGAATCATGGTCTTCCTGGGCGCCCGTGACATCATTAATAATTTCTTCATCGGTCAGGAGACTAGCATTTGTCCGAATTAAGCGGTGCGGGGCCGAATTCTGACGAATTAACGAAGGTTTGGTCCCTTAGGCTAACATGCGCTTTGGCCGGGACCAATTGAGCCGTCCGAATTATCCGAATTTCCGAATTAACGGGTGGCGAATTAGCGAGCTTTTACTGTACTATTTGCTTCGATATTCGGAAGTCTCGAATATCTCAGACACCCATCATCGACCCTCCCTACCTTGGGGAGCATGAACTTGAGCAGGCGAACAAGAAGTGGGCAGTGGGTGTCCAGGTAGGCGAGCACGGACGGAGGAACCTTGGCCCCTCCGGACGTCAGGCCGTTACCGCCGCCATCTGGAGAGGCCACCAGCGGCAGCGTGCCATCCAAGACCACACCAAACATGGAGTCTTCCTTCTGGTATTCCACTACAAAGTCCTCGGGAATGACTGGAAAAAAGCAATAGGGGTTCTGATTTATGGGGAGGCAGTGGCAGTGTGACGAGATGTACTGCCACCCTTCCAGAATTTAAAAAAAAAAAAAAAAAAACAATAGTCCACAAAAAGTTCATGCTGTCTTGTTGACAAACAGGGCAAGTTTTAGGTGGGAGCCACGAAAATAAAATATATGGAGGGAGAGAAGGAGGGAAAGAAAGTGCAGAAAAAAACCACTGCGATGTCAAAATGCCGTGCAGTTTGTTAATGAAGCCCACATTCCAACTGTAGTTGAACTTAAGTGTTGTGAAACACAATTTTACGAATGAAGTCGACTCTCCCCCACAGGCTTGGCTTAAAGCTTTTTAATATACCCTACAAAGTTTCTGCTTCAACTAAATAATTCGTGGCCTCGGCAACTCAACTAAACTATCAACTTTTCAGCTATCAACTTTTGGCACACAAAACTAGTTTAAACTTCAGGGTTAGTGAAGCTGCACTTGGATTACGGGGCACATTGCAGTGAGTGGCTTCAGGTTAGTTGTAGCCAGCTAAAAAATTTTTCTAAGAAAGGTAAAACTTTTTTCACGTGGGCATTTTTGTACTTAGCCTCTATAACACCTTATCTTGGTACGACGTTTAAGAGTGCAACATCACAACGCAGCTCGCAAACAGCCTTAAAGGTTGCCCTCTGGACAAGCATTGGCCTTTCTGTTCTTCCTAGCAGTAGTAGTTTAAAAGGGGACCACTAGACGCTTACTTTGCTGTAGCGAGGTCCTCAGCTCCTCACAGCTTTCATCCAACTGCATGTGGGTAGCTAGGAAAAAGTGCATCTGCCATGGGAAGATGATCTGGAAGAAATCCACAAAACATTCAGACTACCAGCACAGGGGAAAAAAGAAGCACATACTACCTACACAAAGCTGCACTGCTTGCTTGCATCATTACAGTCTACAACGTGCACCCTCCAAAAAAATGTAATGGACTGGCTACGCAAAGTTGTGCAGGCAAGCAGGTTCACCCTTTAAGGCTCACTACAGAAGGCTTAATTTAAGGGGGGGCACACTGGTCTTAGGAACTTTTTTTTTTGCTTTCCAACCAATTTTGAAGAAACTTTATGAGCTTGTTCAGTTTTTTTCCAGCTGATTTCAAATGTCTATCTAGTTTTGATGTGAGGTAACCAGTTTCTGAGTTAATTAAAACAGAAAAATACTATTCTACAAAAAAGTACCACCAAGGTATCAATAGATACCAGAAGTTGTGGAGAATGGAATGCGGGAAGCAGTTTTTTTTTTTTGTAATCACATACAAGTTTACATAAATTCGAACTTCTAGGTTTGAGCTAAGTCTGCTAACCAATTAAAACACTGGTAATTAAACAACTAATGAAGCATAAAATGCAAAATCTGCTTCCCTTATTGGATGGTTTAGACATTCAGCTCCACAGAGCAAAAGAAATCATCTTCCAAGCTGCACTACATGCTGGGGTGTGTCTCTTGAGAATGTCCTATTACTGCAACATCACTCGTGGCGAAGAAGTGGGGAATTACGGAAAAATTCATTTTTTGTTCAAATTGGGGCTCTGTGGCTTTTATAAATACCTAGTACTGTTCCAAGTATGCAATTTTTGGAGGAAGAACTGTGCAAATCAAGAGAAAAGTGATACCTAGAAAAATGCTTTCTTGAGTAATTTTTCGGTCCTAAAGTCCCATGTGCCCCCCTTTTAAAAGGGTCTGCTGAACTTTCCAGCCAGATCTGCACCTGTCATTGACGATCTTGGAGGCACTTTTGGAGGGCTATGCAAACTTCACTGCAGTCAACTCCCGTTAATACGAAGTCCACGGGGACCGCAAAAAACTTTGGATTAACCTAACTTCCAATTAAACAAAGAGCGCAATAAAAACATTGTTGTCAGCCCGCAACCACGTCTCCCTTCTTGATTCCAATCAGCATATGACACTGGTTGCCTTATACTCCAGTCACACGGGCACTTTCCATCACGATCAAGTTTTCGAGCGCGCTCAACGCACTGCCGCTGCTACACGGCCCATTTTAATCGCGATCGAGAAGTTGCACTGCTTGCACTCGTGTACGCCAGATGGTGCCAACAATGTACTTGCGGCCGGCATTAGGTAACTTCACGCGGTCGTAGGTATATGTAACTATGGAAATGTTACCGCACGCTTATTTGGGTCAAGTTATTTGACACAATTTGTGGCATTAGTTGAAGTTTTCACCTGGTGTGTCATTACTGAGCGGGGACGAGAGTATCGCCGCTTTCGTTCGATCGCGCTAGGGTGGCTAATCGCGCTTGGAAACCTCGATCGCGCTTGATAAACCAGGATTGAGTTCAAGCGGGATCGAGCTCAATCGCGATTGCAACTGCCGTGTAGCATGCGCCCAATCGGGATTGAGCTCGATCCGGATCGACTCAATCGTGATTGAAAGTGCCCGTGAGACAGGGGTATTACTCCTAAAATCGAAGCCTGAAGCGTCCACCACAGAGACTGCTCACACAATGCTATTCGTTAAAAAAAAGAAAGAAAGAAGAAAGGTTGAGAACTTCAAAAGAGAGAGATGCATATGCTGGCATGCGACTTAATTAACTGGCCTGCCTCTTTATCAACGGCTCGTTACCTCAGTTGTGATGGCGCCGACACCAGTGCGGAACACGGCGCTGCCTTCGGCTTGAAAATTTTGAATTTTATTGAGAAAGGACAGTCACCTCGATGCTTCTTATTTGAAATAACTTCCAATTAACCGATGTAATCGGTTTTAGCGTCTAATTATCAAGCAATTTTTTTCATTGGATCACATGTAACATTGCCAGGACCAGCACATCACATCCAGTTAACCGAATATTCCAAGTGACTTCAAATTATCGAGATCTGACTACATACATTTGGGGTTTATAAGACCTGGAACATATACCTAAGCTTGGGCACAAGAGTAGCCAGAATTAACTCGCACACAGCTGCACACACGTGATTTATGCCGGTTGGCCTATCAATGTTCCGTGGAGCAGATTTACTGTTCCCATATATAAAAAAAAAAAAAAAAGAAAGAAAACCGTTAGAGGAATCCTTACTGCTTTCTCAGCACTTGAGCTGAAATAGCATCCACAAACAGTGATGTCTCGGCACTGATGTCATGTTCATGCTTCAGTACACATGCACCACCATGCAACCCTCGAGTGATGTCTACCCCGCTCCCCTTTAGAGAGCAGCTGCAAACGTAATCTTTACCAGAACACAAGGGGGGGGGGGGGTCCCATTGTTCACCGGCGCCTATCATCTATCATTTGGTCATTTGGTTCCGATGCTTCTTTTGTGTTTTTTTTTTTCTTTGCACAAATGCTGAGCTCTATGCTGAACGCCTGAATAGCCTGACACACGTGCTCGGTGTCTTGGGCGGGAACTGCTGGGTGCTGCCTGGGATTTTTGTTTACGACACGAAATTTTCTGACCAACTAGAGGCAAACAGCCTCGCTGTAAAGGCAAAAACAAACAAACAAACAAACAAAAACCAAAGAATTAGTGGCTTACCATCCTGACTCCCTGCCTCGTCATGGCCTTGATGTGCGCCATGCACCTATCCACTGCCGCTTGCAGCTGACTCTCTATTGTCTCCGGGTATATCACCTGAGAAAGGGCAAGACATAGCAACCAAGAGTCAAACCAAACACAGTCACTTGAAACGTAGTTTAGATTCCCATTATGCAGTCCTTGTATCTTTTCAAAGCATTGTACTAAGCATGAGCCCTCAGGGCAGAGTCTTATAGAGTTAAAAACAAACAGCACTACCGCAACTTCTTCAAAAGCCAGTTCCCCTGGACCAACCTCGAGCTTGGGGTCCGAGATGCGACCCTGCACCAGGGCGAAGACAACCTTGGGGTGAAAGTGAGGCGCAAACTCCTTCTTGACAGGCGGCTCCTGAGAAACTGCAACAGCAGAGTGAATAGGGTGAATAGGGTGAATCCTTGGCATAATGAGTCCTGTTTTATTTTAAAGGAACTTTGTGATGTAAAAACTTGTCTCTCTCCAATTTCTGCACCAACATTACATTTCCCCCTCAATTTACAAAGTTTGAGCCACAGGCTCAATTTAACAAAGTTTAACAAAGCCATAGAGCAAAACCAAATTTCAATTGAGATTTTACAATCTATAGAGTAAGAAACGTGTTTTATCCTCCAAATGCTTGAAGGCAACTCTTTCGGCACTGCTACAATCATCAGCACAACGTGCAATTATGCGGCACATTTTTAAACCTCAAGTGAACAAGTTTATGTTTCAGCACCATTGCATATAGAAGAGAAAAACAAAAGGATGAATAAATAAAGCCTACTCAGCATCTCCAAGAACGGGTCGACTCCATCGCTGGCAATGACATCCATTTGATGATCACAGAAAAGCAGCCTCCTCTTGATGTGGAACAAGCTGAAACAAAAACAAAGCAGCACAAAACACATTTTAAGCTAAAATCTACAGCAAAAAAACTTAAAATTACTGGTTAGGACATGTGTGCACAGCAGAGCATAGTTTTCAAAAACCCTGCGATTCTGATTTCTGCGAATGGGCCTAGCCTCGCACAAAGAATTTCTCAGGGCACTTAATTAAGCTATTCTTACATGCTTTGAAGGCGAAAGGCGACACTTTAACAATAATGACAGCAACTTTTGTTCCACCTCCAACAACATGTGGAGAGAGCGCAGTGATAGCACACTGGGCTGCTATAGACCTTATGCAAAAGTGCCGCCATCTATCGGAAGAAAAACGAAACGAGCACGCGACGTCATGTTGGGAAATGACGGTCGCGGGATTGCTTGGCACGGAGCGTGTGAGGGGCTTTCTCGGCTTGGCAATCCTTTTATATTCAGATTTAGGCGCAGCAAAATGAGCGACGAGGGATCTGTGGACCTTTCTCTGTTGCCCACATTTGCGGGCAACTTCGTAAATACGCATTATGCATCGAAAAAGCAGTCAGGGAAGCACCGGCAGGGAAGCTGTTGGAGGCTGTCGCGTTTCTTCTCCTTTTTTTCTGTTTTTGGCTTTGAGAACGCAAACATTGAAAGTACATCCGTGTTGGTTCGCATCCTGCGGGTTTCTCAGGAGGTCATTCCTGAAACGATTCGAAACTTGCGGGCTGTCCTGAGGCTGAAATGGGTGATGGGGAGCACTCGCGATACAGCTATACGCTAAGGATCCTCTGGGACGCAGAGGAAACCTGCAAAAGAAAAAAAAAACACTGAACAAAAGAAATTGCATACCTGGCCTTTTTTTCTCAGCGGAGCTGTTGTAGCTGGCCATAATGTCTAGCACGTAACGTGCGTGGCGTGTAACGCGTTAAGCATTGCCAATAAATTACCAATAAATTGCCAATAAATATTTAAATTACCAATAAATTGCCGAGCGCCGGTGAGCGCGTGCCTCGCGACAATCGCCGAGCGTCCCTAGCGCACACAAAGGCTTTAGCAAAAAAAAAAAAAAAAAAACTCTGAAAACCTTAAAGAGTGAGCAAATGCCGAGCGCTCGTGAGCGCGTGCCTCGTGGCGACCGCTGAGCGTCCTTTGCTCGTGCTGTGGACAACAAAACTGGGTGCACACTGCCGCTTAGAAAATTCCGCTCGAAAAATTTGGTCTTTGGAAAATAGGCTACGGTCAAACAGGGGGTGACGAGCGGTAAATGACCGATACACGGAATTACTACGCATGTTACTTGCGCTACTCATGGCGCTACATGAAGGTTGCAACTCTCGCGGATTCCTTATTTCTTGTAACGTTTGGCAAACGAAAGATTGCATGGTACTTCCATAAAAGCTTACCGAACGTCCAGAATAAAAAGAAAACGCGGGCGCGCAAAGCACGAACGGCACTCAAAACTCATTCCACACGATAAAGTACGAGCTGACCGATGCAGTGCGCCTTAACTACCAGCAGGCAGGAGTGCTCGGCGGCAAATACAGGGCTGGAAAATAGCTCACTTTGGGACCTTTTTAGTCCTGCACATATTATTCGTTTCGGGACTATGCATGCGATCTAGCTATAATATTACTGCGCGAAGGGAAGTCGACACCTGCAAGCGACTTCATGCAGGTCTCGAGTCATGCTTCCGTTGAGAAATAAAAAAAATGTGTACTCTAGTTCCGTGGTCGTCCTCGTATCATCTTTGTGCACAGCAAGTTACACGGCAGTATTTGGGCATCTTGGACAACGATAAATGCCGACGTGTGTGTCGCTAACCCCGGGCTATCATGTACACAGCGGTATCCGGAGATCCGGGAATCCCCCAACGTGGCGGAAGCGCAAGCGGTTCTCGCAAGAGGGCGCCAGTTTTTGCATAAGGTCTATTGTGGTGACTGAGGTTAAAGTTCTGTTGGATCACATACATTTTTATTTACTCTTTGGAGGGGTGGCCATTTTCTCGACCAGACAACAGCAACAACAATGATGGTTTTTTAACAGCGGAGCTGTTTAGCAAATCATAATTTTTCATTTCCACAGTCAAAAATACAAAAAAATTGCCGAGTGTGCACACGTAAGTGCGAGCCTTGCTGCGGCAGCCTGGCAGATAACAAAACCATGAAAATGCCTAGCGCTCGTGTATGCATACCTCGCAATGACCGCCCAGCGTCCCCCTGCACACATTTGTCTAGCCAAGCCCATCCAGTTAGGGAGATTGGCCAAGATTGGCCAAAAAAAAAAAAAAAGAAAACTCCTATGTTCATCGTAATTATGGCAACACCTGCTCCGAACAAAAAAGACACGTCATAGCGTACGCCCTCCCAAGGTGATGTCCAATGATTAACACTTCCAAAAAGAAACGAAAGAGGCTCACACTTACAGCAACAATTATGGGGTGAAGGTCATTATGGCAGCTAAGAAGAAGCAAATCGGCTGCAATCGTGATGCTTCATGACGCTTGTGTACAGCTCTTCAAGTCTTATGCATTGATGATGATGATGATGATTTCTATTGGTTTCCCCATTGTATCGGGGTGATGACATGTCATCTTACCAAAAAAGACTAATATACCTATGTTTTACACTTTTGGTTCAATACTAGCGCTGCTTAGGGCAGTCACAAAAAGCTTATTAGGCACAAAATACTTTTTTTTTTTTCTGTTACAAGTGGTAACTGTCCTAGGCAATATTCCCCTCTCTGCTTTTCGTCCACCAGCATTCTAATCTTCTTTTCGTCCCCTCGACAGCCTTGAAGTTAACTTCCTCTGTGATACCCTTAAATCCTAGGGCTTCTGACAGCCCAATATTCCCTTCATGTAGATTTGGATAGATACCCTCACATTCTAGCACGATGTGCCGCATAGTTTCTGTTTCTTTTCCGCAGACCACGCATACCCCATCATTTTGTGAATACTTCCCCACAAAACTCTTAGTTCGCAGGCAACCTGCTCTAGCCTCAAAAAGCAAAGCACTGCCCTGGGAATTATCGTAGAAATTTTCCTTTCTGATGTTCATCTTCTCAGCCCTGTACATCTCTAACGACGTTTTGGCTTCCATTTTTTCCCTCCATTTATTCGTTTCAATCTGCCTTGCCTCTTTTTTGGTTACCTTGGCTGTTTTGGATTCCCCACTGTTCTTTCCGTATTTCATCGTTAGCCTTCTAGTCTTTCTTAACCACTGCGTGTCCACGCTTTTCAAGTATAGGTACCTAAAAACCTTAGCTGCCCACCTTCGTTGATCCATTGCCCTCAACCTCATCTCAAAGCATATTTTACTCTGAGCTTCTCTAACTTCAAACGACGCCCAGCCCATATCTCCCTGAACTGCTTCGTTAGTTGTTTTTCCATGCGCGCCTAAGGCCAGACGTCCTACCGTTCTCTGGTTTACTTCAAGGCGTGATAGAACGTCTGATTTTAAGCAGAGTACAGCATTCGCAAACGTGAGACCCGGAACCATTACTCCTTTCCACATTCCTCTTACTACTTCATATTTGTTATACCCCCACAGAGCTCTATGCTTCATTATAGCTGCGTTTCGCTTTCCCTTAACCTTAAGTTGCTCCTCGTGAGTACTTAAGTAGCTATCCCCTTCGTTTATCCACACTCCCAAATATTTATATTCCTTGACTCTAGGTAATTCGCCTTGCTGGATAGACACTACGTCGGTGGTAGCGTCATTGAAAACCATTATTCCTGATTTTTCTGCACCGAAATTTAACCCGAGGTCAGTGGCTTCCTGGCCGCAAATATTTATTAGCCGCTGCATATCGGTTTGGTTATCAGCTAAAAGAACAATGTCGTCTGCGTATAACATTCCCGGAATATGCTGTTGTACCACTTCGCCTTGCAGCATATGGGTTAGGCTAAACCCTACTTGACTTTCTTCCAGTTTCTTTTCTAACCCTGCCATGTAAAGCATGAACAGTATTGGGCTTAAAGGGCATCCCTGTTTCAGTCCCCGATGGATGTTGACCTGCCGGGCGCATTTCTGTCCTTCCCAAGTAAGGTGCACTCTATTGTCTTTATAGATTGCTATAAGGAACTGTACTAACTCGTCATCTAATCCCTGGAGTTTCAACATTCTCCACAGCCGTTCTCTGTTTACGTTGTCATATGCCCCTTTAATGTCCAAGAACGTAATCCAAAGTGGTCTATTCTGTGCTTTCGCAATTTCAATGCATTGCGTTATCACGAACAGATTGTCATCCAGTCGCCTGTCTTGTCTAAATCCATTCTGCAGTTCCCCAAGTATTTCATTTTCTTCCATCCATGCTTGAATTTCTGATTTTATCGCCTGCATTACGAATCTATACACCACTGACGTTACTGTGAGTGGTCTGTATGAATCAATATTGGCTTTGTCTCCTCTGCCTTTATATATTAAATTCATCCTACTTTCTAACCAGTCCTCTGGTACTTGTTTGGTTTCTA
Organism: Haemaphysalis longicornis; assembly: GCA_013339765.2. Taxonomy (NCBI): domain Eukaryota; kingdom Metazoa; phylum Arthropoda; class Arachnida; order Ixodida; family Ixodidae; genus Haemaphysalis; species Haemaphysalis longicornis. Next base: position 192,476,272 of record CM023452.1, read on the forward strand.
TTACCTTATCTATTGCCCTCATAAACGATTCCTTACTTTTAGGTCCAAGTAGGTTTATCAGTTGCATTGGTATTCCGTCCGGGCCCAATGCTGTCTGGGGGGAAACCTTTTGCTCTGCTTTTTTCCAATCAAGGTTGCTCAAACTTATTTCCCTTTCTGCAGTCTTTTGTGGCGCTGATGTTATCGGTGCAGGTTTCCCTACCACTATTATCCTAAACTTCTCACTAATCACTCGATGAATATGCGCCAACGCGTGCTCTCCTTCTAAATGTTCCCCCTCCTCATCAATCAGGAATTTTTTGATGGTTATCGTTTTTTGAGCTTAGTGATTTTACATGGCTCCAAAACTTCTTGGATGCGCTTTTGTCCTTCTTCCGTATTTCTGCCATCCATTGTTCGCTTTTCTGCTTGATCTTCGCTTGCACCATTTTCTGCACTTCTAGTTTTTTCCCACGGTAGACATCCCACTTTTCCTTCACTACCTCCGGTTCCATACTAGTTCTTTTTGCTTCTCTATGTTTTCTCGACGCCTTTCTTCGCTGGTCGATAGCCTCTTTTATTTCCTTATTCCACCAGCTTCTCGGCTTTCTCTTCCCTTTCCATCGGTTTCGTTCCTTTTCTTCATTAATCTTACCCTTTATGAACGCAATTATTTCGTCGTAATCCCAATTTTTGCTTGGGTATTATTGATTTCATCTTCCAATCTATCAGCGATGATCTTTAACTGCTCATTATTCAAATTATTTCCTCCTATTGTACCTATTTCTGCATTTGTCCGGGTTGCGCCTCCAAAGTGCAAGCTAAACCGCTTGTGGTCGCTTCCTAAGCTGTCTGTTCCATTTTCATCTATCCTCATTTCCCGCAGCCTTCCGTATACTGCCTCGGATACTAAACCGTAGTCTATACTGGACTGCCTGTTACCGCTTTCCCACGTTATTTGTCCGTCACACTTGCTTTCCGTGTTTACTATTACAAGCCGGTTTTCCTGGCATAGATCTATCACTAGAGAACTGTTGTGGTCTGTGTATCCATCCAAACCTTCTATATGGGCATTCATATCTCCAACTATGATTATTTCGCCCGAATCTTTGAACTCGTTTATATCTCTTCTCAAACAGTTTACCATTTCCTCATTTTCTTCCTTAGCACTACTTCCGGTCCACAGATACACCACTCCTAACCATGTATTTTTCCCTTCTATGGTGCCTCTAACCCATAGATGCTCTTTACAACTTTCATGCACTCTCTGCCAGTCGGTCCCTTGTTTAATGAGCATGCCAACACCTCCCCCTTTCTTCATTCCTGTGGTCCTGTTGCAACCTTCCCAGACATAATTGTCTATGATAGGTGGGGCTTCTAGGTCCCGGAGGTGAGTCTCGGCTAAAGCGTACACGTCTATTCCTTCCCGTTCAAGTTGCTGTTGAATTTCCGCCCACTTATCTGGCTTTCTGCCTCCCTGCATATTTATGTAGCTGATTAAATATTTATTGCATTTGTTTTTCCCTCTCCGCTTACGGGTCTGTTTTTGTCGTTTACAGAATTGTTTGCTCCATTGTTTCCACTTAAATGGCTTCTGTCAACGCTCTCAGTTACGTCCGTAGGTTCTCCGTTTAGCTCTAGGCCTGGCTGCCTCCCAGCGTTGAGTGTGCATGTGTCTCTCGCTTCCCCTTTGTCTCCTAGTTTGCCTTCCTTAGCTGCGCGGGGCCCCCTAAAAAAGCTACCGCTCTCCCACCTAAGCGCCACCCCACCTCGTTTCCTAGCCTGGGGCTGAAGTGAATCCCGTCCCACTGAAAAGCTTGCCTATGTCCGATGCTGCCCACTACCCTGTTCACGTCTATCACTTCAAGCCCAAGTTCCCTGCCGCACCTCACGATCTCGCTGTTAGCAGCGAGTACTACCCGTTCGGTGTGCACGCCCTGCTTCATCACCTCCGGCACGGTGCAGACAGCAATGCTCACATTTGGGGCCGTCGCCCGCAGGTCCTTTACCCCCTTCGCTATCTCCTGGCCAAGTTTACCCTCCTCTCCCTTTAGAACATCGTTAAAGAAGCCATGAAGAGAAAACACAAGTTTGGTTCATTCAAAAGATTGTCTCGTTAGAATCATACCGACACCACTTTTAACGTAAACTTCGCTCAAATAAGCTACATAATTAGGAAAAACGGGAATGGTCATGCGACCCACCAGCTCATTTCCCGCAACAGAACCTGTGATGTCACATGGGCTAAGCTCTGCGATTGGCGGAGGCTGGCAGAAGCAGACGCAAATTAGGTAGAGCTTACAAACTAGAGGAACGAGCGATTTGCGCTTAAATTTAGGGCACATTCTTTACAAAGCAATAGGAATGATGGGACAAACAGTGGAAGTTACGAAAGCACATGTAAACATAGAAGTACTGATGCGTTCTGCTGTTCGTACTGCGCACAGCATGCTTTGGTTTAGCTGCACAGTACTACGGGGCTTGGGGGTGTCTCAGACGACACTGGCCGATTGACGCAAGCAACGGTGTCTTACGTGACCCCATTTGTCGAGCGAGCACTGTTTCAGGGAACGAATATTTTCTCCCAGAACAAAAACAAGCCAGGTTTAAATGCGGGCAAAAACAAACCAAACGCTTGCCACGGTATGGTGGCGCCATCTAGGTTACGGAACGTAAAGAAACGCGGGAACAAACCAACACCGCTACAGGGTGGAGACAAACTTTGAACGGTTCCGTGCCGCCGCAATTGGGCCAACGGGCTCAACGCGTTATTCTTTTCGTTTCCCACGAGACCTAGCAACGCGAAACAGACAATATGATTCAAACTTCTTCAGTAAACCGCGTTGCGGCGATAATTTTAGCGCGGTTTTGACACAATGACTTGCTTCGGAGGCGAGCGAGCAACCGAACATGGCGGCGCCAGCGTTACGTGTCTCTACCCTGTACGGCGAATGCGTGAATGAAGGTATTCTAGGCTGCAGAGCGGTCGGTTCCCGTGATGTCACTTGGGGCCACGAAAACGCACGATTGAGCGGGAAAATCAAAATTTTAACCTAAATTGTTTAATTTCTTAGTGAATAAAGCACCGTTTGTATCCGGACAAGCGCTGGGGGCACTATAAAACACGAAATCTTTCGAATAAAACCAACTTGCATTTTCTCTTCATGGCTCCTTTAAGCCCCGCGGCAATCACCACAAGGTTTCTAGCTTTACTAGACAAGGCCAGCTGCCCCTTCGCTGCAGTCATCACCGTCTGCATCGTTTGACCTGAGGAACACCCTACCTTCACACGCTTATCCCCCTTTACCCTTTCCACTATGGCAGCGCCGCTCCTCTTCATGTTAGAGTCACCCGCAATGATTACCACGCTATCATCTGCCACGTGCCGCTCTTTACTGGTGCCCGGGTTATCGACTGGTTTTGCTGTCCTATTTCGCAGCACGTGGGAGTAGCTGTTGCCTATTGTTGCTTCCACCCCCGGGTGTCACCTCGGCGCATGCCTCCGCTTCGCTGCATGGGCTGAGGTGGTCGTCATTTGTTGGCGAAATGACGCTCCTTTCTAGCTTCCTCTCAGCTGCTTCTAACTTTCCCTCAACGGCCCTCCGTTCATCGCGTTCGTTACTTAGCGCTGCCTCCAGTTCTGCAACCCGCTTAGCTAACCCCGAGTTATCCGCTTCTACGCGTTCTAGCCGCGACACCACTACGCATAACCTACACGTACCTGCCCCTTTGTCTGCCTCGCCGCCATCCCGCTGAAACTCCTCTGCGTCTACGTGCCGCGGACAGCTACTACACTGTACCAGCTTTCTACGCGTCATCTCGGCTGAAACCCCGACACAACGAGAAAGAAACCGTGCAGGTAAATACTCAGCTTCGGCTGTCCTCTGCTGTCTCTGCCGTTTCGCTGTCCTTCACTGCAGAAACACGCTGTTGTCGGAGCACCAGAAAAGCACGTCCGAACAGGTCGACTGCGCACTGCGCACTCCAAAGCGGGAGTGCGCAGTGCGCAGTCGCAGTGCGCAGTGGGAGTGGGAGTGGGAGTGCGCAGTGCGCAGAGCATTGCGGGATTAGTGTGAGCTTCCTGGTTTTTTTTTTTTTTTACAGAATAGGGCATTTAAGGCTTCTGCCTTGAAGCTCTACACATCCTTTCACACATCAAATCCATTGGTATAGGCAGGTCCCCCATGGCCACACTTGCCACAGCGTTACTGCAAGATTAAAGCACTTCTTGGAAAGAGCAAACAAGGAGAAGAAGTAAAGCAAGGCCGGAAGAGAACTCACGTTGAGGACACCCAGCTGGCCGGACCCGGTAGGCCACCTGTCGCTCCTGCAGAGCCCTCTGGTGCAGGTAGGGGGACGTGATCGGCACAAAGGTCGTCTCGGCCATCTCCTTCAGACGGAGAAAATACGGGGGACAGGACCGGAAGTCAAGCTGTTGTTTCAACCGCATTCTTTAAAACGGAACCTTCGGTAAAAATACAGGGGTTCCCCCAGGATGCAAGGGCAAATCCGAGTAGACACTTCCTTTTCAAACACAGGGAAACAACACTCGGCTACTTATCAATTGCCTATATAGAGACAAAAAGAGGAACTTGCAGGTTTTCGAAAAAAGATGAACTTTGTGCGTCATTTGGTAAGAAAACTGGGAACTCTTAGATTAGGTCAGTGCTACCTTTCTAAGCTATCTTACGTTTTAAACCACTTAAAAATTCGGTGTTCCCGGTGTTCCCGAATGGGGGTGTTCCCCCCCCCAAAAAAAGAAACAATAAAGTTGGGAATAATACCCGCTCCAGCAAGGCTATGGCAGGTTTAAAGCCAATTAAAATAAATGAATGGGGCTAGAAGCCAATTTTTGTTCTTTTTTTGAAGAAAATCCAATTAACAGGGTAAGAAAAAAAATACTACCTTCCCCGTTTCATATGCTTGGGCAGCAGGTACATAGAGCGTAAGAAGAGAGTCGGCAATCAAGAATGAGATTGAAAGTACATAAAGAGAAACAGCTAGCAAAATGTCCTTATTGTGAAGTGCAGAAGAAAAACAAAACGTGGTTAACAGCATGGAAAAAGAAAAAAAGAACTGGATAGGGAGCAGAGAAAAAAAAAAAACAAATACAGAAAGTGCTTCAATAATAAAAGTTCGCCACAAAATTCCGTACTGAATTAGCTGTTTTAGAATGAAAAAGAAATCTGGGAACTCTTATCCTGGTATTCTGAGTACTTCCCCCACTCGAGCGTCCAGTGGAGGAGATCCTTGAAATTTATTTTCCCATGTATAAGCATTGCGGAATCCTTCCTTTAACCGAGTGGAGGGAGCAAATGGAATGGGGGAGGGACTCAGAATACGGCCCTTAGATTAGGTCAGTACTACCTCGCCAGGCTTTTTTATCAAGTGAGTGTTGATGTGGGCAACTTGAGCCCCACTACTTTATCAGGACCAGAAAAGAGAAGCAGCTGAGGTTACAAGTGGCCCAAGGCCAAAGAGATAGAGAGGCTCTAGGGGCACCTTCTCGCCGTTCAGCCGCATGTCACCAGTGCATTGCGGGAAAGCCTGCCCTAGAAAGGGAAGAAAGCTGGTGCATGCCTACAGCAGTTGATCGCAAGTGCTCAATGAGTGACAAATACAGAGACCAACTTGGGTTTTGTCTACATGGCCTTTTTAAGCACGCACTCTCTGATGAATGCAACTGGGCCATTCAAATCCACGAAGGACTTGCAAGACTTCGAAAACTGCACGACACTCAACAGTGCACTGGCACTCACGTCGTCGGGTATGCTCGCCGCCTGCAGAAGGGCAGCGTGCAACGTGAGCACGTTGGCGAGGTTGATGAAAAACGCCAGCTGCCCGACGCCCCTGTGCAGCTGCGACAGGTCAACGTGCGCCAGCGCTGCACACCCTTCGGCCCATGTGGCGAAGGCTTCGCTGCGACCAACAGCACTGGCACCGCTCAGCGTCACAGCGGCGTCGGTGCCTTCGACGTGTACTGTGGCAAACGAGGAAAGGAATACACCAGGAGTTTCGGGGAGATCTATGCATCTTAAAAGTTGTTTGCTCTTGAAATTCCGGAGAGAAAAGTGGCCTCTCTCTAACACTATCATAATTAAACCAATGGACCTCCATCACCCTGCATCTTGTTGAAGGCAATGCGCGGACTGTTTTGAAGACTTTTGAATTTTAGCGGCATTATTAAGTGTGCATTGCAAACGCCTTTAGGCTTGACATGTTGTAGGGAACAACCATTTTTATACTGGTGCTATGCGGAGGCAATTCAATATGGCCGCTGAAACAAATTCTGCTGAATGTGTTTAGGCTACTTGACAACAACAAACCAACAAACTGTAACCAGTTAAAATGACAAATGGACTCGGAACTTGTAGGTGTGAACAAAGACTGATGGTCAGCCATTCAATGATGATCAGATCAATGGATTTCGAAGGAAGGCAGCATATAAATTGAGTGCTAGGCAATGGTTTAATTGCTACTGCATAAAAACAATGCAAGGGCAGTTTTGGGGACCCAGAGAAATCACAGGAGCAAGCTAGTAAAAGCTATGGGCTTCCCAAAATGCAGGTGCAATTTTGAATACTTTCCTTTGCATCCCAATGGTTATACTCTTATGAAAACTGGATAAAAGCCTTCCAGCTGGATTCGCAATGCATTGGACTCCCAAATAAAAAGTTGTTTACACTAATTTTCCTAGATTCCAGAAATACAGTCACTTGGGAACAACACGAAATGAATTTTTATGTAAAAAAAAAAGAGAACTAGACAAAGAAGCTGCCCAGACTGACCTTCCATTAGCTTGACAAGATCCTTCAAGAGGCACTTGATTACGTAGTTAGGATGCCGGGATGAATCAACAGAGCAGCTCTGGCTACAGTCGTTCAGTACCTGAGGGAAATCTGGAAAGCAAGATAGGGTGGCACCTTGTCAGCATTAGCCGTGATGAGCGAGGCAGATGGAACATGATAGCCACAAATCAATGAAATGACCACAATGGTTCCCAATACAAATTTCTTGCTGGTTATCAATGTGCCAAACTGTTCTGAACTCCGTTCCAAGTTTTTTTTTTTTATACTAAAATTCAGCTGTAGATTCAAGCATTCTTAATCAATAGTTGAATCTAATTAAGCATATTACTGTATTTATAGCATAAAATTAAATTACTGATACATTAAAGTGTTTTCTGGTAGTTATTTGAATTAGGTATACGCAAGTGTCACCGGAAATATGCATGTTCTAAACAAAACTTTTGCCTTAATAAAGCACCCCTGAATGACAACAGCATAAAATTTCAGTTAAAATTGTGGCAAAAACACAACAAAAAAAGTACAAACACAGCAAGGGGAGGGCAGTGCTTATTGAATTTTTGCTAAACTAACAAGTTACAGTGTAAGAATAAAAAATTTGAGAGATGACCCAAAAGGAATGCCACCAATTAAGCATCGGCCTAATTTATTATTGATTTAGAATAATAGCTTGATGAAACTATTGATTGCTTGTAAGTAACTGAGAAAATGAAATTTCAATTGCTTGATTATAGTAATTGGAATTTTCCCCAAGCTTTTGCCAACCCCCTATGTGGGTGTGTGCTGCTTAGAGCAATGAGCATCAGCTGGGCCATATGCCATCTTATGTACAGGCTTCCTTCTCCTATATTTCGAGCTGTATTTTGCAACTCATGAAATTACGGTCTAGTGTGACCAAAGTTGCAATGTGTTTTGTTTGTGGACCTCAAACTAGCCCTTGGCTATTGGGTCCAACTCTACTGTTGCACATGCTTTTGTACAAATACAAAGCTGAAATAAAGCTTCGCTTGTTCATTGATTGATTGATTCATTCATTCATTCATTTTTTCAGAAAGTCAATTGATCAATTAATCAATCGATTGATCTCGATCAGTCGGTCGATCAGTCGATCAATCAATCAATCAATCAATCAATCAATCAATCAATCAATCAATCAATCAATCAATCAATCAATCAATCAATCAATCAATAACCTCACCAACATCGGCTACATGATACGCAACAAACTAAGCAATCTCACAGTCTCCCCACCCATCCAGAAACGCAGCCACCTTCCCCTACCCGGCGAGCTCGGTGCCTCGCCCGACTGGTGCCGGTTCTTGAGCAGGACGCGGGGGCAGCACTCGTGGACCAGGACGTTGGCCAGGCTCAGCTTCATCTGGTGGGCCAGGGACTCGAGGCGCGACGGGGGAACCTCCTCGCGAAGGACCAGGCGGGCCAGCAGCGCCGACGGACTCTGGCCCAGCACCCAGAAGTAGCTGTCCTCGGACATCCGGGCCACTGCAGGGAGGGCAACAGGGCACGGCACGTGTCACACGGCAGAGTCGGAATCAGAGGACACATCTCAAATCACGTTACACTATGTCCCAAGAATATCTGAGGACACGTCACATGTTTGTAGATAGCTGGAAGATCGTCACATGCCACGTGAAAAGTCATAAGAAGGTGGTGACAGTTCAATTCAAATCGATTCCGCGAAAAGGAGGAGAGATAATTGTTTGGCCGCCAGCAAAACTGACTGGCCTTTGTATTAGGGCAGTAAGGAGTAGTGGTGCATGATTTGGTAAAATGAAAACAACAAGCGTGAAGGGAAGAAAAGTCTGTAAATGGAAAGCATGTTTTTTCCTTGGGAGGATACCACTCGCAGGATTATCTGAAATTACTTTAACAAATTTAAATTACTTGAAATTACTTGGGGTGACTTGAAACTACAGTGGAATCTCGATGATACGATTCCGGGTGATACGAATCTCAGGATGATACGAATTTCTGACAAGTCCTGGCGAAATCGCATTGTTGGCAATAGGCAAAATTTCAGCTGCTACGAAAGGACCTGCGCGGCCGAGCGGATGATACAAACGAGCTGGCATGGCGAGGCACCCAACTGCAGAGCAAGCAAGCCACAAAGACACACAGGCTCCCCCCCCCCCCACCTCTCTTTGTCACTCTTTCTCCAGGAATGGCCGGGCTGTTGTTGCATGGGTGTGTGGCAACCTTTCTCTCCCCCCGAGGCATAAAACTGCGTGCGGGGGCTTCGCAGAGGCCTTTTCTCCATGCATTGTCGAATCACCCGGTCGCACCAAGAATGCTTTGTTCCCTGACCACGAGGCAAGACGAGTCTCCCCTCAGGAGACGAACCAAGCCGGCGGCTTACGATGGCTTATTGAGCTCGTGGGGACTCCATCCTTTCTACAAGCTCAGGACAGCCACTCCCTTGTACACAGTGTACATTTGACCGACTGTGGAGCAAAGTGCACTTCATCGACTTCGCCTGCGTCCGAGCTCATCTTTGGCACCTCCCGGTGAGTCGATTTGACCCACAGCGGCGTCCAAGTGATGCCACATGGTGAACTGCGGCTCTGGTGCGCGTGTTCTCGCTGACTAGCCCGGTGATACAGCCCATTTATAGCCGCGAAGCCTGCAAGAGCCATGACTAACATACTTTGGCAAGACGTTACATGCATCTGCATCGCGCTTTTTCCTGGAGGGGATTTTTGTAGCCGCCATCTTAAATTTTGGTGTCGTTCCTCACTTTACCGGTGATCTTGACTGCATACAAGGGGGGCGCTTGCTCGCAATTTTACGGTATGTAGGACGCACCTTTGGTCTTGGACTGCTGCGATGCTTCGCGGATGGCCTTGTGGAGTTGGCGGGCGTGCGCGTACACGGAGCGCAGGAAGTCGAACTTGACCGCAGGCAGGAAAGGCAGCTCGGACCGCAGCTCGGACACGGTCGCCTTGGACAGCTGGAGGAAGGAGCGGTGCAGCTCCACCCGGGACTCCTCGTCACCCGAGGACGAGGAGTTGGAGGAGAGGGACGCGGGCATGTGACGGTCCAGGAGGCACCGCACCTGCATGCGCACGAGCAGAGCTTGCTTTCATTTTGCTGTAATAGTGCATCCCAAAGAAATTGAGACACGGTCTCATGAAGTTACAGAAGCTTCTCCTTTTTGATTTGGCCAGGTTCTATTTGCATGCCTTTTAATTAAGAGGTTCTCACAAATAGAACAAATGTCCTGTAAGCCGTTAATGGCTGTCATTAAGCCTTCTTTCAATTACATTTGGCAGCACCTGTACACTTCTTACGTTACAGTTAGCCTGCAAAGGGTCAAGTGTTTGACATAATAGAAGCGAGTTGGTCGTTCTAGCAGACTCTTTCTGTAGCATGTTATTTATTGCAAAAGTAGGGTACCAAATTAAACGTCTTCACTAGGATAGTGATTTTTTTTTTAGAGGCCAAGAAGTTTTTCAGCTCAACGCACTGAAGGAACCCTCAAATGCGATGCGCCCCACAGTGTAGGGCCCAACAAGTTAATAAGTTACTAAGGTTTCCATATTGTTCACAGAAATTTCGGAACGGCCACTTTTTTCTTTTGCATTCGAATTCTGTGACCAGGAACTGAACACCCAGATTTTGTGCTCAAAGATTGTGGCTCAGACTACTCAGCAAGTTTTGTTATGTTCTCCAGTTACAGTCGAGTTCACTTGTAACAATACCGTTTAAAACAATGTACCGGATATAACGTTAGTATGCTCTCTGTGGTAAAATAAACCTCTTATTACAATGCTCCAGTGCCGCGATATTGGATATAATGATTGAATCCGGCTACAGCATGCACTGAAAATGCAAGCTGCTGCCAGCTCTTCCGCCATCCCGTCCACACCTCAGAAAACAAGTCGATTGTGACGCTTACGAGGAAGCGAGGGGCAGAGGAGAGCAGTTTTTCTTCCGAACTCCCCCCTCCCGGCGCTGCCGCTTTAGACTCATCCCCACGCCTGCTCACTCGCTTGCGCATTCGCCTGTTGTGTCGCGTGCGTGCCACTTGAATTTGACTGTATGCTTTTTCAACTGCCTCCGTTTTTTTTTTTCACGGACGGGACGTCAGGGTCTATGTTTTAGAAACATTTGAGTGCCTCACTGAAGATGCGATCGTTCCGCGGATACATGATGCAGACAGCAATGACAGTGACGACTCTGATGACGCGGTGCGCAGCCTACTCAGGCAGTGTCTTCGCAGGAGGCCCAACGCATGATACAGTCCCTCAGGGTCTTCGTTTTCGCCAAGGACCCTTCGCTCAGCTAGGTGAAGCACCCATAGACGCTCTCGAAAAAGATGTGCGCCATCTTCGCGTGCAGCGAACAAAGCTGACCAACTATGGCTTCTTTTCTGCAAATAATAGTACGACCTTGCTTGTGTGAGGATAAAAGGTTTTGAACTCTGTTATGCATTTTTATTTCGCAACCTGCATGTAACAATTACTGTTATAACGATGGGATTTCCTTGGCATTTGTTTATTGTTACAAGTGGACTAGGCTGCATGTACATTTCCCCCTGCACTTGCTAATTATGCAGGCCAAAGTTAATTTTCTACAGCCCCCACGAATGCTAAAACACTGTGTTAGGCTTACAGACATTGGATGTTAGTGCGAATAAAGCCACGTTTGCTGTTTGGTTTAGCAATTTCCTCATGTTTTCTTATCTGGTACACAACTGGCTGTGCTCGTTGAACTTCCTCTAACACCAAGATGTTTTTTTTTTGCAACACTTAATTCCTTTTTAACCTGAAACATTGGTCTTTCCTCATTACTAAACATTGTACAGCTACTACTACTTACCGTATTTTCCGATGTATAAGTAGCGGTTTTTTTCTGAAATTTTCGTTGGTGCGCCTTATCCACCGGTGCGACTTATGTATGGAATAAATCTGGTTAGCGGCGGCCGCGTGTGGCCAGCGCACGTTGAGACACAGCTAGCTCTATGGTGTAAATCAATCCCAAGTCCACCGGTACGGCATTTCTCATAGCCCATATGTCGCTTCGGGACGTTGCACCAAAGAATTTGCAGCTTTTTCTAGTCAAAAAGAATGATAACGGCCTGCGACAACCCCGCGCCACTTTAGGCCATGCACAGTAACTACAGTTCAGAATAAATTCAAAGTAACATCAAATTGTGTAGCAAAAACAAAATGCAGCTCATGAATTATTACAGACCGTTACTCTGAAGGAGGTAAACGTGCTGATAATTTTTAAAATGACAGCTTGGAGATAAGTTTTGATTTTCGTGCCGCTTCCTGTCGCGTCACTTCCGTCTGCCATGACACCTTTATTGCGCTGATTTACGACAGCACACAAGAGACGCGTGACGTTTGGAGGGGTGGCCAAATGGGTCTCCGACTCTTGGGACTCCATTTCTACAAAAACAGTTGTAGCCGGGTTGATAAAGGCCGGAGTAATCCGGTCCGTGAATGGTAACGATGTTGGCGAAGAAGACATCAGAGAGTCAGAGGACGACAGTGATGCACCGGTGGAACTCCCACTGAAGATACTGAAATATTTGTTAGCGAGTCTGAGGAAAAAGACTTCGATGGTTTTGCCTAAACGCCGTCCGTATGTACATGCCATTTGTGTGTATCCATAAACCATTTTTGAGAAGTTAGTTATGTCCAGACTTTGGATGTTATATGCCCGTGTCTAGCCCTGCTTACAGGGGGATGCATGAATAGGAGGCGGCCGCCATAACCATGTACTTTTGCCGCACTTTCTAACGATCTGATTCACTATGAGTTTACCTAATTAACAAGTGCGTCTTATATACTGATGCGTCTTATACAACGGTGCGACTTATATACGGTTTTTTTTTGGAAAAACTGTCATTTTGAGGGGGTGCGACTTATACAAAGGTGCGACTTATAGACCGGAAAATACGGTACATAAAAATAAAAACCAACTCTGTTGAAGCTAAGTCCAAGGGTGTAAGAGGTTTAAGTTTCAGTTTGCCTTCCGGCTTTTCATTAAACTTATCCATGCATATTATGTTTAAATAACGTCATATCTGTGACAGTCACTTTTTATTAAACAAATTAACTCCTACAAAAACGTGAAGTACACACTATAACCAGAGTCCTTCAATGCCTTTCTGGTCATGAAACTTCACCATCACGCTATGGGAGAGCTTCGTACGCTGCCGCGCCGCGGCGCTGGTGTTGATCGGAGGGCAGCTGGGGGGGCATGGTCAGAGCGCGTTTGGCAGGGAACGGACCACACAGTAAGATAAAGCAGACGCTCACCGCCTTTTCAGCAGTGCGCTTTCGTTTTACGTGTGGTGGACCGCTCAAATCGGCTTATTTTGTGAGTGGCGAAAAAATTTGGTGCGAACGGGCATGCTGCTACTGTGTTCCTGCCTGCCGGTCTGGCTACAGAGCAGCGGCGGCCGCCCGATGCCCTCCGATCTGCAGTGGCGCCACTCGCGGTAGCCTTTGTCCCCGTACGAAACTTAACCAGGAGTTTCATGACCAGAGAACCATTGAAGGACTCTGCTATAACTTTATCGCTTACACTGCAGGACTGGATGTACCCTATTGCAGGTTTTAGTGACCTTGGGTCCGTGCCCTGTAGAACTTGATGCATAAGCTCTCCTCTTCAAACTCTTGTCACGCTTACCTTCCCCTTCTTGAGCAAACCCATCCAATCCAACCCAATTCCCCCTCCCCTTGCTTTCCCTCTTTTACTACACTCTGTCCCAAGGTTATTTATAAGTCTCGCTAAGCCCCACTTTCCCTCCATGCGCTGCCCTTTTTACCAGATGACAGTGACTGTGAACAAAACACATCAAAGCACGCAAGGATGGTTTCCAGATAAACATCTGACCTTGTGGTAGAGAGCCTCGATCTGCTTCCAGGCCGCTCGCTGCTTCCGCAGCTTCTCCGCATCAAACTCGTCCACGTATCCAGCAAGCAGGGCCTTGAGTGAAGCTTCCTCTGCCTCCGAGCAGCATCCCACCACTCCGACGACTCCGTCGTCTTCGTTCGCTTCCTGCAAAAACCTCCGCAGGGCTTCCAGGGTGGTGGTTAGCCGCGGAACCCGACCGTGAAGGTTTCCCGACGCCTCCGTTTCCCGCTTGCTCACTGCGAGCGCCAAAAGCCGCTCCGCCACATCCCGCGGAACATCCGCCGTGAGCGCAAGATCCGCGACGGCAGCAACATGTGGACCACCGCTTCCATACTCCTCCACAAAGTTCCGGCCGACCGCGTTTCCACCGGCGACGGTAGCAGGTGCATGGCCTTCGGAACTGGCAGTGAACGAACCAGATCGACTCCGGATCAGGAGCTCAGCTTCCGGGATGGTGGGCACTCCGTCGGAGCAGAGGAGCCGGTCCACCAGGGCTGTGGCATTGGTGAGATGGAGGCCCTCTCGCACTGCCTGGCTGACGAGAGTCGTGGGTCCACTGATGGTTGTAGGTGATGTTGCAAGCGGGGAGCGGCTCGTGGGGGAGACAATGCTGGCAAGGTTTTGGGTGACTTCTTCGAGACGCCGGCTGAACTGAAGCTCCTGGGCGTCGTGAGTTCCTTCAAGCTTGAGCACCTGAAAGATAAAAGTCAGCCGCAATGGGAAAGCATTAGTGAACAACCATTCACAAGCAAGCAAAACATCTGGACTCCTAATCATGTGCCCGTCAATCTCATGTGACACACACATCTAGCTAACATTTCTATGATCTACTGAAAAAGTTTCAGGGCCTGAAGCTAGCGGCACAGAACAGTCTACGAGAGAACTGTCAACCATTTCATTCTTTGTAGTGTTTCTTCCATACAGACAAAAGGTAAGTTTGGTTGATTCGAAAGATTGCCTCGTTAGAATAACACTGACACCACTTTTAACGTAAACTTCGCTCAGATAGGCTATATAATTAGGAAAAAAGGCAATGGCCATGAGACCCACTAGCTCATTTCCCGGAACAGAACCTCTGATGTCATATGTGCCCAGCTGTGCAATAGGCTTAAGCCAACAAAAGCAAACGCAAGTTAGGCAGGGCTTATAGCCGGTATTCAATGGCGCGGAATGCATGCAGGCAACCAAGTGTGCGCCGCCATATCTGTGACCAAGCGTCTGTTGCTAGGCGATGTTGTGCGCACGGTCCGCAGATTAGGCACCCCTCTTCTCCTCCATGCAACCATGTGAGTGCGCCGTCACTCGTTACATCGGGCTCCGCGGGATGGCGGTACTTGTCTGTGCTAAGCACGACTGTGAAACACACGACTGTGTTTCACGTTACGAGCTCTACCTCACCGAATGCAAAGTATTACCTCGAGTTCAATGTGAGTGCGATTAATAACACCTCTGTTGACGCCACCGTTTAGAATCGGATTGGAACGGAGCAGATGACGTATGCCGGTGTTTTCTTCGGCGTGCGGGCGCAGTAGCCCATGCCGCACCGTGTCGCATCGGCCATGTCTGTGGCCGTTTCCAGTGTTGCCAAGAGAAGAAATTGACTGCTAAACTTTTCAACGAATACTGCCTATAAGCTTGCCAAATCAGCTATTTGCGCTTAAATTTAGGGCACATTCTTTTTATAGCAGTAAGAATGGTGGGGTAAACAGTGGAAGTTACAGTACACATAAACATAAAAGTACCGATGCGTACTGCTGTCGGTACTGCCCGCACTATGCTTGTTTTAGCTGCACAGCACTGCGATGCTTCGGGGTTGTCTCAGACAACACAGTACGATTGGAGTAAGCGGTTGCGCAACGCTTTTACATGACCATATTTGTTGAGCGAACACCATGTTTCACAGAACAATTATTTTCTACCTCAACCACATCTGCCTAGGTGAAAATACCGTCAAAAGCAAAGCAAAGGCAGAAAACGGCCCTTTGTGGTATGGTGGCGCCATCTATGTTGACTAACGGTAACCTAGGCTCCGCAGCACTCTAGGTTTAGCTTGAAGACCTGCTTTTGTGATGTCATTGCAGACGTTGTTAAAACACCCGATTTGGCAGAAGAATCAAAATTTTAACTTAAAATGATTAATTTCTCAATGAATAAAGCATCGCTTGCCTCTGAACAAGTGCTGCGGGCACTACAAAACACGAAACCTTCCGAATAAAACAAACTTGTATTTTGCCTGCCTGGCCCCTTTAACAGGAAAAGAAAGAAGCTGGCATACCCTAGCTTTTTTGCAACTCCGAAAAGCAAAGCCATAGGCCTAGGCCCCAACTGGAAAGAGGTAATTTAGGGTGAAACAAAGATAGGCTTTGGCCTGGGAAATACAGAGTAAATAAATGATACAAAACAATTTCAATAATACAATAGTAATTAACAATACCAATGCTAATGATCAATACAAGTAATGCATAACAAGAAAAACCACGGTACAGAGATAAATGCAATGAATAAGGCAGCTACTGCACCAAAGCCAGCGAATAAAGTGTCTCTAGCCGTTAATGAATCAACAGAGCATTACGAGCTGCAACCCCTGACAAAGCTCAGCGATAAGCAGTGTCTGCTGAAGGCCAAAACAACAGCAGTCATAAGACTGGCATTTAAGCTGCTTCAATTTATTAAAAAGGGACTGCAATATTGTGAATTTGCACACAATACTTTAGTCCACTCTACGCTAGTTCCAGCTTTAGTTCATTTTGCAAGAAGCTGGCATCTTGTTATTCTGCTACACCATATTTGTGTACCTTCTTCTGCTTTCTTTCTTTGTTTAAGAAAATTTGACACTTCGAAGGACGGGTTCTGATTTTATGTTTCACTTGCACACATCAGTCTCGCGGTAGCACATTCTCACTCTGGGTTCAATTCATATTTTTGTGAATTAAGCTGATTATCGCCCTTAGCTCCAAGCACCGGGTTCTGCCATCCTGAGTGGTGCACTTGTACACAGAGCAAAACGACAATTTCAATGCAAAGCAGAGATACTGCAAAACTATTGGCTCACTCAGCCAGTTCAAATCCACTGATTCATAAGTTTTGTAATTACTTATAGCGGACGCCATTTTGCCAAACCCAAGTCTGACGTGCATTAAGGCCCTGAATCCCGCGTGAAGTACCTGCCGTATCTTAGCACATGAAGGAACACGACAATTATTCGTGCACGAGTGGAACAGCAGAGATCTGCAGTGTACCACATGGCTCTCTTCAGACCAGTTTAATGCACCCTGAATACAGTTTTTAATCATCACTTTAATACTCTTCATAGCGGCGGCCATTTTCTTGACCGGAAAAACACAACAATGGTTTCTCACAGACTGAGGCACTTAAAGGGACCCTGCAACCCTCTTTGAGCGTGCAAGTAAACCTGCGCGACCTTGAGATTACACTGCCAGGAATACCTGAGCCAAATTTTACACGTGCACGTGAAGCGGTGAGCACGCAAATCGCTGTGAAAGACGCAGAAAAACCAATCGAGCTCTCTTCAATTTTTTTTATTATGCACCCCTGGCATGGTTTTTTAAGTGCGAATGCACTTTATAAGCGACCCCAAACCATCCACCGCCGGCGGCGGCGGCGTCCGCAGTGCTCCTCTATATTTAAAAAAGAAACAGCATCCGGCGCCAGGTTTCGATCCGAGGACTTTGCGGCCGCAGCGCGACGCTCTACCGACCAAGCCACGGACACGACGCTGATATCAGTGTTAGTGACGCGCCTTATATCTTTAACGCATTCAAACTACGTCGTCAGCGGCGTGCGTTGGCGACTCAGCGGCGTTATAGCGGCTTGATAACTGCGTGGTGTACACGTGATACTACAAACCCGATGGAAGAGATGGAAGAGAAGGCGGCGAGGGGGTGGGCTGCGGGGGCCGAGCGCAAGCGCCGCAAGCGGGCCGGCAACCGTGCATTCGCACTTTCACATTCTCCCCCTCGGGGAAATGCGGGGGAATTTTTTCTTTTGTTTTGAGTGCGCGTGGAGTTTGAGTGACGAACTTAATATTCCCCTTTCAGCCAGACCACTCGACAACAAACGTTTATTGCTTCAAAAACGCCCTACCAGCCTGAGCGCTTGCTTGTGAGCAGGCAGCCATGCCTGCTTTTTTTGTGGCATGAGACCGGGAATAGACCCTTCCACATTGCGGAGGAAAGGAGAAAAGTCCCCAGCCTGCGATATATTGAAGGCCGCCAAAAAGAGTGCTGCGAGCCGCCACCCCCCCCCCCCCCCCCTTTGACAGCGCGCAGCTTTCGTCGCGTTGTCTGCAGTTGAGTTGAAAGAGAACAATTATGCGCGATTTCTCACCGTGCGTAGCTTCGGTGACTGTGAACGAATTTTCACAATTTTTGCGGGAGCAGATTGCAGGGACAATAGACTTTACCCCAAAATACATTCCGAGAAGTCGATGGTAAGTGCTGCAGGGTCCCTTTAAGGCCATTGCCTCAATAAGGGCCTCTCACCTGAACCACTTGTCCCGCCATCTTGTAGTTTCCGTGCCAAAGGCAGTGCTTGAGCAGTGCCTCAAAGCTAGCCAGCATCTTCTCAATGATGGTGCAGTCGGTCCGCTGGAGTGCAAGTGACGACCGCCGGCGCCGTTTTCTGGGCTTCCGCCCGGTCTTTTGCTGCAGCACTGGGCTGCCTGCAAGCATGAAACCAACAAAGACACGGGGAAAAAAAATTCATCAGCCGTTCCACTCTGCGAAGAAGAATGAGCAGAAAAGGTGAGGTGTGCTTTACCCCAACTGATGCATCCATGCGTGACACAAAACACATTTGTTTGTAATTTGTGACTGAGCATACATAGTAGTTACAGTGTAACCTCATTACAACAGATCTGCTTACAATAGATATTCGGATACAACATACCACTTTGCAATGTTTGGTTGATATCTATGTCCGTGCCATTGATTAGACTTCTTTTACTGTGAATTCTGCTACAACATTGATTGATTTTAGGATTTAACGTGCCGACGCAATGCAGGCGATGAGGCGCGCCGTAGTGGAGGGCTCCGGATTAATTTTGACCCCCGTAGCATCTTTAACATGCGCTGAAATCTCGTACACACGGGCGTTTCTGCTTTTCGCCTCCATCAGAAAAGCGGCCGCCGCGGCCGGGAATCGAACCCGCGACCTCGTGCTCAGCAGCGCAACGCCTTAGCCACTGAGCCACTGCGGCAAGTAATTCTGCCACAACATACATTCGAATACAACAAACTAGATTAAAAGGTTAGAATGTCCAATTTTTCCCCCCTACTGCAGACTTTTCGAGCGCACACCTTTCATTTCATACATTTGCACTGTTTGTGTTTCTAATTTGCAATGGTGATCGAACAAAAACAATTGTGAATTAGTAGAAGTAAAACTTCTTGCTTGCCAAAAAACTAACACTGTTATGTGCATGCAGTCATACACTTGCAGTATGCGTAGGTGTGATGTCCTTGCAGTCAGGTGATAGCATTTAAAATTTAACTATGTTAGTGCAAGATACCAGATGTTTATATATGAAAGTTACCTTAGTTAAAACAAAGAAATGCAAGTCCTCATACAGTATACAGTGGATTCGCGATGGTACGATTCTGGGTGATACGAATTTCTCAGAAGTCCTGGCGAAATTGCATTGTTTGCAACGGGAAAAAATTTGGCTCTTACGAACGGACCTGCGTCGCCCAGCGGATGACACGAACGAGCCAGCAAGGCACCCGACTGCCGAGCAAGCAAGCGATGGCGACATACGGGCTCTCTCTCCCCTCTTTGTCGTTCTTTCTCCAGGAACGGCCGGGCTGTTGTTTTGTGCTTGCAAAAATGCGCCGCACACTCCACAGGTACGCTGACGCTGCCACGAAACCACCCGCATGCTGCGCGCAGAGAGGCTGGCGGCGGCAACATGGTGGCGGCTTCGGTCGCGAAGTGGCACGGCTGCTCGAGCAACCGCTTCTAACCGTTCTTTCAAATGCTGCTCAAGGCACGCACACAGTTTCTTGTGTGGCAAATGAGCTAATAATGAGTGCGAAAGCGGTACTATAAAACATCACCCGTGCCGCTAGTGAAAGCGCCCACGAAATATCTGCCGGGGTGCTAAGCCTAAACATCTCCGGTGGCATCCATATCGTAAAGACTCCACATCGTTGCTGGAGTCATCACTGCTACTGGGGAAAAAAAAAAAAATCAGCAGCAGCAGTGGCCGAAGTCCCTCAAACCGCTGCCCGCCTTTGCAGAGTGCGCAGTGAAACACGACACCATTTTCGCCCAACTCGCCGCTACCTTGGGTTTAAATTTCCCACGCGACGCCGTCTACCCACGCGAAATGTAACCAAACGGCAACGAAACAAAAAAAGGCTTTCCAATGAACACGGCAGCTGGCGTCAACTGTCTGAATAGCACCGTTTTCAGTTTTTGCAGGAGGTTTGAAAATCATCGTTCCCCCATGAACGATGGCCTATGGCGCAGTCGCGAAAGAATTAAGCACTGACAGTCAAGTTACAGCATGCATGCTAACCAATTTTGACTCTGTTTTGGCGCGCTCACTCGCGAACCAGCAGAACGCGCATGGTTACCTCTGGGACTTCCCTGGAGCACGTCGAGTGAAGTGGTGTTCAGTACCGGTGTTCCCGCCCCCTCCTCCTCCTGCTGTGGCGGTTCGCACGAAGTGACCAGGTCGTAGCGCCACTGGGCCTCCACCACATGCTTGCGAAGCTCCTCCAGCCGCGAGGGGAACTCCTCCCAGCTCACTGAGGATGTCACCGGGGGCTCCTCTTCGGGAGAGAGGGAGTCCCCTCCTCCTCCTCCTCCTCCCTCCAAGAGGCTGCTCGAGGAGAAAGGTGTGGGCACGAGCGCACTGCAGTCAGACCATAAACTGAAGGTGTGCGAATATTTGAAACTTCAAACACTTCTCAAATAGTTCTGGATATCCGATTTAATTCCCAACACAGTTTTGCCGCTCAAAGTATTTGAATACTTGAAAGTTACAAGTACAGTACAACCCCGTTGATACGTTCTCGGTTCATACAATTTCCCGGTTACTACGCTTTCAATATTGAACACTAAAAATTCCTCATAGTATGTTTCTTACCGGACACAGTATATCCCAATTATAGCAAACCCGGTTTTAACGAAATGGAGGATATAATGAACAAGTCTTCGTTCTCGTTGCCATTTGTATACATAGATTTTGTGCCCAGATACAGCGAAAAGCGGATATAACGAACTGATTTCAGTTTCCCGATGTGTTCGTTATAAGCGGGCTCGACTAGAGTACGTTTCCCCGGATTGTATGTTTCTCCATCGCCTTTTTTTTTGTAAACGTATCAGGGAGGTATTGCTGTAATTTTGCCACATGAAAGTTGGCTCTGCCACACAACATTCACTTTTTTCACCCCAGCTTCAGCACAGAGTGCCCCTATGAGTTGGCTTTTTTGCACAAACTTGAAGCTGCGCAAAAGAAGTACAACACGTGTAAGCCATGCGCGGAACAATTGCGTATGCTACCCAAAGTGGAATGCTACTTGCATAAAACTTATAAACTGAACAGGGGCTTCCTGCTAGTATGGTGGCATGAGTAAGGAATTGATTGCTATTACTTGCTGGCAATGGTTGCAGCTGGTCATACCGACCAAGGGCCTCTTTTCAGTGACTGCAGGGACCAGTCAGATATACTCCCTGTATTCACATGTCGAGGAACCCACATCTCTCAATGACGCTGTATGCCTAGAAACTTTTGTTCCTCAACTCTGCCATCTTGTCTCGTTTGTTTACTCTCTTATCAAGTGCTGCAGTGCTTGATAAGAAAGCAGTGCAAAAGTAGAGCACTTAAAGACATCTGTGTGTTCATATATGAACACATGGATGTCTTCAGTTCTCACTACCTAAGTTACCGTATTTACTTGCGTAATGATCGCACTCGCGTAATGAGCGCACCCCTGAAGTTTGTCGTCAAAATTCTTTTTTTTTTAATTTCCCGCGCAATGAGCGCACCCTGAACTTGCCGCAGCAGTATGTCGTATACGTGCGAAGTGGTAGCTGATGATGATCGTGCTTACCTCTGTTTCCTTCCCTTTCAAAACGGACATGGTTACGTTATTGCCGCAGACTTGCCGATTAGCAATATCGGAAAACATGCGTTCAATATTGATGAGGAACAAACTCTCACTAAATGCACATAATGTACTCACAAGACAAAGACAAAATGCGCTCAGCTTGCTGCGTCGGCCCCCATGTCTGTTTTGATGTCCCGCACTGTTACAGCGGCCGCCACTTATTCGTCGCCCTGTTGTCACCTCGAAGCAAACTTGTTCCGGCGCGTTCCGTAATTCATGAAAACACTTCATTTTGCGTCATTTTGCAAAGCGGCTAGTGGCGGTGTGCGGAGTTTTTATTATGTTTACATTTATTATTTTTATTATGTTCATGATACCTACCATAAAAATTTTGACCCGCAACTTGCTTGCCTCATCTGTACTCAAAAGCTTTTCACGAAACATGTACCCCGCGTAATGAACGCACCCCTAAATTTGCATTAAAATTTTTTGGTAAAAAATTTACACCATCTTCCCGCGAGGGGAACCATGGGGTAGATGCGACGCATTGGGGGTTGCCGTTGCATTTCTGTTATGTTAGCGATGTCAGCGTTGTGTATCCTATTTACGCAGCATGTTCACCCCCGATGCCGTCGCATCTACCCATGGTTTCCCCTCGCGGGAAGATGGTGTAAATTTTAACCGAGCGCAAGCTGCGCGCTAAGGCACAGCTGGCACGGCGACGGGAGCGAGCGCAGCCGAGCGCAAGCTGTGGGCTGACCGCGCTGACGCACAGATGGCGCTGCGGTGAGAGCGGCGGAGCGCGCAGCTGCCACGGCGAGGAGAATGGGGGAGGAATGCGGACTACGCTGTGACAACGACGCGGGACAAAAGGCGAGTTAAAGAGATCTAAAAAGTTGCATCTAAAAAGTGCGATCATTACACGAGTAAATACGGCATCTCCCTTTCTACTTTTGGAGAATGTCATAGAAGCTCTATACACACTCAAGCAAAGATAAAATGTTCATGTCTGAAGACATTTGCTTCAATTCACGGTCAGTTTTCACCACTGGCATTTGATTTGCAGTCCCAAATTTGAAATTTCCACAGCTCTCCTACATTCTTTTAAACCCCCCCCCCCAAGCCAGGCCCTCCTAATTCATAACTCGGCAATCTAACACAGTATGTGGCATATCATCCCACAGCTTCCCAGAGGAAGCCTCTGACACTGAGGGAGCTGATGGGAGACCCGCACACACACCCACCCACACCCACCTGGGCCGAGCGGTTGTAGAGCTTGGTGGCCAGGACGGCCGTGCAGAGGGAGGCCAGCATGTCGGGCACCAGGAAAGGTGGGCAGAGGAAGCCCACGCAGCCGGTGGCCATGCGGGTGCCCGCATTGCTGCTCGCAGTGCTGCCCTTGCCCGACAGCGAGTCGCTCGTCTCCTTCACCGCGCTCGGCTGATGGCCCCCGGACGTGGCTGGCAGTGGGGAAAAAGAAAAAAATGGAGGAGAGATTACCTAACCTCTCAAAAAAAACGGCATCTGCAGAATTTATAAAGCAATTTTTAAACGAGTGCTGACATGAAATTTTCGTGTTACGTTTTTTCTTGCTGTCATGGGTGCCTGCCAGCCCACTAATCATAGAATGGAACATCAGACGGTCGGGTGCAGCGTAAATAATTATTTGCAGCTTGGTTTATTCACGCAACTTTCGGTTTCGACAAAACAAACACAGAGGCGGCCACCATGAAAGGAGGGTGCTTGTGACGTCACGTCAACAGTTTGGGGCCAGGAGGAGCAGATGGCGTCATGCTGATGCCGACTGCAGAAGGGTATCCGTTCCGCGCTTTCTCGTGCGTGCAAAGGTTAGAATTGATTTAATTAAACAGCCGCAGTGGCTGGGAATCAAACCTGCATTGTGTATCGCGAACTTTAACAATCAAAACGCCAGGAGAAACGCACCACAAGAGTTAGTGGCCTGCGTCTCAGCGATATCCCTGGACGTGTCCTCATCCGACTCGGTTCCGTCGTGCGCATCAAGGGCCAAGGACAGCTCGAGGGGCGAGTGGCTCGAGGAGTGGTGCTCGTCGCTCCGCGCATCATCCTCCGCGTCGGTCGCGTCCTCGTCGTCGGTCGCGTCTCTCCGGAGGTTGACGTGCGTTACGAAGAGAAGCGAGAAGGCGTTCTCCAGGAGCTCCAGGCGGAAGGTCAGCGGAAACACCTGGCCCACCTCCTCTTCGAAGCGCGACAGTTCGTCCAGTACGGCGTGCTTGTACACCTGCCAAGGAGGGAGCGAAGTAAACAAAATCAACTAGCCCTCCATCAAACTGACAATGACGAGAAAATGCAAAGCTTTCCAAACAAAGTACAGCATAAAACACACCTGTTTCTTATAGGGACAGTTTATTTCACTGCGATTGCGCTCTCTAGTGCTTTACTGATACAGGCATTCTATAGCTTTCTCTATCGTTCAACCACCATCACTGTTACATGAAGGGGCGCATCTTCTGTCCAATCTTGCACATTCGTGCATTCCTCTCCAAATCCAGACTGCTTCAACCATGCCAAAATGGCGTAATCGGATGGACGACAGCTTCATAACATGAGGGACCCAAGTTCGATTCCGGTCACGGGAAGCATTTTAATTTTTCTTTACTTCGCCCAAAATTATCATCGTCACTGTCAGAAAAAGTTGTCTTTCCCACAGTGTGTTTTAGGAGCACTACGGATGACATCAGTGAGCGGCTAAAAGCTTCACTTTACAAAATTTACAGGTGATGACCCCGGGTTACATGGGAGGCAGCAATAGCTGTTGACCTGTGGTGCTGCTATCATGAAATTCTATGAGGACGACAATCCACACGATAAGTTTGTTGCTTTAAGAAGAAAAAAAGTCTGAAGCGTCAGCATGTGCCACGTGTGCATTACGTGCCCAGAATTAATGCCCTTTAGATGTTTTCAGTATGGATATTGCAGATATCCTATATGCATCCTGCAGACATCCTAGCATGGATTTTCCTTGAGATATTCCTCAACTTGCTAGTTTTATGCAATCCCCCACATGGATTTGCATTATGTTTGTGTGCATACACCGTATAGAGCAGCAGTGGCATGCTTTTCATTTTTGGTCTTGCTGTTCTCAACGGCAGCAAAATCAGCATGATAAATTTTTGTTCAATCTTCTTAAAGGGACAACAAACACGACTTACAACTTTTTCTTGTCTGGAAGACTGGATACAACAAGTTTGTTTGATAAGAAATGCCACTGTCCTTATTGAGCAATAAAAGGGTGTACAACAAATGTACAGCCTTTTTAAAAATTTTCTAGGCCATGCCAAAAGTGTATAGGCCACAAAAAATTTCTACACACAAGTTTACCCCTTGAGCAAGGCAGAAACGTTTTATGCCAGAAAGCTGGAGAAAACAGAGTTCTTTCTTACTGCCATAAAATAATTTGGTCACAGTTAAACATCAAGCTTTTGCTTTGAATTATCTGCGGACCAGAAACATTGGGAGTGACCCAGAAAATTTTGACAAAGAGTGTAGTTGGATAATAACCATATGCTCCGTAAAGGCAGCATAGGGTTATTGCCTAGGTTATTTAAGGCAAATCTATAAATGACATCTAAAAAGGTTTCAGTTGTTCGAAACCTAGGGTGTCACTTGTGCGGTTACTATTCCCTCAGCAAACAGCTTGTATGCAGCAGAGAAGAGCCTGATGGGTCTGTAGTTCTTAAGCTTTTTGATATCTCCCTTCTCGTAGATCTGAATATTAATATTTGCATTTTTGCAAGCTAAGGGCACCTTTAAGATACAATTTTCAAGGCAAGCGTTTGGGTTCTTTTATCTGCATTTATCTCCATTACGCTTTCTTTCATCTACCAATACCAGATAGCCTGCCAGCATCCATAACACACTCTTCAGATGAAAAGGAAGGACATAAAGTTGCATCTCAGAGATACTACGATGGTCGCAAAGCTGACAGCCCGAACAGGTAGTGCACTCATATCCGAAAAGAGATTTGGACTCACCGGCCCAAACCCATACATGGCAACGGCGTCCGCGAGCGAGTCGTACTGGCCCAAGTTCACATCGCCCTGGAGCTCCTCTTGCGACTGGTCCGCCTCTCGGAGCTTCGAGACGGAGCAGCCCAAGTGGTGGAGCACAATCGCTGAATGGAACGCATTCATAACGTGCTGCATGGTCAGGTAGCCCCTGTAGAGAGCACAGTCCCGCTGTCGCACTGGGCTGAAGGTGGCGACAGTGGACTTCTCGTTCTTGCCGTCCCGACCATGGCCCCCTAACAGCCGGAACACAGACTTCCGATCCAAGTCTCCGAGGCCAAGAGTCTTGTGGAGAACGCGGAGAACGGACTGGTGCTGCAGCATGCCGAAGACGGTGTGGCGCCTGGCTTTGATGTCCGCTGGCGATGCCAATGATGTCTTCCTTTTCCTGCGAATGCGAAAGAAGGACAAGAAAAGTGTTGCGTTGGAAGGCTGACTCACCGGTGGCACCCCCTACACAACCGTTATTAGTCGGTGTTCCTAGCTTAGTTGCGTGCACTAGGCTTGATGTGGGTGTGTAAAAAACATGTAAGCGATGTTTAAGACATATGCAAGTTCACTGAGGCAAAATAAAATATACAACACCTAAAGTGCCAGTTTGATATGTCTAGGAAAAGTGTTTGATCTGTGCTGCTGAGCCCAAGGTCATGGGTTCAATTCCCAGCCGCGGCAGCCGCTTTTTTGATGGAGGCGAAAAGAGAAAACGCCCGTGTGATTGAAATTTCAGCGCACGTTAAAGATCCCCAGGTGGTCAAAATTAATCCGGAGCCCTCCACTACGGCACACCTCAACACCTGTGTAGCGTCGGTGCGTTAAACCTCATAATCGATCAAATAAATCAAAAGTGTTCGATACTGACACAGCGTGACATCAAAAATGTCGGCATGCCACACTTGGAAAAAATCGTCTCGTGGAGAACGTGAGGTGCGTGTTAGCTAGTTAGCTAATGAGGCTGGCAGACTTCACTCTGAGTTTCCCGCGAGATCCCTACCAGTCACATTGAAGGCGATCCGCTGCAAAGTGATTGAACTCGCATGCCAGAAACGTTCTAGGCTCTGAGAGTGCTGTCATACAAAGCGCAAGGGTTTCCCCCACTAAGGAAAGTTTTTGCCTTCCGACAGCTTTGACGAGTGACGTAAGCGGGAAGGAGTGGCTATGACGAATGGCAACCGGAAAAGCACAAAATTGCATTCCTGGTCAGCTTTTCCACAGAATGGTTTAATGCACAACATTCTTTACCAACTCGCACCAAAAATCTCTCCATCACAGCACGTGACACAAAGTGTACATGGGCCATATGGTGCACTAAATACAAAGGCTTCGTGTATAATAATAAAAAAAAACACTGTCCACGGAAAACACACCAACAGGTCTTATGTGCTCTATACGATGATCTTCTCTCTGGAGTTTCTGCCATTTTTCGTCATCTTTTTTTTTTTTTCACCTCAAGTTAAGCAGTCGACCTACACACGGGTGTCAACCGTAGTCTGGTTCATACAGTAAATGGCTCAAAAAAGAAAACTGCCACATTCAAACAGTTCCACAAAGAAGAAGGATGTCAGCAAAACATTTTACTAAAAAAGATGGCGTATTAAAAAGAATTCATTAAAAACATGGCATAGCGTGGAATGCAATACCTTTGGAGAGATACTATCCACTCCGTTACAAACAGCCGGTAACGCATCTCTTCCAGAAGCTGCTCCGCCTCCAGATTGCTCCACGTCACAGCCTGCGTTAAGGAAATGTATTTTAGAGACACTCCACCCTGCATGGCCTCCGACGGACACGCTTATTCCAGAAACCGCAACAGTCCAGACCTTGGATTCATCGAGGGCTTTCAGGACGTGACAGGCGTGGTCGTCGGAGACGACTTCGTTCCAGGCCCGAACCAGGGCCGTGATGTAGAAGTTCCGCAGCACTGGATGTTGGAAGAGCTTGAGAGCAGCCTCAGACTCTCCACTGTGCAATTTATTGACAGCCACGTTCTGGAGAGAAAAAAAAAAAAAAAAGAGAAAATTGAGGCAACAAAAGTTTACAGCTACAGAGAATCTCGATAAACGGAATCGCTTAAACGAAATTGCCGCTTAAACAGGACAGTAGCCAGTAAGTTGGTTGGTTTTGTATTCAGATAACGTAAAAAAACTCTCGGTAATCGGAACTAAAGTTTCCAAGTCACCGTTTAAACGGAACCAGAAATGGAACTTCTTGCGAAACCAACTGGCATAAGAATCAGCTTTTTACGGTTCCGGCTGTTTCGTGATTGTTTTTTTTTTTCCTCCCTCCTCGTAAGTCTCGTCTCGTTAGTGGTCAGCCGTGTTAGCGCAACGAATGCAACATCGCAGTTCTTGTTCCAGTCGTATGGTCTCGATTTAAGACGCCGAGAATGTAGGGCTCTGCTCCTATTGCCTTGTTCGTGCCATCGTGGTGCTATTTGCGCTTCATTACCGCGTTGCCGTCTTCTACATTCGGTGGCTCGTAAGCACTCGCGAAGTTGAGGCCTCTAGCCTCCGTGAAGATGCTGTTGCAAGGACTCAAACAAACATATTTGATGTATTTGATGCTCAGGGACTCATTGTTGCCAAATTAACTTTGTGAGTGCTGTGCCTAAACCTCTTTTAGTTTTCATGCTTTCTGAAACACTATCAGCTGCATTCACCTTGCTTCGAGTTCCATGAAATGGTATTGATAATGTGTACGCACATAAATTTGCACTTTCATACATCGATCTGGGTAAACGGAACTCCTGTTAAACAGAACTAATTCTTTCGATCCCTTGAAGTTTCGTTTATCATAGTCTACTGTATTTCTTTGCTGCTCTAAAATAGACGACTGCTGACACATATGCGACGTAGGCGGCACTCCTCTGAATTTTTCTATCAAGACACTGAAGATAGTGGAGCAAAAAACCAATGTTTTTTGCAATGCATGTGCAGCCAACCTACGTTTCACAAGTTCGAGCAATTGCTCTTCCCAGTGACACGAAACCAACTAGGGCTAACTGTTTTTTTTTTTTTTGTTTTTTTTTTGTAAGTCAAATAATTTTACATTTAGGCCTTTCATAATTGCCGGAGTTTTGCACTGCTAGTCTATGCACAAAATGTACATCTTAAATTATTCGTGCGTGTTTTTTTTGTGTGTGAAGCAACATTGACGTTTTTGCTTACTTTTTGTTTGTCAATTTTTCCGTACAGCTTCTTTTTAAAATTTTTTTTTCCCACCTAAATATTCTTGCTTCAAGCAATTACCATTGCAAAGGAAACTTACCCGTCTACATTTTGATACCCTACACTTATACGGCATGTCTTTTGTGACCGGGAAAAAGTTATTTGCTGGGTTACCCAAAATGACCGCTTTTATTTACCATTGCAGGAAAGTGTTAAAGAATACCAGTTCCTAGCCACAGCATAACAGGAGTTTTTTTTTCGCACTGAGAAAAAAAAAAAAAAAACAAAGCTATGACACAAGTTGAATTAGCTGCATAAAAAAATAACTCTTTCAAGTGACAGTAACAAGCCAGAGTCATTCGTGCAGTGACCCAGTACGTGCTTGATGAGCCATGCATTTTGTGTTGTGTGTGCAGTTATTACATCTGTTCACAGTAGGCTGCCAAGAGGTTACAGCACAAGTTCTGCCATTTTCAACTTCAAGCAGAATTGAAAAGAAAAAAAAAAATCCCAATGTTATTAAAGTTTGAAAACTACTGCAGACTTCCTTTTCACTCGCAGGCAGCATCACTTACACACTAGAGCAAAACAGTGTTCATTTAATTAATTCCTATCTTACGCACACATGAGTAAAATGTGTGCAGCTGGATAGGAGTGTAGCGCCCCCTGGGTGTCAGCAAGGAGGCGCACTTGTGTCCCTCCTACTTTATTCCCCCCCCCTCCTGGATTCGAGCCTAGCAAGCAAAAATGTTTTAGTTGGGCATTTCTGGGCTAGAAAGGGTTAAAAATTCAATACTTTCACTATTATTATCAATAATTTCTTCTTTAAACAGGTTCATTTTGTTTCAGCTCTCCCCTCCTTCCCAACTCTGGCAGAGGGTCATTACAGCACTGATGTTGTCGTAATTCACTGCAGTAAACCAGATTAGTGCACAATGAAATGGCGGGAAGGCTTCTTTCCTAAAACAGACTTTATTAAACGGGCTCATGAACTGAAACCCTTCCCATTCCACCGAGGTATAACGGGTTAATTAATTTCCTAAAACAGTCTACGTCTTTTAAAAAGTGCCGTTAGCTCCAAGTTGAGACCTACTGTATTTCTGCACGTATAACCCGCCCCTGCATATAATCCGCACCCCTACTTTCAGCCCGCTGGAAAGAAAAAAAAATCCTCGCGTATTGCCCGCACATTTGATACAGGAAAGGCTGCACCAAAGCTACTGCTCAAGCAACGCATCACATACTACGTAGACAGCAAAAGCTCACATATTAAGCCAGTAGAATACACTGACTGCAAGGCAAAAGTCACAATTCAGTAATCAAATTCAGTTGTTAGAGTGCGCTCGTCCTTGTTTTTTCTTCCTCGTACTTTTGTATGTTTCGCTCAGTTGCTGCCATGGAAGGTTTACTCAGTGTTACTGTGTAGGAGCTTCACAGTGCAACGTGCATTGCCGTGAAGCTGCACTAAAGGAAAAAACCCCGCATATTATCCGCACCCCTACTTTGCCACTGAAATTTTCGCACTTTCGGTGCAGGTTATTCGGGCGGAAATACGGTACCTTTTAAAATTTCTTTTGCTGCATTCTTTGCATATTTGTGCTGTTACTACATAAACATCGATACATTCGCACGTGTGACCCGTACATTTGTGGCACCTGAATTCAGCTTCGTCGCAATGCAAGCTAGCTAGCTGAGTGAGTGAGACACTGCTGCTGGCTGCCTTACCAGACAGCAATTCAGAATCCAGGTGTGACATCATACAATAAATTGACATTAACGATAAAGAAATATGGTCCCAAGTTGGAAAAAAAATTTCAGCAAAAACACCATTTTCAAAAATTAGCGGAAACTCCCAAATGGGAAATGTCGGATAAATGCGCAAGCCGATCTGCTATACGACATTTTGCCCTGTGAAAGTCACCTCCACTATTATAAAGAGATGCATTGCCACAAACACATTCTTCCAGGTGCTTATGCACAATCTGCCACAAGAGTGAAAAGGCCCTAGGGCCTTTCAATCAATATGTACATAAGACCCCACGTATCCATATGAAACGGTATACACCAAGACTCTCTAAGGTTGGCTTCACTTGCACACACAGATGCATTGCTAGGAAGACACTCTTTAGAAGCATTACAACCTGTCTTGTATGAAAACATGAAGTCCTTAGAGTATACCATTACTAGCATTTCCGTATGCACTGAAAGTGTGACACATCAAGCATTTCAGATGGAGAGAGGAGAGGTTTGCTAGTCTACTCCACAAACAAATGCTTACATATTCAAATGCACATTTTGCCTCTACCTGACACAGCCACGGCTCTCTTTACGCTGCGCTGAAACAGGCCACTACAATTGCAGCTGCTCCAAGGCAGCAACTTACAAGAATAGCCTCCAGGAAGTGTTCCCCTCGGACAATCGACTTGAGGAAGGCTTCTTGCAGGTCCAGATCACCCGAGGTCGGGCAGACCGCGAGGGACTGCGGACTTCCGGCCGGAGCGAGACGGCCGCGCCGCTCGTTCTCACGCTCCGCGAAGAGCTTGGACAGGGACGGCGAGCGGCGGCACACCATGGACTCAAAGACGGCCATTTTGCTGAGGAGGCCGCCGTCGATCAAGTCCAGCAGATCACCAATTATCACATCCAGCAGGCCGTCGGACCACTGAGCAGATCGTGAAAAGAGAAGGAACACCGGAGTTATGCCTCTTTCGAAGGAAATCAATAGGAACACAGGATGGGATGATGGCTGGGAACGGGTGTACTTTTAGACATTCTACTGAATGAATTATGCATTATTATGGCATTTCACACGCCAAAACTACACCTGTGTTATGAGGTACGTTGTAGTGGAGGACTCGAAATTAATTTCAACCACTTGGGGATTTTTCACGTGCGCCGAAATCTTGACACACAGGCATTTTTGCTTTCTGCTTCCATCTAAAAGCCGCCACTGCGGCCAGAATTGAACACACGTCCTTGGGCTCAGCAGCACAATGCCATGATGGCCACTGGGTAACCGTGGCACGTAATTTCTACACATTCGAACGTATGGACTGATAACACATGACGTCCTGAACCGGTGTTAATTACTCGCCACCTATGTACCACTGCTTTGGTGCTTAGAACAGCCTCATGTCCCTTGGCTCAATGCACGTGCTGCACGCTTCTAGCCTGCTGCCTTGAAGTTGTCCCATACTGTGCTTATCGACCTGCACTTGCTATACAGTTACTAGCCACAGATCAAAACGAAAAAATGAAGGAAGCTCAGAGTAACGCGTAAGACTTGAAGGTACCAAAGCTGTAGCAACCTTAATGACCATCCGGGCGGTTTAAGTCCACCATTGCAGCCGATTTGCTTCTTCTTCGCTGCCGCGACAACCTTTACTCCATCATTGTTGCTGTAAGTGTGAGCTTCTTCTATTTTTTTGGAAGTGTTAATCATTGGACACCACCTTGGAAGGGTGTACGCTATGACGTGTCTTTCTCGTTCTGAGCAACTGTTGCCACGATTACGGCAAACGCTGGAGTTTCTTCTTTGGCCAATGTCCGTAAGCGGGTAGGCAAGGTTTGACAAACGTGCGCCAGCGATGCTGGGCGGTTGCCGCAAGGCATGCCCACAAGAGCGCTTGGAATTTTCTTGGGTTTTTTAAACTGCCGGATTGGTCGCCACGAGGCAAACGCTCATGTGCATGCGCTCAGAAATTTCTCGGTATTTTTAACTGCGGACACGAAAAATTACAATTTGCTAAGCAGCTTTGCTGTTAAAAAGAAGGTGATAGAGAGAAGGTTCACGCCACTGCAGCAGTTGTGGAAAATGCAAAAAAAAAAAAATACGAAACAATCACTGCAACATTACTCGTGTGAGATATGCACACTACCTACTTTCCCGCATGTTTTTTTTCCGCAGCAGCTGGCAAACATCCCACGCAGATGGCCTATATCAACACCTTTTTACAGCAATCCTGCAGTCGCATCGGAAGGCTGAAGATCAATCCCACATAAGGCGCGCCATGTGACCAAGGTGTGGCACTCTTAAAACTTGACATGGCCACATGGGCAAGCTGACACCTTGTGAAGAGCAAAGTTACTGCCAATAGCCTTTCCCAAAATTGTTGGAGCTGCTACAGACACTCATTGCAAACATTTGAAGCCAAAAACTTGATTGATCTGGGAACTTTTGAAAGCTAGTGCAGCAGCTTGGTTGTGGACTTGTTCAACGTTGGTTGAACAAGCCACAGCCACAATCACAGCCATTCAACGTTGGTTGAACGTTGGTTGTGCCTGTTCAAGTGTTTGTTCAACAGTTGCGGCAGCTATGATGCTTACAAACTAGTCCACCAAGTGTCACAGCCCAGGCTCTAAGTGGTTTTCTTGACACCGTGCAAAACTACCACAGTGCAAACCAGACGTGCCCCCATAAATGGAAGGATTGTGCCAGCCTGTACAAGTTACACATAGTTAAAGGGGCCATACAGACAAAATGCAAGTTTGGTTGATTCGAAAGACTGCCTTGTCTCAGAATAACACTGACACAACTTTTAATGCAAACTTCACTCAAGTAGGCTATACATACATTATATTACGAAAAAAAGAGAATGGCCATGCGACCCACTAGCTCATTTCCACACTAGAACCTATGATGCATTATGGGCAACTGTGCAATTGGCTGAGGCCGGCAAAAGAAAACGCAAATTAGGCAGGGCTTACAAGCTTGCAACACAAGCTATTCCCATTAAAATTTAATGCATATTCCTTTTATAGCAGTGAGAATGGTGGAGCAAACAATGGAAGTTACGAAAGTACACGTAAACATAGAAAAACCAGTGCGTACTGCTTTTTGCACTGCACACACTATGCCTATCATAGCTGCACAATGGTACGGCGCTTTGGAGTTGTCTTACACGACACTGGTTGATTGGCATAAGCAACATTGTCTTACGTGACCCTGTTTGTCAAGCATACCCAATGCTCTACAAAACGATTACTACCTGCTGCAACAAAAACAAGTTATGACGGCAGCTCTGACAATATGGTGGCGCCATCTAGGAGGACTGACGGTAAACAAAATGTTTAGCAGTTCGCTGCAGGCTAAACGACGCACTAATGTTCGCTTCAACACCTGCTCTGGATACGTCATCGCAGACGTCAACAAACACACATTCAGCGAAACAATAAAAATTTGGCTTAAACTATTTAATTCCTCAGTGAATAAAGCATCGTTTGCTGCTGGACAAACGCTGGGACACCATAAAACATCAAATATTTCGAGTAAAACAAACTTGTATTTTGTCTGCATGGCCCCTTTAACAAACAAAAAGAAGAGGACAGAGAAACAAGACGAGCCTCTGTGCTTGTCCTGTTTTCCCCTCTATGTTCTCAGTTTAACAGTTGCACTGTTTTTAAAAACAGAAGCATCCAGTCGATGGGAAGAGTTAGTGCAACTGAAAGCTTTTGACCATTTGTTGAGGAATTCCGCATTCAACAGGTGGTGTCGCATGGCAATGATAACAAACGATGGTGACCCCAAATTTAGACTTTCCAATGGGGTAAAGAAGCCAAATACTTTAACTTTGGTCCATTCAGTTTCCTGTTTCATTAGGGCACTATAAGCAGCTTATCCACAAAATAGAAAAAAAACACTCGAGTGGGGTGGAGAGAGGAGATACAGATATAGAGGGGTAATGGAGAGCAGACAGAGACGAGATATAGAGATAGAGATAGAAAGCGAGTGTTATGGTTCGACGGAAAGGAAAAGGTAAGAAGGTGCGCACTGGAAGTTTTTTTGAGCTCGGCAGGGAGCTCGCCTACGTACAACCCAATTCAGGGAGGGGGAGTGAAAGGAGAGAGCCGAGTTTAACGAGAGAAAGATAGAAGAAAAGCAAAAAAAAAAAAAAAGCTGTGTTGGGTTAGCAGAGAGGGTGAGGAAGGGATAGAAAGTGAGGGGGAAGAGAGATACACCGAGAGAGAGAAATGCAGGGAGAGAAAAAAGGAGAGAAGTGAGGGAAGGAGGATTGATTGATTGTTATGTTTTTAAAATTAATTGGTGAACCCCGACACAGGCGATGAGGCGCACCTTAGTGGAGGGCTCCGATTAATTTTTACCACCTGAAGGTGAACAGGAAGGGAGCCAAGTGGCATTCTTACCTGTGGGTTTCCAGCACAATGGGCCACCAGTGAGTCGGGCAGCGTGACGATGAGGTTGAGCAGCAGACTTCCGTGCCTGTCGTCCACTTCTTCATAGGCAGAGGCTGCCTGCTGGACTCGGTGCAGGCAGCTGCGCAGTGCATCCAAGTGCACCTTCCACAGCTGCTGCACCACTCCGCTCGCATTGCCCAGGCACTGAGAGATGTGCTCCAACAGCAGGGACGCCCTCGTCGGGTCTCCCAGCAGGAGTCCTTGAAGCGAGGACAGGCATTGTGGAGAGAGGAGGGTGGTTCCGCTGTTGTCCAAATTGAAACCGGGAGCTGCTGCGCTGTAGGCATCGTACAGTTCCTGGGAAGAAGCAGAGAAGCAGGTCAGTGAGGCTCTCGGGTGTTAAAAGGGAACAAAGGTTACAACTCATCAAAAAATATCTTGGCCGCCCCCCAAGTTGTGAGTACTGTGTTGTCATTTTTATTTTTTTGCTCCAAATGGTGTTCCCTGACTGCGAAGCAGAGGTCCTAGGTACAGCCCTTGCAACCACGGAGCAACCAGAATTTTCAGCGTATGAAACTTCAGCTGTAATTGCGAGAAGGGGACACTTTCTGAACGTGCTCCTCTTCCATTTAACTATTAGAAAACACCCTTTGTTGTCTGCACCAAAAATTTGTGGCCATCAAACAACAACCTGGACTTGATTGCTGTATTTCATGAGCTAGGAAACACAGCACTCA
Organism: Haemaphysalis longicornis; assembly: GCA_013339765.2. Lineage (NCBI taxonomy): Eukaryota > Metazoa > Arthropoda > Arachnida > Ixodida > Ixodidae > Haemaphysalis > Haemaphysalis longicornis. The sequence goes on from CM023452.1 coordinate 192,512,102, forward strand.
GTGTCATGCTGACTTTTTTTCGCCGCTTTCTCAACTTCCTCCCTTCAACACCACCGCCCCCACCCCCTTCTCCTTCCCTCTAATGCTAATACTCTCGTAGGCTTTTCTTCCCACAGGCGCGGGAAATTAAAGCTACGGGAGATTAAAGTAGAGCAGAACTTCTTATCTTTTATATTTCGAGGTCTGTTGACAAATTTATGCAGATCTTCTTACACAGTACAAAATGACAATTCACAATACAAAAAGGACCCTAAATGATGACCACATCTCTCCAGTGAAAGGATCTCTCAGTTTCAAAAAACTTGCAATAAGCTATTCCGAACATGAAAAGCTAGAAAAAAAAAAAAATACAGGAACAGAGAGTGTGTTTCCCGTATTGTGAGAATAACTGAACTTTATGCGCATCCACAATTCCGCAAATAAGGCAGGCTCATTGCAAGTATGAACGGTTCATCCAACTAGCACCATTTTTACAAAACATTACGTGTAAAACATTACGTGCATTACCACCAACGCATTTAATTCATCCGCTCTTCCACGTGCTATCCGCTTGTGGAATGATCTTCCTGATACCATCGCGTCGCTGACTAACCCGGAAACATTCCGTCATCACTTGCAGATCCATTTTTCAGATTAAACAGGAATGATTCCGTTCGCATCAGTTTTTTTCTTAGTTTTTCATTGTGTTTTACTCGCTGATGTTCTTATTTTTCATATAATTCTCTTGCCGTTGTGATGATGATGCCATGAAGTTCTTTTTTTTTTTTACTACTTACTTGACTTGTTGATATCTGTATATGACATGACTAATTATTGTATAACTTTGGTTCGTTATTTTGGTGTGATTTCCCCCAAAAGCCCTCCTTACTCAATGCCCTGCTAGGCCTGTAAGGTACTTTGAATAATAATAATAATAATAATAATAATAATCATAATCATAATAATAATAATAATAATAATAAAATGTTTCAGTGTGAAAAAGCCTCACAAACATAAACAACGCTATTCAATTATGCAAGACAAAAACAGGAAGGCTATCATCATCAGATAAAAATAATAGGCTGCGAGAACAAACCTGTCGACAAGCATCAGGAAGTTCCCCGCCAACCGTGCAGAGGAGAACCCTGAACTCTGCGTCATGTGCCAAACTTGACGGTTTGCTCTGGGGAAACGAAAAACGAAAATTGTTGCCAGCTTTATAAGGCGCCATTAAACGTTAACACTGAGTCACTTATAATGTAACGTACAATGAAACCCACCTCATTGCAATGATCTTCGAGAAACTTGGCTGCGAGCCAGGAAAGATGGTTTGGTGATAGTAGGAGTGGATTGGCACACGTGCTGGGGGAAAAAAAAAAGAAAAAAAGAAGTGAAGCCCACTGGTGTGGAAAATCCGGTCCAGATGCAAAGTATGGGATAAGACATTACTCGTAGCACACTGTCAGACTACCTGTTGCATCGCTCCTAGGAAACTTGTATTGTGAGAAGTCATCGATAATGCTCGTTTATGCCCAAAATTTATACAATTTTTGTTTTTCTGAACATTTGATAAACAGAACAGATGCTCTCAGAGGTTTTGTTATTGAGATGCATATTTGTAGGCTATGTTTATCAACACAGAGCAACATCAATGTTTAACTCTATATAAGGGGAAGCCTCAGGCCAATGCCAACAAAGACAATTTCATTGCCAAAATGTTAGCATGAAGATGAACTCCCTGCCTTCAAGGCCTCTTAAAGTGTTAAGATAATGCCACAGCAATCTGTGCCTTTAAAAAACAAACACAGCTTCAACGGCAGTTAAGTTCCACTTCAGTGAGCTCCAAAAAACAGAACTGATTGTTTAAACGGGAACTACAGAAAGAGACAGTGATGAGTGATGCAAAAAAACATAACTCAATGGATACAGTAAACAGGTGGTGTGGGTGACAGCGACAGGTGTAAAAATTTCATACACTGATGCCGATTCCCTCCATCGCTGTCGTTCGTTGCTGTGCAGTCTCTAGTCTACCAAACGCGAGTGATGACAACTGCCTTCACTGTCACTGCCCCAGAAAGCCTGTGTATAAATGTTTTTCGCTCATTACTGCCGCCAACGTTACCTGTTTTTCATACCCATTTTTCTACATTTTTCGCTTCACTCGTCGCTGCATGTGGCTACCCCTTTATGGTCTTTTTATGCTTCAAGTATGGCATTAGTTATTTTGTGGGTGCAACCTTCTACTATGGTTTGTATTATACAGAGGCAATAAGGTATGTGGGAGCAACAATGTTCAAATAAAAGCACATTTCTTCGAAAAATTATTTTTTTTTTCTTCAAAATCTAACACACATGCAAAAGCGAGCCTACATTTCTGCATTCGTGTTCTTGCGAGTTATTTATGAAAATCGCCTGTATCCTAAATAAGTGATTCAAGAACCTCTGGAAAGCTCCGCATTAATTATCTCATCATGAAGTTTTCACAAACTCTACGATGACTACTTGACAGTTCAAAACATTCTTAGGCACCTGGTTGACGTGATTCAGTGGTTTGCCGAACCTGTGGAAGTTCTTTCCTGATCTGCAGAGCTAGGAACCCACATGTTGGAGTTCACCACTTCATGGAAACGTTAGCAGGGCATTTGCTACACTCTAAAGTTTGTAATTTCATTCTGGCAGTTCTCTTGAGATACGCACATACTGGCTAAATTCGGCCCACACCAAAATCGAATTTTTGTGCTGAGTTCAGATCAAGCATAGGTTCTAAGTTCTGCGTTCACTGCATCTATTCTTTGACAAGAAATTTTCGTTCTCAGCTAGAGCTCAACATTTCGCATCCGTAAGTATTTCAGTTGTTGGTAAAAATTTCTATAGGAACTTGGCTTAACACTATACGTAAGAACAAAATTTTCTGGTTAAAAAATATATGTATTAAACAGTGCCTCGCTCAAACAAGACCATTTTTTTTCTTTGTCCTTTTAAAGTTGACAGACAACTTCAATCCATTCAAAACAAAACCAGAATTTAACGTCTAACAATTATCAAGGAAACCACCATAAGACGAGACCTATGCGCAAAAACTAAACACAAATTAGCAAGCAGTTTAGGCATGACGTTGCCAAAAATTTCTCGCGGAAACGTGGTACGGTTTGCCCGCAGGTTTTATTGCCAGGCGGCACTGCAGGAAACAGTATTTTTCACGCACATATGAGCATACAGGTCTACAAATACGTTCGATGTTCAAGACACACATATTATAAATCATTTGTTGAAGGAAGGATGATGAATTAAGTCGTCCAATTGAGCTTGTTCCAGGAATGAGCGTAGATGCTCCCCCAAGAGGAGCTATTAAGATAACGGCGCCGGAATCGCTCAATCCTATCACAAGGCGAAAGGAAGTGCTTGCTTTCGGATTAGTGACCTCGTGCAACTAACGCCGCTGCGCTCGCGGAAGCAGGCGCCAAGGTTAGCGCACCAATCACGTGCAACGCAACCGCATTCCCTGCGGAGAGCAGATGGCACGCGAACACAAAATACGACCGCGAAAATGGCAATGCGACGAAAGTGTCACGCCGCGTGCGTCAAGGGGGGCGTATACGCCGTCGTTGCGATACTACCTGAAGGCCGCTGGTGACTCTGAGATCCCCCGAATGTATTCCCTAACGAAGAGTTTCTGTTCCGCCGAAATATACGGCGCTCGCAAAGCTGTGATCGCGCAGGCTCGGGCACATTCCCACTGGCCGAGGTACACGTGACTGGTGAACTCTGTCAACAAATTGGAGCCCGTGGCGATCGCCTCCTCTTCATTGAAAGCGAGATCGGCGTCCGTCTTGGTCGCCTGGGACGGGACGGCGGCATTCTCGTCCACCATATTTTCCGGCTCAGTCACTGCGACCACTCATCGTACCAAAACGCTGCGCTGCCAATGCACGAAACACGAAACTCGAAATAACCACGCACACAGACACAACAGCTGACGACGGTGCGATCGCCATGTTTGTTGACAATAGAAAACGTAAATAAAAAGGTGCAGAAGTTTTGGTTTTTGTTGCCTTATTGCTGGATTTAAAAGCACCGATTATTTTGTATTGGGTTTATTAAGCTAAGAAAGTTGACCCTAAGGTCTGATTATGAATGATTGTAGTTTGCGTCGCGTCATAAAAAATAGATAAAAGCACCGAAGACATTTATTCAAACAAAAGCAGCACTTACAAAAGTATTTGCTTTTAATTAATTTACTTACATTTGTGTTTGTATACATTAGAGGTAAGTAGCCCAATACTATCATCATCAAGGTATAAACATATTGGCGGCAAATTTGAAGTCCGTTTGCTGCTGAATGAATGTCTGGATGTGTGGGCTATCACCTGTGATAGGAAACGTCGTGTGACCACAAGGATTACGCGCCGACCAGCGCACAAGATACCTGCCTTACCTGACCTATTACGTAGACGCCGCGGCACATGCTCTCAAACCTGTACGATCACGCTGGCGCCAGTCTGGTTACATCCGCATATGCCTACCGCGACGTAGTCGGCGAAGGAGAAGCCATTGCCCCGGTGGTTGCCACCACGCCTGTCAAAGTCATTGCTCGTGAATCCAAGCCCGCCTCCGCAAGTTTACCAGAGCTCGTGTATCTGCCATTACCGCTCGCATTCTTCAGCTGCTTCCTCCTGATCGCTAAGAAGCATTCGTCTAAACTGGTCACCAGAGCATTCGTCCCTGGCTGGAAGTGAGTTAGCGTATGAAACCGTTCGAGGGCTGCGTTTCCAGGATGCTAAAACTTGAAGGAAAGCATTAATTAGTTTTATTGTCCTTGAGCGATTACCACCACCTGAAGTTAGAAGTACTAGTGGTGCCCACTGCCCTTCCCGTAACCTACAGGTTATTCTAACGGCCATTCGCTGTCGGGTTCCCCAGTTAAGCAGGTAGCCTCATAGGCTTCATCTGGCTCTAACAACGTCGACCACTATCTTTTGTCCTGCCAACGTTTTCCTAGGCTCACGTATCAGCTCCAGACTGCGCATGCATCACCATGCCAGTACCGTCTCTACTTTTATTCGAGGCTTCCGATAGGGTATTGTGACCAGTGCCGGTCTTAGAGGGGGGGCGACCAGGGCATTCGCCCAGGACGCCTGAGAAAAGGGGGTGCCGACCTGCACTGAATGCCCACCCCCTCTCTGTCTTCCTGTTCTTTCCACCCGGCTCCGTGTTTCGTCCATCAAAAGAAGAGACCGGCGGTGCACTTGGAAGTGAGGGAGAAAACGCCTATGTCCAAATAATCCCAAGTTATCAAGCCTATACCGGGAAACGTAGACCCACAATTTTACACGACCCGCCGCGGTGGCTCAGTGGCTAAGGCGTTGCGCTGCTGAGCACGAAGTCGCGGATTCAATTCCCGGCCGCGGCGGCCGCTTTTCTGATGGAGGCGAAAAGCAAAAACCCCCGTGTGTACGATATTTCGGCGCACGTTAAAGATCCCCAGGCGGTCAAAATTAATCCGGAGCACTCCACTACGGCGCGCCTCATCGCCTGCGTTGCATCGGCGCGTTAAACACTACAATCAATCAATCAATCAATCAATCAATCAATCAATCAATCAATCAATCAATCAATCAATCAACAATTTCCCACGCAAAACGAGGGTGCGCAAGTGGAATTGGCCTGAGGAGACTTCAGGAAACCGTATTCAGAAAACTGAAGTGTAACCTTTGCCTTTCGACACTTACTCTTAAACTATATATGCTGAAACAAAACGAAACTTATGCTGAAAGGGAGCCTTGTCGCGAAGTTATGGGGCCCGGAAGTAAGCTCTACTTAAGGTAGAAACAAGTAACGCATAAAATCTAATTGGTCTTATTTCTGTGTAACAAAAACGATTTTATTAAGTTACTGTGCGCATGGATATGGACAAAATGTCGTACAATCGTCTACTACGTTGTTAAAGGAGTACTGACACGAAATTTCTCGCTTTCAGTTTTTATGCTGTAAAGAATATCTATTGGACCATAATTACGAAAATCGAACCGAAAGCCGTCAGCCGCCAACACAATTAATTATAGCACGTTTAATGCAACCAGTTTTCCACAAGCTTCCACAAGCAGTACTTCGCATTCCGCGAGCTTGCCATAGCACAACCTGGTCGAGCTCGGCGACGCGCACCGCGCGGTGCCGGCACCGCGCAGTTTTCAGCACCAGTGCAAGGGAACACCATGCGCCGGCCACGAACTGAGAGCAAAGACGTCGAACACGCAAAGTGCGCAAAGTTTACAAGCATTGCTCACACAGCTACACCCGTACGTCTCCTGCCGAAACGAATACCACCGACAACAGCAGCGCGCAGCGCAGGATATCGTTTCCGGTTCCGAAAACGACTATATGACGTCACCCTGAACCGGCCAGACACGCAGGCCGATGTTTCGTCACGCCGAAAGCGATTTCGCTAGTGCTGCCGATTTGCGGAAGCTCGCGGCCGGGACAATCAAAATCGATTTTAGATGTGATTCCGGCCTCGGATCGCTGCAAAAATTTCTGTGAAGCATCTGTACAAACTACTGAAGCCAATTATACCATTTTTTAGGCGTCAAAATTTGGTGTCAGTACTCCTTTAAGAGAGGTTGCTTTTTTCCGAGTGTGGCATTATTTGAAATAATGGGTTGGTTTCATTTTGAGAGAGAGAGAGAGAGAGAGAGAGAGAGAGAGAGAGAGAGAGAGAGAGAGAGAGAGAGAGAGAGATTAAATCTTTATTTTCCCCCAGCACGGCACGACCCAGACCCTGCGGATGACAGAGCCGCCGCCAAGCAAGAGAGCAGGGCGAAGCTTCGTGCCGCTACACCCCATGACCCACGACCACTGCCAGGAGGACTTCCCAGAGGGGCCCAAATCCTGCTACACAAAATAAGAGCAGGGGCTGCTCTTACGGAGGACGTGCTCGCAAAGTGGCGGGCATACGTTCCCCTACGCTCACGACACCTGAGAGAACCCCTCGAGAACTCCAAGGAGACTACCATCGTGACCTGCTCCTCGTGTCACGCGCCAACAAGGCCCACAATGCAGCACGTGCTGTGGGAGTGCTCGGGGCTCGCGGCGGAGAGAAGAGCCCATCTTCCGCCGTACATAAAGACCCTCTGGGAGTGGGCATCGCCTCCTCTGGGCCGGGCTCACTCAAAAGAGACTGTTATGTCCCTGTGGACTTTCGCTTGTACCACGGGGATACACAAGAGAATGTAGACGCTCTCACTTTCTTTACCGCCTTCCCCATCCCTGACTAGACCTTGAGTCTCCCCTTCCGAATAAAGAATCATAATAATAATAATAATATTAATAATAATAATTTATCGAGCAGAGGCTGATGTCATGGGCCTCGAACCATGAAAGGCATCCCTATTCCCAAGATTCTTTGGCTTCGATTTCAATCTCCTCCCTCCCGCGCTGCAAACAGACTGAAGAAAAACTTTCTTATGGCAACTTGCGCGTATACAGCTGTCTTCACTATACGCACATTTCTACACAGGACTATTTGTCAAAGAAATGAAAGACAGAAATGGTAAAATTACTTGTGTGTGGCGAAATGTTTCAGAGAAACAGAAAAAAGAATGAAGAATACCACTTAAAGGAGCCATGAAGAGAAAACACAAGTTTGGTTCATTCGAAAGATTGCCTCGTTAGAACCATAACGACACCACTTATAACGCAAAACTTCGCTCAAATAAGCTACATAATTAGGAAAAAAGGAAATGACCATGTGACCCACCAGCTCATTTTCCGCAACAGAACCTGTGATGTCACTTGGGAATGCTCTGCGATTGGCGGAGGCCGGCAAAAGCAAACGCATGTTAGGCAGGGCTTACAGCTTGCATAGCGAGCTAAATGCCCGGGAAACATACTGCACATTCTTTTTATGACAAAGAACAGTGGAGTAAACGGTTGAAGGTCCGAACGAACTCGCAAGCGTGTGCGCCAATGCGTACGAAACAAGCGCCGGCCGAGCTCGACATCTCGCCGTCGCGCAGACGAATTTTCGGGTTCGAGGCTCTTCGGGGCCAACGAACCGTTCCAGCACGCACAGCCGCGACCTTGCTTCGTATCGTAATCCCTTCACAGGAGGTTTGCCGTCATATCGCCAACCAGCAAAGGTAAAAAATAGAAACGAGGGGAGTAAGGAACAGCAAGCAGCGACGAGATAGTGACAGTCGTCGCAGTTTCGGAATGGTGTTGGCTTGCTGCTATTGTTAGGAGCTCGTTTACAGTTTACAACCACTGAAAACTTCAGTTTGTTCGAGTACTTTACAATGAAATTTCGTTGCTACGTTTTGAAATGCCCATGTAGTACGCGCAAATCGTCGAGGGAGTGCGACATCCCCGCCGGTAAGGAGATCTGCTTTCATGTGCTGCCCAACGACGAACCTCGGCGAAGCAAGTGGCTACGTTTTGTGAACTTTGCAAACGGAGGAGAAAGAGAGCTATAGGAAGTACGAGTGTGCTCGCTTCATTTCCGAGGAAGTGATTACGGCAGGGACCCTTACGTTAGCTCACTCCTGGGACATGCTGGCGCTCGTCGCCGACTTCGTCAAATCGCCGTAAAAGCGCTCTGACCTTGGGGAAAAAAATGCCGTAAACACCGCGCATTGACGCTCGTATCTTTCTGGTCGAAGCAGAGAGCTCGCGCGAACGGCTTTCCATACACGACACCGGCCAACTGGCATAAGCGATACTGCTACTGAAATTGACCTATTATTAACCGTAATAAAAATACGGCACATACGTGCCAGTCTGTATGCGTCCGTCGCGGCGGGGCTGACAAGGCAGCGGTGCCGACGGAGGGCGTTCGTCTGTTGTGGCTATCGCGGAATGGTCGCTTTCCCGTCTACCGCGTATCCCACAACTCTTGCCGCTCGTGCACTTAGAAGCATTGAGCGTTCAAGTTGTGTGAGGTTGTTAAATGCAAGCCCGAGCTCCTCGGCGAGAGTTTTGTTCTCCGGATCAGGCGATTCCATGACTAGGGCTGCGGGTGCACTAGGTTTTACTAGTATTTTTAAAATGGCCGCCGTCTCGGTTTTTGGTTAACCGGCTAACCGGTTTGGTTAACAGGCTAACCTCAAAACGAAGCTGAATACCTCCATAGGTGGAACAGCACATCACCCGAAGGGGAATCAGCCACCCCAGCAGGAGGAAGTCGCTCCAAACATTGCCGCCCACCCTCGGTGCCTGGACTGGGCACGAGGCTAACGAGAAACAATCCGTCAGCGCGTTGCCATGGCCCTAGAACTAGGGCTCCCACTGTCAGCACATTTAATAGTCAAATAAACGTGGTTGGTGGACTCGCTGCAACCATTGAAAATGAAATAAGAAAATCTGTAAGAAATAAGTAAGTAAACGGGGCAGAAACTTGGAGGCTCACTAAAAGGGTTCAACTTAAATTGAGGACGACTCGGCGAGCAATGGAAGGGAAGATGATAGGTGTAACGTTAAGGAACAAGAAGAGAGCGGAGTGGGTCAGGGAACAAACGCGTGTTAACTAGAGAAGGAAAGCGTGGCAGGGGGCGGCAGAAAGTTAGATGGGCAGATGAGATCAAGAAGTTTGCGGGGATAAATTTGTCGCAGTTAGCACGGGACCGGCATAATTGGAAATCCATGGGAAAGGCATTTGCCCTGCAGTGGGCGTTGATAGGCTGATGACGACTATCTCTCAAATCCTGTTTGTTTTAAAATGAAGTTAATTTGCAATCGAAGTACCCGTTTCTCTGCAAAAAAAAAAAAATCCATTTATTGTGTTTGGGCTGGATGTGCCAACACACAACACAGGCCGTTCGGCAGACCTCTTCAGGTTCAGTGGGGAAGTTTCGAAGCTACCGCAAGGCATTGACCCCTCCCTCTTGCTGGCCAATCCCGTAAGTGCGTATTTCCGCAACGAAGAAACTGAACTTTTTCCTCCGCTGCCGACATGGTGTGGAAGCGTAGTGGTAAAGCACTCATCGCCTCCTGTGGCAATCCGGGTTTGAATCCCGTACGAACTCAAACGAGTTGTTACTTAAAGGGGCACTGACACAAAAATTTCGCATCTTGTTTTTTCTTGTTGCGATAAGTATCTAGTGACCTACTTATAACCTGTGGAAACCTCATTTGCTTCAGCGTGCGACGGTTGTTTAATTAGAGGCATTTTCAATGCGGCCAGTCGCAGTTTCGGTTTCAGCGAGTGCCGCGAAACGATGGATTTTGTGGATTTTGTGTGAACAAAGCTGACCACGTGACCGTCGGAGGGATAGCACAGAGCAGAGCCGCCGTAGCATTGTCGAATCCGCATCGACGGCAGTTTCTGCGAATGCCCCCACGTACTGATCTCGCGACCGTGGATGTGACGCAGGCGCTGCGAGTGCAAATGATACCGCGGCTAAAGAACGACACGCGACGCTCGAGACGGTGGGTGGCATGGAGGAAGACAAAAGTTTTCCTTCCTCCATGGTGGGTGGCAAGACGCGCGCTGGGAGCAGCCGGCCGGTCTGCCTACAGGTCCGCCTACAGATGTGTTCGGCTTAGCACTGCGGCGGATATTCGAGTGCCGCTCTCGTAAGCAGTGCAGATGAAAATTTTTAATGCAGCCCGCCATCGCATCATTAACTCCTTTCTCATGTAAGCCACCATGGTCGGGACCACGGTGTAAGATATACTTTTAGGTGTGGACACAGGAGCCCACAAAAATGTGTCGAATAGAGTTGGTGGTGGCGTGGCGCCGCGCGTGGACCTTTGATTGAAAGGGCATCTGGTGGCAGAACTCTTAACTAAGCTTCGAAGCGACCGAGGCTTCAAGGTACTTGAACAACGACTTACCGAAGCCAGGTGGTTCGCAGGCACCAGCGGCATGCGTGTAAAACAGCATTGTTTGAGCTCACCGTGTGAGCTCACACAACGCGATCTTAACGCGTAATTTATTGCATTGTTTAAACAGCTGCGAGATTTCGGGCGTGCTAAGTTCATTAAAGGAGCACTGACACGAAAATTTTATGTTACACTTTTATTGCTTTTATCGATGCTTAATGGTCTGGCGAACCTGAAACAGCACTTCAAATACTTCAGCGCGCGATAGTTAATTACATTGAACGGCCTGAAAATCGTTTGTTTCAAATTCCCGCGCTTTCATCCCGAACGGCGCATATGACAGCCTCCCGGTTTGACCTCACCGCTTTGTGCGGACGTCACCGGCGCCCGCTTGAGAGGGTGTTGCGCCCGCTCGCCGCTCGTGGGGCCGCGCGCGTGAATTGACGTCACGAGTTTTTGGTGACCGCTGTCGCGTCACTTCTTTTTCCTCTCCTGGAGTGATGTCACGCTGATGTCCATTTGCTGAGTGCCGCTCCGCGCGTTGATCCGTCGGCGCGATAAATGCGATCCAATTGAACTATGTTCTTCGCGTCGCAGGCCGCTCATATTTCAGCCAGGGTATTCTGTCGAGTAGAAGAAGCAAACTGTGTAGTAATATTAACGCCGAAAATTGTGTCAGTGCTCCTTTAAGGGCCGTATTCCGAGTCCCTCCTCCACTCCATTTTCTCCCTCCACTCGGCCGAGGGGAGGATTTTATGCATGGGTAAATTGATTTCAAGGATCTTCTCCACTGGAGGCTCGAGTTGGGGAAGGACTCGGAATACCAAGGTACGACGCGCGCGCAGCTCCACAGAACATTACACACCGGCAGTGAGTTTGACAACATCGATTCGTCTCCGCTGCTTCGTGCATGGACTTACCCCAGTTGTGCAACGTCATTTACGACGAAGAAACATCAGCGTACTCGCCGCCAGTTTAATCCATTTCACAAACTGCCTACTTTCCTTGCAGGTCGGGGCGTTGTTCCGGCAGCGGACGCTTTCTTTTGCCGCTGCTTGTACGGAGTAGCTTGGGGGGCTGTAGCCAACGGTAAAGTCGACGGCACTGCATCGTTTGCGAGCGCGCACCTCTTCGACATTCAGTAGTACATCCCCTCAAAGCACCAAAAAAACCCTTTCGCGCAACCGCACTCTCAGAAAAATGCTGACCGCAAGTAGCATCAATTTCTGATGGGGATGGCTGCAGAACACGCATTCATTCGTTCAGGATCGCAGGTAACGTTAATTACTGTCACGCTGTCTTGCCATCCGTGCAGTACGTACCCAATAAAACATTTGCACCCCATTTTTTTTTTGCCCCAGCATAAAAAGCGCAGCATAAAATCTCATTTGTGTGAGCGCTCAACGGCTACCGCGGCACACATTCCCTTCGGTTTAGTGTTTTATACCTCCTTTTGATTGTTACCAACTCAAAACACATGCTTAGAACACGTTGAAACACTGGGGCGAGCGCAAAGGCTTTCGCATGGCTGTCTTCAAATTATCGTCTGCACCCCGCCCCGGCGGAACCAGCCAAGCTGCGGCGAGCAGAAATCGAGCAGACGACCGGTTACAGAAGCTGCCGAGAAGGCCCGACAAGGAGCCGAAGGGATCCGAACACCTCCGAGTGGGCGGTGCTCGGGCAGCTACTTTTCACTGCCGCTGGAGGGCGCTGCAATCAACGGTCTCAACGACGAAGAGCACACGTTTGTTTTGTAAGCTGTGTCCTCACCTAATAACATATCTTACACCGTGGTCGGGACTTGGGGACAATTTCGTGCAGCGGTAACAAGCTATCACTCGAGCTACCTGCGCCGGCCTGGGCCACTTCGCGGCCGTGGCCGCCGCCTGCATAGCAACCGTCCGGCTAGCTCAGTGGGCTTTTCGTGCCTCCGGCGCGTTTTCGCATCCAATGGTAATAAACAGTAATAGAAACAGAGTGCCTGGAATCGCTGTAGAACTTTGGTCGCGGCCAGCTGCCCGATTAGCTGACGAAATCAAGGCGCCTCCGCCGCCAACGATCGGGTCGTTTGTTCTCGAGAGCAGAAGCTCCGCCCTCCGGCCCTCCGATTGGAGCGGCGAGCCGGGCGAGCCGGCGAAAAACGCCGGCAGTGTGGAAGCGGCAAACACAAACTCGTGACGTGTTGGGATGTTGTTTATTTACACAATAACCTCGGGACGTCGATTGCGCGTGGTCATCTGCTTGCTGCTCGGTTGAGTTTCGCACACTTTAAAATTGATTTTAAATATGTTCTAGGCTGTATTCGCCGCTGATATTTTGCAGATGATGTATATGTGTTCCCACCAATCTATCTACGAAGTTACCTCGCCTTCAAAATTTTGTGTCAGTGCCCCTTTAAGTCTTTGAAGTGGCGGCTGTTTTCTGTACACAACAAACTACAGCAACGACAATTAGGTTTTCGTCTTTAATGCATGACGCCGAGTAATAGAATAGAAACAATAAAAGCACGCAGCCTGGAATCATTGTAAAGCGGAAACTGTTTATTAACAGCTGAAGTAGCAACCCTGCCCTACGCTTCGAAGTAAATCGGTTCAGAGGAACCGCCGAGCAGAACTTGGCGGTACTACTCGATCAACCAATCCGTAAGTAGTACGTGCAGACAACTGATTTTGTGTCTACGTGGCTGTGGGGCTGCATACGTAGAAGAAGAAGATGAAGATGAAGAAGAAGAAGAAGAAGAAGAAGACGGAGGAGGAGGGGAGAAGAAGAAGAAGAGAAGGGGAGCAGGCCGATAGCCCTGGCCCATCTCCCCTTGTGGGTACGTGGGGCATCATAATCATCATCATCATGATCGCAGTCGCTGACCGAGCACGCGAGCAGCCAGCGGAAGTCAAAACCCGCAAATGGTTCCTCAGCAATTGACATCAGAAACAAACCTTGCGTCCTTCTGTGCCGACTGACAGGATTCATATTGTCGTCGGTGCAGTGATGCTCGATTGGTTCACGGGTAAGTTATTGCAATCTGATTCTGCTCGCATCATAGCTTGCTTCCATCCGGTATCCTCACACTATAGGCCTAGCGTCGGGGCAGCAGCGGGTCGACATGGCGCATTTTGCAAACCAGGGTCCGGACCTCCTGTGTCGCAGCGCAGGATAATTCATGCGATGTCTGTTCAGGTGGCGGAGGCTTTTAACGTCGGAACGCGCGTACTGTGCGCCGGGCAGTGCTGTGGCTCATTTTTGGTGCCACGTTTCTGCAAGGCCACGATTGCGCACACTACTACTAGTTTTACGCTCACAGCTTCCAATGGGCTCTGTTTTTATCCTACGCTTACCGCTGGCAACATTCCTCCGCTGTGTATTTACGTAGTCGTTCGTTCTCTTTTTTCGCTGTCTTCTCCAGCGTGCCACCCATGCCTAGGAGGAACTCGAGTGACGTTAAGGTGAAGCTTCTGAAGGAGCGAGTGGAGTCCAACCAGGGATTATCGCTCCAGAAGCTCACGGACCACCTGTCCCAGTTGCTGCATTACATGCTGACCAAGTGCGGCCGCTCCGTCAAGTCCCTCCTGGTTTTCCTGCGGAAGTTGCCTAAGGTGTTCGCCATACACGATTAGAGGAACGTGTACATATGGACCAAAAGCCGCCAGGCGACTTCGTCACTCAACATCGGTGCAGAAAGCTTCACGACTTCAACGTCGAGCCGCGCTACGGACGACGAGGGAGTCACGTGCCCGATTCATGTCAGGGGCCCCTCACACCACCTATTCAGCCTCTACGGGTTCATCTCCGTCGAGTATCGTGTCCAGCAGGGGAAGTGGAGCAAACAGCTCGGCCTCTGTGGCCGTCCTTCTCTCCATTCCTTCATCAGTAGCGAGCCCGTCAACTCACTTGCAGTTGACAGAACAAACATATCGTGTACTCCATTATATTTGGTTCACACCTCAATTTCGTAATAATTAGAACTCAGTCACTGCAGCCCAACTTACCGTCTATTCGTAATAGGTGTAAAAACTTAATAAATTGCAAACTTAAAGAGTTGCGAACGTACTCTTAAGCTTTATAACGGTCTTCCGAGAAAAGTTGGTTAAGAATAATCTTATCTTGTTATGCATTGATTCTTGATGGATGTTTTACCGGATGTGAATTTAGGTTTTGTATAGTTCCTTCGGGGAATCTGATGTAAATTCTTCCTGTGTTTGTAATTCTTTACATGCTGTTAAACGTGAAATATCGTATATATGTAGTTTGTTGCCATTTGTATATCTCAAAATTTTCGGTATCTGGATTTGCATTTTAACTTGTAATTTGTACACTAGATGAGCTTCGGGAATTCTCTGCCTTGGGACGGGTTCATATGCCTTCTAAAGCAGCTTCAAGAAAGAATTTAGCCTATTTCTTGTATTTCTGTGTGAAATAAAATGGATCGAAATTGATTTGAGTATTGAAGCATGCTTCGAACATTTTAAACCCAATTTATTAACCACCCTTATACATTGCACATTTTCGAAGGGCCCCTGAGGGGCGTGGGCACAGATTAAAAGGCTTACTGAAGGGATATTATCAAGCTTCTGTTTTTGCTTGCATTCGTACGGGCGCAAATAAACACAGTTTTTCATCGCTGTCCGGTCGATAAGGCGGCATTTATTTATAAAGCCTGACAGAATAAAGACTACCATGCGCGGTCTGCGGCGGCCGCAGCAACTCAAGCAGGGACGTCCATTCGAGGAGCTACTGTGACTGGACGATGTCCAAGTTTAGAATTAAAAACAGTTTCGGTTTCGGTTCTGTGAAAAAATCATGCTTGGCATCAGACGTTATGGTTCGATGGGCATTTCAGTAATCAGTATACCGCGCTACTGCGACGTTGTCGGCTGTAAACTGCGTCAGATAAGCCTGCCAGCGCGGCCTGGAATCTGAACGATCACTCATTGAGGCGCACGCAGTGGATGAACGCGCTCCGCGTCAACGGAGACGCTCATACGCGATGCGCTTTTCCCCAACCTGTCGAGCTTGCCTTGCTTGTGCCTTTATCGTAAGAGGCGTGCCCCCCCCCCCCCCCACACACACACGCACACACAAAAACTGGCTCCAATTCACCCTGTGAAGGTGGTTGGAAAGCGAAGCTGTAAACGGCACCCACAACAATTTTGCCAATGTGACGTCACTTGAATTCACACACGTGGCGCTACAAAGAGTGAAACCAGATATTCTGCCAGCCGTTGCCTAGGGTTCGCGGGGGTGGCATCCGAACGAAGCAGTGTCGGCCACGGACAGGCAAAAGCGGCGGACGCCGCTGCTGTAGCGCACCATGCGTCGGCGGAAAGAAAACGGAGAGAAGCGAAGAAACGGAGAGAAGAGAAGGGACAGCGGAACCGAACGATCCTGATGTGCTAGCGCGGAACTACACCACCGCGCGTCACAAGCGCAGACACCGAAACAATCGAGCATGTAAGCTTAGTGATTCCCATTTATACCGATTTAAACTTCTCAGTTTAGCAAGTTTAAGCATTGCGAGAAAGCTGAGGGGACATTTATAATTGCTATTTATCAGAACCAGTTGCTCATTTCGCCTTTTGTAATACCCGTTAAGACACATCCTAACTGGTATTAGCCAATTTAGAACACTGTGTCCCATTTGTGGCCAGTACTGCGCCAAAGGTAGCGTTTATATAGCGGCCAGATGTGTGTTGGTGGTCCCTACGTTTTGTTTTTCCACCCTGCAAAGCAATCCTTAATGTACATTTGCCGCGCGACCACTTAATTCCGTCCGGTACGGGTTATCAAGCAGGGTCTGACAAGTTGATGAAGCCGCGCGAAGGAAGCGCGCAATGGACGCGAAGCTGCGCCATAAGAGGTTCAAAACAATCGTCGCTAAAGCAGACGACAAACCAACGGAAAGGTCCCGCCGACGCGCCCGCCGCCTTCAGCGCGCGGGGAACGCTGGGTAATAGCGGCCTATCGCCTCGCCATCTACACTGTGCTCCGTGAGTGAAAACCGCCTTCACCCTCCCCAGCCGCGTTGGGAGTCACTTGTCCTGCACGCCACGAAAGAACCATTGGCTGGTAGAGGTAGGAAGCTTTGCTTTAAAACAACGACAGTAACTGTTGTTCCACCGCTTCCAACCCGTTGTGTACGAAGAGGGGGGCAAAGTAAGCAGCGCCTATTCTGGATATCCGTGTTTAAATATCACACGAAGGCGAATGTGTTTTACTTGCGCTTACAGCGATGGTCGTTTCCTGTACAGGACAACAACAACGGTTTCTCACCCGAAGGGGTGCTTCAGTCTTTCACCTGGAAGGGCACAACAAAAGCGCGCAGCCTGGGGCCATTGTAAAACGGAAACTGTCGATTAACAGCTGAAGTAGCAACCCTGTGCAGAGGCTCGAACTGAATCTGCCCAAAGGAACCTTTGAGCAGAACCTGGCGGAACTACTCGATCAACAACCAGGAGGTAGCTTCAGCTTGGCTGCGTGGCTGCATCCGTCGAAGAGGAAAAAGGACACTCGGAGCTCGCGCTCAGCTGCTGGTCGAGCACGCGAGAAGCCAGAGGGAGAGGTAACCAGCGGCTCGTTTCTGAGCAATTTAGATCAGAAGCTCGGGATCCTGCGCCGTTTAAGAAGACTCGTATTGTCGTCAGTGCATTAATTAATGACTGGTGTACGGGTAAGACACTCCGCGCTGATTCCGCTATCATTATGCTTGCTTCCTTTTGGTGTTCTCGCCCTGGGGCTTACGTCGGGGGCGGTAGGGGTTCAACATGGCGCGATTTGCAAACCTGGGTCCTGGCCTTCATGCGTGGCAGCGAACTGAAATGCATGCGACGTTTCTACACGTTGTGAAGGCTTTTAGCTTCATAATGCGCTTGCTTTGGGGTCAGGCAATTGGTTCAGATTTGGTGCCATGCTTCTGCTACGCCGCGATTGCTCGCGCTATAGACCCTTTGCAAAAAGGCGGACAACACTGAGAATTCAGCGGTGGTAACACTGGTGGTGAACGCGACGACGCCATTAGAAAGGAAGCAGGTCGTAGCAACGCCGTTGCGGTTGCACGTTTTCGCCCACGGCTTCACGAGTCTGTTGCCCCAAGACGCGTATGCAATTACGTGGACGGTAAACGGTAGCTACGCCATAGAAACTCTGTGCTCGCAGCCTTTTCGCTTCCTTTCTAATGGCGGCGCAGCTGGTGCACAGTGTTGCCAGAGTGGCTTGCTACTTTTCCGCCAACGATTTGGCCATTTTGCAAAGGGTCTATAGGAGTGCTGACACCAAATTTTTGCGTTACGTTTTAATCGCTGTGTTACTTTACGTTACGTTTTATCTCTGTGCTTGTGTTACGTTTATATTTGTGTTACGTTTTTATTACGTTTTACCAGCACACTTATCATAAAATTGCACATTAGATGATGGATCGCAGCGTAAATAATACAGCTTCGTTTATTATTCGTGTCAGTTTCGGTTTCGGTGAAGCAAACACCGAGGCGGCCGCCATGACAGGAGCGTGCTCTTGACGTTGTTGACGTCAGTGTTCTCGTCGCCACACGGCCGGTCTCGACAACCCGCACACCCGCCAGACCGTACACACCATAGTGTACTAGAATTCTAGTACACTATATACACACACACGCACTCCTGGACTGCACGATGTCAGTCCAAAAACCATGACGCAGTACACCAGGCGGAGCAGCAAGCGCCAACAGCAGCAAGCCGCCTTGACTACGTCACGGGAGCCCAGACGTTGGCAGTTTGGCGCGAGCTTTCCTCCATGGGCGCGAGGCTCACCTTGGGTAATGCAGATGCCGATGTGGAAAGGGTATCCGTTCTGAGCTTTCTCGCTCAGGCAAATATAAAAAAACGATTTACAATATGTTCTCCTCAGTGGTTCCAGTTTAAACTGTTTGGGGGCAGCTCCATTTACAAAGGAAACTCTTTACATAGTTATCTTACCTGTGAAATATTTTGTTAGTGCTCCTTTAACGCGAACTGTTACTCACGCGCTCTCGTTTTCTCCTCCGCTTACCACTGCGACAATTCTCCGCTGTGTATTTACCTACTCGTTCCTTCTCTTTTTTCCCCCTGTCGGTTCCCCAGCGTGCCACCCATGCCTAAGTACCGAGGAGGAACTCGAGGGACGCAGTGCTGAAACATCTGAAGAAGCGAGTGTAGTCCAACCAGGGATCATCACTCCAGAAGTTCACGGGCCACCTGTCCCAGTTGCTGTCTTACCTGAGGACCAAGTACGGCCTCCCCGTCAAGTCCATCATGTTCTTTTTTTTTTTTTGTACAAGCTCTATCCCCACTGTGGTTGCCATTCGCGACGAGAAAAACGTGTACGTGCGGACCAGGAGCCGCCAGCCGACTTCTTCACTCAACGGCAGTGTGGAGAGCTTCACGACTTCAACGTCGGATCGCGGTACGGACGACGAGGACGTCACGGGCCCGAATGATGTCAGGGGCCCCTCACGCCACCTATTCAGCCTTTACGGGTTCATCTCCATCGAGTATGGTGTCCAGCAGAAGTGGTGCAAACATTCTGTGGCCGTTCTTCTACCCGTTACTTTAACAGTAACAAGCCCGCCAACCCACATGCGGATGACAGAACAACCATATCGGGTACTCGAAATACTGTTATGCAGTGCCTACTTAAATTTTGTAATTTTTAATTAGTCACTGCAGCTCAACTTATCGTCTCTTCTTCATAGATGGAAATACGCTATAAATTACAAGTTGAGAACGTACATTTGCGCCAAAAGTTGGTTAAGAATAATCTTCGCGTGTTATGCATTGATTCTTGGTTGATGTTTGAGTGTTAATACGCTTCGTGCAACTTGTTAGCGTTATTGTAGCTTTTTTGGGAAAAATGTTAATTTTTCCTTTTTGTAATTTTTTGCACGCTATTAAACGTACACTTTTATTTGTATTGGTATGCTTTTGTTGCCATTTGTATAACTAAACATTTTATGTTTTATATTTGACATTTTTAAAATGTACTGCGAAGGTGTCTTCTCAAATTCATTGCACTCTGACGGTTAGAGAGGCCTTTGCAAGCTGTTTGAAGGCAGCATTAAAGGAGCCATGAAGACAAAATACAACTTTGTTTTATTCGAAAGATTTTGTGTTTTATAGTGCCCCCCCCGCTTGTCAGGATATAAACGATGCTTTATTCACTGGGAAATTATTCAATTTAAGTTAACATTTTGATTTTCCCGCTAAATCGTGTCGTTTTCGTGGTCTGCAATGACATCACAGGAACCGACCGCTCTGCAGCCTAGGGTGCCTTGATTCACGCGTCCGCCGTACCGGGTGGAGACACCTATACGTTGGCGCCGCCATTTTGGGTCACTCGCTCGCCGCAGAAGCAAGGCATTGTATCAAAACCGCGATTAAATTATCGCCGCAACGTAGTTTACTGGCGAAGTTTGAATCATCTTATCTGTTTCGCGTTGCTGAGTCTCGTGGGAAACGAAAAGCACAACGCGTTGAAGCACGTTGACCCAATTGCGGTGGCACGGGACGTTCAAAGGGTGTCTTTACCCTGTACGTGTGGCGCTGGCATCGAGGTACTCTCTCTACCAACGTTCTTAGACTCATCGACCGTTCCGGCCACGCCGAACACAGGGCGCGTATGGCAAGCTGCGAAACTTAACTACGCATGGCGCCATCTAGGGGCATATTTGGAGCTATGTCCACGTGCATGTGGCCCTCAATTTAATCGCTCAGAACCGCTTGGTCTCATAGTGCAGTAGTTCCGCTCCTGCGAAGCAAATATCCTAAACCGGTTTCAAATCCCGTTGCCTTTCTTTCATTTTCAAGGGTTTGCCATATTTTAATATTAACATTTGTTATCGCACATATCATCTATTTATGACATCTTATTGCATTATAAATGGAATTGCGGGTATTTTCGTTGCCTTTTGGTCAGTTTCAGCTACAGCTTCTTGTATTTTTTTGCGGGTATTCCCTTCCAGGTCGGTTTCGGCTATTTATGTTGAATATTTTTCTACATTATGGTTTTCAACCATTGCAGGTCCGTTTTGGCTGTTATTTATTTCAGTTCAGGTGGTTTTGTATGCTTTAGGTAAGTTTGTGCTGTGATATAACCAAGGAGGTTTAAATAAATTTGCTGGAGTGGCGGGGGCGCTCCTCAGCTGAAGCCACCCGGCGCCGACGGCGCCATCTTGCCATAGGCAGAAGGCAGAAGGTACGCCGGTACGCCTGGCCAACGTGCACCTGGCCTCGTTCGTGCGGGCGCTGCATTTGCTTCTGCGGAGATGAAAAACGTGTGTTCGCGAGTGTGACGCAAATAGCGGAAATGGTGTCATCGTGCGTCGCCTACGGATGTACGAATAGAGCGAAGAAAGGATCGGGAATAACTTTTCATCTGTAAGTACCGAAGTTTGTTCAAAACAATACATGGTGTGTTCACCCACGGCTGCTCGTTGTGGGCCCATTTTGGGGGCCTTGCTTCCGCTTCGTCCTTTGTTTTCTGGTATCACAGCTAGTTTTTCTTGTACAGATTCCCCAAAAATGCCGAGGTGCGAAACCAGTGGAAACAAGCGGTTCGTCGAGAGGGCTGGGAGCCGAAAGACGGAGACCAGTTGTGTTCCGTCCATTTCACCCCGGAATGCTTCGACCGAACAGGACAAACAGTTCGGCTGCGACATGGAAGCTTGCCGACAGTGTTTCCAGAGTTCCCAAAACACCTGCAAAAGCCAGTAAGAGTCATTTCCTAGTCCGCAGTGTAGCGGTATTAAATGTCTCTGCTTCAAATTGGCTCGTGCAATGTGCGTTGTGCGCGTTTTCGTCACTCGTAAACGTAATGTTTGTTGCTCTCGTATGAATTCTTGACGTCGATGGTGGCAGTAATATTTCGCGCCACAAAGCTTCGCGATAGCGAAGTCGCACACAAATGCTCTGATTGATTGATTGTGGGGTTTAACGCGCCGAAATTAACTACTCAGGTTATGAGGCGCGCCGTAGTGAAGGGCTCCGGATTGATTTTGAGCACGGGGACCTTTAACATGCGCCAAAATCTCGAACACACCGCGCGTTGTCGGAAAAGCGGGGCCGCCGCGGGCCGGGAATCGAACCCGCGACCTTTGCTCAGCAGCAGAACGCCTTAGCCATTTAGCCACCGCGGCGGGTTCAAACGCTCTCACAGTCTACCCTCAAAATAACCTAACTGCCTTCCACTCAGCTGTAAAGCTGTTAGAACATATACAAGCAACGTGGCATGTGATATCAGAATGATTATAACTCATACATAACTCGATTCATTGCGTAGCAAGCAAGATTCCTCGCTGGGCATGTTAAGTGTTCTTTATGTATGCAGCTTATTTTGCGCGACAATGTTTTTCTAGAGGTTTTGAGTAGATACTCCATTAGTGTTTACAGTTGGCTCGTTCGGCATGCAGAAGTACTAAATGCACTGGTTTTTTAATTACAGGTGAAAAGGAAGCGCCCTCCACCAACTCCTCGGGATCCTCCCGCCACTGGATGCATTGAAGTTGTGTGTGCTGAACAAGAAGGGGAAGATGGTGCCACGGCTTCACCAACTAAAGAGCACTACAAGAAATTGCTCCACGCATCGACTCAAAAAGTGACTCACCTTCAGAAGAAAGTTAAAATTTTGCAGCAAAACAAGCGAAGGCTCAGCCGAAGAAACGAGGTGGCCGAAGAAATAATGAAAAAACTCAAGGAGAAAAAGCTCCTGTCCGAGGAGGGGGTAGAAGTTTTGGAAGCTACTTTTTCTCCTGAGATTCAGCAGCTACTATCTAGGGCACAAGAACAACAAAAAGGCAAATACCCCCCAGAGCTGCGTGCATTTGCGCTAACACTGCATTTCTATTCACCGGCTGCTTACGAATATGTTAGATCGAAATTCAATGGAGCTCTGCCAGCAACTCGTACGCTTCGAGAGTGGTACCGGTCGGTGAATGGGGAGCCAGGGTTCACCGTTGAGTCCTTCTCCTTTCTCGAGAAGCTTGTCAAAAGTGTTGGCAATCTCCATTGTGCCCTAATAGTTGATGACATGGCTATCAGAAAGCAAATCGAGCTTGTTGGAAACAAGGTCGTTGGTTATGTCGATTTAGGCACAGGCACGCAAGATGACAGCATTCCGGAGGCAAGGAATGCATGTGTATATATGCTTGTCGGTTTGAATATGAGACTGAAGTTGCCTGTAGGCTACTTCCTAATTGATTCGCTCACAGGTTCAGAAAGGGCTGAACTGACGAGGCAATGCATTGCCAGGCTGGCATCTATAGGGGTGGAAGTTGTTTCGCTCACTTTTGATGGTGCAGCGTCTAATTTCAGCATGGCAAAGTGTCTTGGTGCAGATCTCCAACTCGGCAGTGAGAACTTCGTGACAAGCTTCAAGAACCCTAGTGATCCGTGCAAGCTCGTCTACATTGTATTAGACGCATGTCACATGATAAAGCTAATACGCAACTCGCTGGCAACTGTAAGTCACTTGGTTGATGAGGATGGGAAATTTGTGAAATGGGCATATGTAAAGGCACTAGACGCCCTTCAGCGTGAAGAGGGATTGCGACTGGGAAACAAGTTGACGAGTGCCCATGTCCAATGGGAGAGGCAGAAAATGAAAGTGCGACTTGCCGTCCAAGCACTCAGCGCATCAGTTGCTGATGCCTTGGTGTTTTGTGAGCACGAACTGAAACTGCCCCAATTCAGGGGTGCTAGTGCGACTGCGAGGTTCATCAGAGTTTTCGACCACCTCTTCGACATCCTAAACTCTAGGAACCCCTTAGCTAAGTCGTTCAAGGCCCCACTGCGCAAGCAAAATGAAAATTGCTGGAAGTCTCACTTCGATGAAGCTCGAAGGTACATCACGGCTCTGAAGGATCCAGCTGGTCGGCCTGTTCTAGAGTCTCCAAAAAAGACAGGATTCCTTGGATTCATTGTTTGCATGCAAAGCATTGAGCATATTTTTGACCACTTGGTAGTCCATGGCTCTATGACGTATATTTTAACTCATAAAATGAGCCAAGACCATGCTGAAACCTTTTTTGGCGGTGTTCGAGGTCGAGGTGGTTTCAACAATAACCCTACAGCAGCGCAGTTCACTGCTGCGTATAAGCGCCTCTTAGTGCACACAGAAGTGTCGTCATCAAGTGCAGGCAACTGTTCACCAGACCTTGTGTCCATCCTC
Source organism: Haemaphysalis longicornis (assembly GCA_013339765.2). Classification (NCBI taxonomy): domain Eukaryota; kingdom Metazoa; phylum Arthropoda; class Arachnida; order Ixodida; family Ixodidae; genus Haemaphysalis; species Haemaphysalis longicornis. The sequence continues at coordinate 192,536,064 of CM023452.1, forward strand.
AGCAAGTCTGCTACCGTTCTCAGCACGGAAAACACAGACACAACTGTGGCAAGGCGTTCAATCATGCAGCCCGAAGACCATGATTACACTCACCGATTGGACATCCCTGAGAGTTTGTCTTCATTTAGCCAATCTGTGGTGCCATACATTGCTGGCTTTGTTGCTAGAAGTCTTGGTGCCTCAAGCATGTGTGAAGAGTGCGTAATGGCCCTTCAAACCGAACAACAGCCTGCTTTGGTGAGGCATAAGAATAGAGGTGGGCTTACTTCACCATCGGATGACGTTGTGTCGATTTGTACAGCTGCAGAGAAAGGTCTGCGTCGGTTACAGGCAGAATGCACAACACTGGGGGCTGTTCCACTCAAGATCAAGGCACCTAGTTCTGGAAATTCTTGGTCTTCTGCCGGACAAGCAGTGGTTCTCAAGTCTTAATCAACACATCCTTGATGGTGATGCCTTGGACAACCACATTTACAAATTGTGTAAAGATGTGGTGGAATTGTACATAAAAATTCGAATTCACCACATGATCAAGGAAAAGAATCGAAAAATGTCGGCAGAAAAAGTAAGGAATGTGCTAACTAAGCTTATACTTTTCAAAAAATCAGTAGGCACTCTGTTGGAAACCTCAAGTTGAGGGGTCATTAAGGTGGTGTAATTACAAATGAAGTTTTCCTGCTACTACCCGTACCTTGTTTAATCAGCATCGTAGTAGCTGGAATAAAGCTGTTTCATGAGATGTGTATCTTTCTTTTATTTTTACGAATTACAAAAATAACAGAGGCCAGGGAGGCTTCACATCGCGAATGTGGTGCGCCTTGGCTATGTACGTTTCTGCCTATGCCAAGATGGCCGCCGCCCCGCTCGGAATGGCTTCACCCCTTAGCAAGTGGCGCGCATAGGAGGCCTCCACTCCAGCAATCTTATATAACCTCCTTGGATATAACCACCATAAGCAAGCTCAGGTGGCGGCGTTCGGGCGTTTGTTTGCGTTACTGAACCTAGATGTCGCCACCGTACCATGGCATGCCCTTTTCTGCCTTTGGTTTGTTTTTGAGTGTATTTAAGCTTGGCTTAAATGTGAATTATGGCGACTTTTTGATGACACCTCCTGCTCAGCCACCGATCCAAGGATATCGCGGGTAAAGCGGAGTATGATCACATTTTTTTGGTTGTAAAGTTTGCTGCGTGGCATATCGACAAAAAGGATTCACATGTCACAGAATGAGCAGTTGGAGGAGTATGGGAGCGGTGCTTTGGTGACCAGTAGGTAGTGAGGGACGGCGTAATGGCCGTTCCAACGCGCAGTCTCCGAAGCGCGACCTCCTCTGGGCGAGTTATGTCACCAGGGAGGTTCGTACCACGCGAGGGTGTGAGAGCTCATGCCGTGTGCTGGAAAATCGCCTTTTGTTGTACCAGTTTCCCGCTGGGATCTCGGTGGAAAGGTGGTAGCTGTTGCATCACTGTATGGGGGCGACTAGAAAGATGTGCCTTCCTCTATCCACGTAAAATTGAACGGCGCACCCATTCTATGGGTACCTGCAGTACAGTACTTCTTCCGAGCTGAGGAACAATATCTGCGAACGATGTGGCTTGTGCCACGTGACGGAAGTCATGTGGGGCTTGCGGAGAGTCGTTTTGTGAGATAAGTTTCTAGAGTTGGGCCCGGTTTCGGCAATTTCCACCAACAACTAGCGGACATGATGCGTTTTCCGAAGGCTTAGCATCGTAGCAGTTATACTGTCGCCGCTAATGTTTGCCACATTTTGCGCCGTTCTGCGTTTTGCGTGGTGCCTTGGCCGTGACGCGACGCGTTTGCTTCAAGATAGGGGTTGCGGTTGGTCGTCGATAGGCGGTAAGGGCTAGCCATGGTGACATTTGCCTGAGAGTGGGGAGGAGGGGGGTAAGCAGAAGGCGGGAGTCAAAACATCGGGATACTGCGAACCTCAAGCCGGTGGTGGCGTCTGGCATGAGGCCATCTTCCCTGTTTTTCGCACCGAACGTAGCGGTAGAAAGACGATAGGGAGACTAGGACCATAACTGCTCTGTATGGATATGATAGGAGGAGGAATAACTGTTTATTCCACGAGCGCTGGTGCTGCTGCTAGGGCACCCGCCCGGTGGTGGGCGTCCCTAGTCCGGGATGCCCTGGCCTTGGCTGGCAATCCAGGCCCTTTTCATCAGTATGGGCTGGGTCCCATGGTCCGGAATTTTCAGGGAGGCCACCCACTGCTCGTAAGAGGGGTAATGGTTGGGGGGTAGGCCCGGGGTTTGTCCGCACTCACATAGTTGAAGGTATAGGTGCCGGGTAAGGGACAGAAATTACAGGTGGCCGGGTATATGGTGGGGAAGATGACGTGAAGAAGGGTGCGATGAGGATATGAGTTTGTTTATATTCTTCGGAGGCTGGTCGCTTCTTGTATCGATAACTCCGGGATGTGGAGCCGGGAATATTCTTCTGCTTTGACGATAGTGTGCCAGAATATCTCCCTATTTTACGAGAGGGTCTGTTTTGGAAGCAGCAGGTGATGTTTTTCCCTCTTCTATAATGGCCCGGTGAACGTGCGCGCGGGCATTGTCATGGGCCGCCTCATTACCAGCGAAAAATGTGTGTGCGGGTACCCAAGCGATTTCTATTTCAGGTAGCTGACCCTTGGTTTCGAGGATGCGGAGAGCTGTTTTGGAGATGCATCCCCGTTATAACTGCGGCACGCTGCTTGCGAATCCGTAAGCCCTGCGATTGCGTCCTCATGGAATCCGTACATAGTGTTGGGGAAGTGACCATTACCTTCAATGTAGGGGGAGAGACGATTTTGAAACACATGTTCTAGTACCTCTCGAACACAAGAAGTGAGGAAAATAGGTCGCACATTAGCAGGGGTTAGTGGTTTTCCAGGCTTGGGTATCAAGGTAAAATCTGCATGCTTCCACTGAGGAGGGACATTGGCGGTAGATTTATTGGAGTTTTCTCTACACGACGGGGATGATGATTATGGCACGTATTCACAGGGGGATTCCATCCATCCATCCATCCATCCATCCATCCATCCATCCATCCATCCATCCATCCATCCATCCATCCATCCATCATCATCCATCCATCTCCATCCATCCGTCCGTCCGTCCGTCAGTCCGTCCGTCCATCCATCCATCCATCCATCCATGAGTCAGTCTATCCTCAGTAGGTCCGTCCGTCCGTCTGGCGTGAGCCTGGCGGGAGCTAGCAGACTCTACGTTATCGGTTCGCCGGTTACTTACATTAGCTAATAGAAAATAATGCAAAAAATAAACTGGGAAGAAAAAGATTATTCGAATAAGAAACATAAGGAAACTATGACGTAATGCATCGGACGCCAATTTATAAGTCATGGAAAATTCGCATCTGTACGCATGCACCAGAATAAGAGAAAAGAGAAGAACTGTTCGCGACTTAATCTATACAGGTGCCTCTCAGAGCAATGAAAAGTCAGGAATAGGTATATTTTCTCCCCTTTCTCTCTCTCTGTCCCCCTAATTGACCGTTTTCAGTCCGTCTGATAGACTTTATCCCTGTATCCCACGCTGAATTTTTAGCAATTCTCTTGGCTCTACGTAAATTGGATGCATCAATTGTGTCCCCAGTTGAAATTCACTTTCAGTATGCTTAGATCTAACTGCCTCTAAATATTACCCCTCTCCAATGCACGTTTAAATCGTTCGTTCCTCCTCATCTTATTGAAATCCAGCTTCATTGGGTGCCCGGCCATGCGGGGATCTCCTAAATGAAGCCGCTGACTCTCTGGCAAACACAGCGCTCTCTGGTCCCGTCTTAGATGTCGTTTCGCCAGCATCTTTCATCACTGCTGCAAAGATTGCAGGATGGTAAAGCTACAAGGAGAGCAGGAATCAGTTTCATTGTCCGTGAGAAATTTTTTCCACGTTAAGGTTTCCTGGAAGTCCGACTGGTGCCCTTCGCGCACCGTAGGGGTCATACTAAGGCTTTTCTATGCCGGCTTCCCCAGCTAAACAGGTACCTTCATTGGTTTGGTCTGGCTTCAACCCCTTCATGTAGTTACTGCAGTGAAAAGAAGTCGTCCACCATTTTCTACTATCCTGTTGACGTTTTACCTGGCCCAGGTACGAGGTCCTTGAAGTGTCCCTGCGGAGCCTTGGCTTTGCCATATCACTGTCAGCATTACTTTCATTCGAGGGCTTATGAGAAGGGGTCCAGCACCGGTTTGTTTGCTCTGCCCTTCCTGAGATTTACTTGAAAATACTAATCGATCATCTGTATAATTTCCAATATTTAAGCTCACATTGCATTTCTCGTTATTATTTCCTAACTTATCAATCCTCAATGGTCTCCAACCTTGTAAAATTATCCTTATACAAAGCCCCGTAATTAGAAGGAACACTTTTTCCTTCAACCTCTCTTGTCTGGCCGATCCCCTGATTGGGTATGTGCCGTACCTCCAAGGAACAACAACCACAACGAGAAAGACGATCTTCCGTTTACTAGGCCTGGCAGTTCCAAAAGACCTGAGGATTTGCCCCAGAAACTTGACGCCATCCCTCACCTACATCACGCACTTTACTCAGACGACATCACCATAGGAACAGACACAGACTCCATTGGAGACATCCAAGACTACCTTCAACAGGCTACCGACATCGTTCACTATGCCTCCTCCTGTGGGACTTCAATGCTCCCCCCCAAAAAAATCTGAGCTTGTCATCATCCGTAAACATCCCCCTGCTCCACAGAAAGAACCAGTCTGCATCCACCTAGACGGCCATACTATACGACCCAGCTCCTCCCTTAAGATTTTAGGCCTCACCATCCAGGCCAATACACAAAAATTAAACTTTATCTAAGCCTTTCCAAGGCTTTTAATCAAGTCTCTACATGCTTCGACGCGTTTCTAACCGCCGCCGTGGCATGAAGGAAAAAGACATGGTCCGACTGGTCCAATCTCTCCTTATCTCACGTGTCAAGTATGTCACATCAGTACCTTGTCCTCACCAAAAGTGACACGGACACCATTGACCGGCTTATACGGAAAGCCTTCAAACAAGTGCTTAATCTTCCTATGAACACCTCCCCGGCCCGTCTTTTACAACTGAGCCTCCACAACACGGTGTCAGAACTTATTGAAGACCATTTATCAAGTCAACGTCTCCGTCTCACCCAAACATCTGAGGGCTTAGTCCTCCTGAAGAGGCTCACATCTCATGCCAATGAACTGCCTCTCAGCCCCTCCCTCATAAATGGAGAAGTGTTATCCGGGTTCGCACCTTGCCAAAAAATATGCACCCGGACCTGCAACCCGGCCGCCGAAAAGGCGAAGCCAAGCGCACGAGACCATCTATGGAAAGCGTGCAGATGTCTCTTACACGGACGCTAGCACCTACCCCAACGGACAGCATCAAGTAGCCGTAGTCACCACCAAGACCACCCTCGTAGCTTCTGCAACAATCGAGACATCGTCAACATTGATTGCCGAAGAGTTCGCCATTGCATTAGCCCTCATTCATACAATCAGATTCTCAAGCAGCCTGCAGCAGCTTTCAAGCCGGAAGGGTGGCCCACTCAACTTTGAAACTACTGTCTCAGCATCAACCCTGCCGGAAAGTCACCCTCATTTGGACTCCTGGCCATTCCTCGCTGACGGGCAATAACTTTGCTCACCAGCAAGCCTGCGCCCTGTCCCTCCAGGCTACTGAGGATACCGCACCGTCCGTCCCTCTACTGACTTTTCAAGATATCACTCAATATTACCGGTTCGAATGGCAGCACTTCCCTCCTCCACATCCTAACTCTCAAAAGAAGAATCCCTACTTCGCCGACTGCAGAGAATACCTTCCCTCACCCAGTCCGCTTCCATCGCATGTTTCCAACGCAATTTCCGGCCGAATGCAAGTTCTGCTTACAACCCGGTACTCTTCCCCACATCATATTAGAGTGCAAGCACAACCCCAACCTCCTCCCTCTTCCATCCCCCCTTCCCAACCCTGAGCTGTGGGAGAACCTGGTGACCAGCAGCGATCTGGACGTCCAGACACTTTTGGCCTCCAGAGCGAAGGCTGCAGGCTCATCGCATGGCTTCCTGGAATAAGAAACCACTCCCACTTCACCGGATCAATAAAATGTTTTTCACTCACTTAAATGTGCCAGTTTTTTAAAAAATGTGTTTACACGAAAAACAACAAAAAAGAAAAGGCGAATCACGTTGTTTTAAAATAATACGCAAAAAGTAAGAAAAACCGAGTAAGCAAAAAAAAAAGCACCAAAACGTGGATATTGCTGTATACTTTTCTTACCTCTGCCTTTCACAACCTGGTTAAACGTGTCGTCAATGAGAAGGCAGTTAGGTCCGTGTTCAGTTTTTGAGGACAGTACAGTGGACAAGTTCCGTTTTTTACAGATACCAATAACAACAGGTATGTCAGGGAAAACTGTTAAGGTGCGCACTTAATCCCTAGGCAAGAAACTATAGCCCTCAACCTTGTCTTGGAAGCAGAAACAGTAATAAAGCAGATGACACGTGCAGAAAGGCAGGCCAGTACCTCACACTGTCCCATTCCCCCAGCGATCATCTTTTCTGCTTCTGCAGTTTTGTCTCTTTTAGATCTGCTTTTTTCCGAAGGTGCACTTGTGCTGACTGCCCCACTCGCTACATTATTTCTACTGCTACTCGCTGCGGAGGGGAGTACTGCTGTGGACGAATTAAAGAGCGTCTACCCAAAAAAGTCCCTTCTCATGCTCCGTGCGTCAAATTTCCCTTTCATTTTGTAACAGCATAATCTTCTAATAGATTCCGCATGTAGCACACGGAATGATGGCCGGGGGTCAGGCGGCAAGATGACATACTGATTGTAATGTACACATCCGGTATAGCTATCGCGAAAGGAATTGCAGTGGTCAGAGCAATAATGCAGTGACTGAGCGTTAACTTAAGCTTACTTTTAACAAAAGTGTGGCTAACACATTCGATAAGGTGACAGCTCATTCAGCGTGACCAAATTATCTAATTCATTGGTAGTATTTATGTGCCTGTTGTAGGATTTTTATGCTTTGTTACAAATATAAAAAAATGTGCGCCATTGGTATTAAGCGCTGGTATCTGAACGCGCCAGTACGCTGGCCTAAATTTAAGGCTTCAAGGTTAGCGGGATGGGAGATTTCATAGCGACGATTGCAATTTAAACAAAAGAGGAAAGGGCAGAAAATATATCCCACCGTCATATCTCGTGGCGGTGGCTTTATGAGTAGTCCCTAGGACAACAAAAAGTCTGGGCGAGAAAGTAGGTGGTAAATCGTCGCCACTGCATCCTGTTTTCTAATATCTCGTAAGTGTTTAAAGTTTGCTTTGGAATTGCGCCACTACCCTTGGGGAACAGCAGCATTTTTGAATTTTTGTTTGTATTTTGATTTGACTGTCGTTTTAAACTACTAAATGTTTTTTTTTCTAATTTCAGTGATAATTCAACTTATCGAACCGGTTCAAGCTACCGAACCGGAACTGAACCGGAACGAAATGATTTCGTCTGAACCAGAACCTTAACCGAACCGGTATTTTTTCGGTTCGACACACTGCAATCTATATACATTATATACATGGTGGCCATCAGATGTCCAGCGCCAAAGTACGCCAGCCCCTTCATCGTCGTCGTCTCTGGACTTTTGTCAAGGCGGTGTGGGGTATTGCCCACCTGTATGTCCCGTGACATCACCCCCCGCTCATCGAGGGCCACCGTGCGGTCAAAGCTGCGGCACGATGAGGATGATGATGCAGATTAGCAATGCGATGAAATACACGAGGGAGAACCGCTTGCCTCCACGGATGACGATCGTAAGTTTTGTGAACGCGGGCCCCGTAACACCGATGCCCGCAAGGCAACTAAGAACCGGTGACGGCTTGGCACCACGTCGGACCATAGCACGGGGCATAGGCACCATCGACTGATCTTATTTCCTCTGGTATTGTCGGCTGAGTCTGGACCGGCTCGTCTTGGGAAGGGACATCGGGCGGGGGACGTCGTCGAGTTTTGTTAAAGGCGGGGCTGGGGCTGCCCGACACGGTTCAGGTAGCCTCGATGAGTGCGTCGAAGATGATGAAGTGCGAAGCTGAGGCCAGGATGGGGATGGACCCCAACACTCCACTAAATGCGAGACGAGCCGATATGGCACCTTGCGATGCCAAACGCCAGGCTAGTTTTGGTTGTGGTACCTGGTGCAATATTCGTCCTAGTGATTGTGTGACCCTTGTACAGTATATTAGCATAGCCACTTTTATTATGACCCTTGTCGTGTTTTCATGCGTTAAAAAACACTGAAACGCCTATGTTGGGTAAATTCGGTATTTCAAGTGGGCGCAACGTGTTCTCTTGCTGCTGCTAATTGGCGCTACTTGCCAACGCTGCCAGCGGCGTGTGGTGTGTGTGTGTGTGTGTGTGTGTTGTGTGATGAGTGTGAGAGAGTAGTGAGAGAGAGAGAGAGAGAGAGAGAGAGAGAGAGAGAGAAGAGAGGAGAGAGAGATGAGAGAGAGGAGAGAGAGAGAGAGAGAGAGAAGAAGAACTTTTTTGAAGCCCAAACTGGTGGAAGGAAGGGGACGACAGGGAGGAAGTCGCCTGGCCTTCCCCGTTAGATGGAGGCCATAAGCCCGCCGACCCTAGCGGCATCTTCCGCCAGTTTTACGAGTAGTTGCTGCGAGTTGGGGTGAGAGCTGAGCAAGGCGGCCTCCCATTGCTCTTCAGTCCTGATGTTTAATGCTCGATTGGGTGAGTGAGTCTTCTGTGGGCGTGCCCATATCAGTGAGAGAAATGACGTGGCGGGCTTGGGAGAGCGGTTGGTTCGACACCAACCTCTTCACCCGACCTAAGGACAATCTGGTTTTCTTCTACATAGCGTCGGGCCCCATGAAAAAACCTTTTGCTTCTAGTTTCGGAGCATCAAAGGACGCGAGACTTCTGAAGAGCACGACTAATTTGGTCGAAGTTGACGAAACCATTTGTTAAGGGGTAGCACAATGATTGTTTGCTTCTATACAACTATACTTCGCCGCTGCCTCACTTGCTTCCGGCTTATCGCGACGCAAACAGCAGCTACGGCAGCCACTGTTTGCTCCTTCGAATCGCTGTGAGGGAAATGGGGTAGGGCCATATGGTATTTGAAGAAAAAAGTTCTGAGAAACTAGGGCATCTTTCGGCGCAGAATCAATGCTAAAATGGCTACAGTAAGTGAGACTTTCGTTTTAAACCAGCTTTCTGGTTGTCTTCATGGTTAAATAAGCTTTTACACTTTGAATGTTGGATTTCATAGAATGTGTATAAATTAGTAAACTTAATAACCCTCCCTGCCAATAATGACTTAGTCAGAACGAAACCACTGGCTTTGTTGCCGCGTATGTAGGCACCGGCCGTATTGCTTTCTGACCAAGTTGATTTTATGACCAAGTGGATTCAGGTGATTTCGAAATTTATTTTGGCAGATGTTTGCAGGGCCACATACAAGGAGCCAGAAGATTAGCAGATAGTGGTACTCTGTTTTTTAGGCAGTCCACGCAACAACAACAACAACCAAAGAAAAAGTACAGAGCTCTCCGACTGCTCCGGATTATCCTCGCGTGCATTCAAGGAACCGCTGGTGGGCAGCAATGTCCGGAGCTATGACGTCTTGCTGAGGCAGCGGGTCGTCCTCGGGGTGGGCTGCGCCACTTCGAAGGCTGCGGAGTTTCCTGAGGAGATGACGCAGTCCGTAGGTCACGAGCACAGAAACGAAGGCTGCTGCGAATTTCCAGGAGTCCAGGTGCGTGTGCGGCTGCTGACAATCACGTGACGCTGTGCAGTCCTGTGAGAAAACAGGCACGCACGGGACAGCAGTTACGACAACGGAAGTTCTCTCTTTATGAAGGCTTTAATGATTTTCAATCACATATTTTCAATTAGTGGCTATATCACAGTGATCTTTAGAGTGGTCAAGAATTGTAAAAATTTCTTCAGCATGGGAAGACCGATGAGTGGCTCACCTATGAGCCAGAACAGGTGGACCTTTCTTTAGAATACGTGTAAATAGGCGGATCATTGTTCGTAATTAGGCAGGCCTTATTCTCTGGTAGTGTTTAGGACGACAAACTTTTACGAACTGCTTCACGTTCAGGCGTTTCAGAAGTTTACACTGGACCTCCTCGATTATCAAACCCGGATCGTCCGCGGACTGCCCAAGACGCAATCCGGCGCTCGATTTTTCCTGTGTATTTTCTATGGGGAGTTCCGGTCCGAACGCAGTCCTCGGACTCCCGCGGACCGTCCAGGACTGGTAAATCGAGGGATGCCCACTAATGGCAGTTAATAAGGTTGAATGATTGGGGCCCAAAAAACTAGGAAAATGTAAAACGCGGGAAAATTAAAAATTGCCTGACGATTACGATACTTCCCGATGCAAATTTGAGCGCAGCATGAACTCCAGTCTTCTCGGTCACGGCTCATAGCCGCTACGTCTCATGAAGTGATCGAGTGATCAGGAAACGCACGACGGTGCGCTCTACTGAAGCGTTTATCTCGAAGCGCGTCGACGCCACCGAGCCTGTTGCTGTAATCTTGTTAAACCTCCCGCGCAAATGTCACATGGTTGGGGTGAGCCATGCAACAAATAGGACGACGAAGGACCGGTGTACGTGCAGCCCGTAGCGTGGGTTGGCCTTCTGTGCTTTTTTTGAGCCTGAAAGCGCGAGACCCCTGCTTTCATGGATGCCTGGTTTGGCGTCTGCTTTCTAGGGCACCCTGTAATCGTTATAATAGCGTAAACGGAAGCAATTGGTCCAACAAAATTTTGAAAAACTAAACAAACAAGAAAAATATAAAATATTTCCGGAAAATGGCGAACCGTGTAACGCCTTGCATTTCCACAACAATCCAGATGTCGCGAAAGTTACAAATGTAATCCTTATAATAAGGTAAATAGAGATAATTGGTCGGACGAAATTAAAAAAAAAAACTAAAAGTAAACAAATATTAAAAAAAGTACGGAAATCGGCAAAATGTATAACGCTTGGCATTTCCACCGTAATGCAGATTTCGCAAAAGTTTCCCCTGTAATCATTATAGTAGCGTAAATGCCGATGATTGGTTGAACGAAATTTTGATAAACTAAAAAAATAAGAAAAATATAAAATAATTACGGAAACAGACGAACCGTGTAACGCCCTGCTTTTCCACAATAATGGAGATTTCGGAAAAGTTCCAAATGTAATCGTTGTAATAACGTAAATGGATTTAACTGGTCGCACAAAATTTTTAAGAACTAAAAAATCAGAAAAATATTAAAAAATTACGGAAAATGGCAGAACGTTTAACGCATGGCATTTCCATAATAATGCAGATTGCGCGAAAGTTTCACCTTTAATCGTCATAATAGCCTAAGTGGAGATAATTGGTCGAACGAAATTTTGAAAAAAAAAATACATACGAACAACATAAAATAATTACGGGAAATGGCGAACCGTGCATTTCCACAATAATGCAGATTTCGCGAAAGTTCCAAATGTAATCGTTATAATGACGTAAATGGAGATAATTGGTTGAACGAAATTTTGAAAAATAATAGATAACAAAAAATGAAAAAATATGGAAAATGGCAAATCGTATAACGACCTGTATTTCCACAATAATGCAGGTTCCATCTATAATCGTTAATTAACGTAAATGACCCAATTGGTAGAAGGAAATTGTGAAACAATAGAAAAACAAGAAAAATATGAAAAACACCCGAAACGGAGATAATTGGCCGGACAGGATTTAGAAAAACCAAAACGTTTGACTGGAAAAACTCACACTCAAGACAAGTGGCGTAAGAATGCTACCCATTAGTAGGTAATTCTCGGAATTTCTGCGTAATTCTTAAATAGAAAATTACCCTCCGAAATACCCCGTGTACCACTGGAGACATCCGTCTTTTTGGTTTTTGTTACTGCATTAACGTAGATCCTAGTTCCAGTGTAATTTGGTATGGTCGAATGGAGACACATTTTTGTGCGAAGGGCACATGTAAGCGCAGGGGGGTAGAGTATAGCCTTCTGCAGTTCAAAATATTGCCGCAAACCATGCTTCGGAGTCCTGTTTTGTTACCAGCACGTGGCCGCAATGTGGCCGCGTCCAACTATTTTGTACTGTGTTTTAAGCATAGCGAGCCTATACACCTTTATGTCATGTCCGGCAATCCTCTTTGACCGGGGACCTTTCGCGTTAATCTAGATCGCCCTTGTTTGATCTCAACCTTCTCGATCGAATTGGAATTTGTAACGAAGTGCGCTTTCCGAGATAAATGCACGCAGAGCAAAGACCGCCCGGCACTCGATTCAACGGCAATCTACTGCAAGCGTTTTCTTTCTTTCTTTTTGTCCGCTAGTATGGTGGGTCCCTGGTCATGGTAGGCATCTTGGTAAGCAGGCGCCCATAGGCTGAAGAGCAAGGCATCTTCGTCGTAGCGCAGTCAGCACGGCGAGAGCATTGGTGGCGGAGCCAACTGCGATCCTGACAAGGAGCGCCGGCGCCACCGAGATTCTCGGCCCCTCGACCTCCAATCATCTCTGCCCGAAAACCCGGATACTCTGCCTTGTGACTCATCCCGTGGAAGAGCAGGTGGGTCTAAACCGGGTCGTCCCTGCTTTGCCATAACCGCCGGCGTCGTGGCGAGGTGGCAACGACGCCGCGTTAACCTTGGGACACTGCCCAATGATTCCGTGCGAGGTAACGACCCATCACCTGCGGGTTCTCAGACGACCTGTTTTATGGGATGCTCCCCTTCTGTCGACCCCTCAAGAATTGCACCATCCAGTCTCCACTTCGATAATGCACCCTCTCGTGTTACGCAAGCCATGCCACGTCTAAACCATACCTTCCGCACATCATTTAATCCTGCCCGCGCCTTGCCGTACTGCGCGCCCGATACTGCCCGGCGTGGGTTCATTCCTATGTAGAGTGGATTCGACTCACTTGCCCCGTAAAGGATACTTTGATCGCCCTGCGGACGTTCGTCTGCGCGGTCTCCATGGCAGGACATTATTGTGTCCCCCCTGTTATAGTGTTCCCCCTGTCCTTACCGTTCCCCCCGGCGGCTTCGGGCCATCCTTTCTTAATAAAGTTTGTTCCTTACTTCCTCTTTTAGCTGCTTAGTCGACGTTCGTTCTTTTGCTCTAGCGTATTGCGGAGCACAAGTTCTTTCCAGTAAAGTTTAATACACACAAGTGCCCTGCGTCGTTCTTGAGTTTGTTTCAATATGAAAAACCATGCATGTGGGGAAATCACAGCTTCGGGAGGCAAGCTCGCCTGGTTTAACAGAAAACACTGTCATATATACCGAGGAAGGCATCGGCGACATGCAACAAAACTTGGAGCTCAAGCACAATGGAAATCAATAAAAAGGGCTACACACGTGAGGACTCGCGAGGCAAACCGCTCGTGATCGAACACTTTGATTTCCACCTTGAGGTGGAGGAGGAGGAAAAACTTTATTGTGAGCCTGGTGATGTGGGAGTCGTTCCTCAGTCCAGGAGACCATGGTTAATTAAGGAATAAAAATCATTTTTGTCGATAAATTTAATTCTCTAGGCAAAACAGCCACTGCCACGGGGATCTGACCATCCCTTTTGTGGCCACCAGCACAACGCTAACACTGGGCTAGCATGGTGTCACCGCTGTAACCGTTATTCGCAGCTTTCATCCAGTCAGCAATAAAATGTGTGTCATACAAGCCCTGGGGCACTGGTTATCATTGTGGGCAATGAAAAAGCTTTATATTTTAAGATTTCATGTTTCTTGAGGGCAAAAGGTAGCAATGCAGAAGCATATTTTGCACGCTGTTTTGCGTAAATACCAGGATGAATTCTGAGCATGACTCACCTGCTCTGTACTATCAGGCTGCACGTCGAAGTATGCGAACAGGAACGAAGCCACGCAGTGTAAGTATACCAGGTGCAGAAGAAAGCACCGCAGCTCGTCCCAACACCGCCGAGCCCATGAGCCCGTGGACAACAGAGTCGTCGGTAGGGCGAAAACACGGGTGCTCAAACAGACCAGGAACACCAAGATCACTTTGTACAAAACTTCATGAATGGGTGGCCGGTTCGGGTTGGTCGCTTTGAAGTTTTCTCCGCCCACGTACAGAGTCTGCAAAGAGGTTGTCATCAAATTTGCGTAATGAAACACGTTTGGGGCAGTGGTGAATTAGGTACGCCCACACGACAGTCGCTGTGCTAAACTCAACAAATACAAAGATGCGAGGTGGAAGTTATACAAACTTGAAACTCATTAGAGAAAGGGCACCTACTCGGTTGGTGGGGAATGGGGGAGAGCAAAGCAATCATTACAACGAACTCCCTGACTCCAGCCATTTGAGTGGTTTCGTTGGCATCACAACCTCCGTGTCATAATTCTAAACGAGTCTCACGGTGGTTCCTTAACCACTTCACTAATTGCGTCATTTTAACCTAACGCAAAACCGACAATCTGTCTTCACCTAGAAGGTCGGGAAAAAAACGTTGCATGGGTGGCCCCCTCTCTTTAGTGGTAGGGACTAGTTCAATGACGAATACACTTATATTTTATGATGACGATGAATGAAGACTTCATGTGTGGTTGTTGGCGATGACAGGGTGCCCGTGCAGGCTAATTGGCTGCTAGAAATATTATTTGCGTCTCAACTTACGTTTGTAAGAAGATTGAATCAGACTTTGTTGTAAGGGTTTTTATGGGTTCTCCCACTTGCAAAAAAAAAAATGAAAGAAGCTCACACTAATGCGTAGGGCTTGACGGTAACGAAGCTGTACGCAACCTTCACGGCCATCACGAAGGTTTTATTACACGATTGCAGCCTGTTTCCTTCTTCTTCGCAGCTGCAATTACCATCATTGTTGTTATAAGTGTGAGCTTCTTTCATTTGTTTGGAAGTGATAATTATTGGACATCATCTTGGAGGGGCCTAGGCTATGTCTTTCTCGTTCCGAGCAACTGTTGCCACTATTACGGCGGAATCTTGTGGTTTTTTTTTTTGCCAATCTTGGTCAATCTCCTTAAGTAGGCATGCTTGGCTTGACAAACGTACGCAGGGGATGCTGGGTGGTAGTCGCGGGGCACGCACACATGAGCGCTGGGCATTTTCTAACTGCCGGGCGGTGCCGTGAGGCCAGCGCGCACGTGCGAGCGCTCGGCAACAACTTCTTGGTATTTTTAACGGCGGGAACGAAAAATTACGATTTGCTAGACAGCTTTGCTGCTAAAAGATAGTTTGATAGCGCCGTCTCATTTGAGAAAGAATGCTAGTCGTGAGCAGTTTTCTATTTTTGAAAGGCAAAAAAATGTAACCATCTAGGTAGGGTATGCAACAACTGTAGTTGCAGACAGCTACGTGTTCGTTCTTTTAGGCAGTATCGTTTAGAGAGAAAGTGTGCACAGTATTCAATTTGGCAGCGTATTTTTTTTTAAATTGCCGTAACATGTCTTATGACATAAAGCCTACACTAGTAGTTAACTCCCCTTAACGTATACTATACGAAACGGCAGCTTATGAAACGGAATCACCCACGGGGCACGTTATATGGGACCCTGCTGGTACAGTTGTCAATGGCAGCCGTATAAAGTATGACACCGATTTGCAGCGTCGTAGCACAAGTTTTGTTTAGTGGGAGGAAACACTCACCGAGAGGGAGACGCCGACAATGCAAAGGACGATGATGCAACCCAGCGCTTTAACCCGATTGTCTGCGGAGAGAAACCGTCTCGGGGAGCAGCCAGCGATGCCCTCTGCTTCAATCAGGTCCAAGTAGACTCCGTCAACGTTGAACGGGTGAGTGTCCTCCTCCTCCTCACTCTCACTGATCTCCCAGTAGTCTACCTCTTCGCCAGCTTCGCCCTCGTCCTCACTCTCAGAGTTTGTTTCCACGTCGTGTTCATCCACGACGTTTTCTTCCGCAAGCGTCGCTTCCTGGTCGCCTTCAAGGCCAGCCCCCGGAGCGGACATTGTCGAGATGTTCTTCCGAACTTGTGAAAAAATAAAGGCCCAACAGACGGAAAGTGCGAGATGACGCTCCTCGACGAATGGCGAAATGCTTCTTCTTCTTCATCATCTTCCTAAAACGCTGCAGTGGCAGTTACCTAAGGGAATGGTTGGCCCATTAATTGCTATGAAGAAGGAATTTCACAGAGAGAGAGAGAGGGCTGGAGAGGTCAGCTCTGCTGTCGGCAGTGCTTGCTACGCCAGGTGGGGAGGATTACAATGCAGTGAAGTGAATGTGAGAGGTTGGGAAGGCAACAATTAGGGAGAAAACAAAAGTTAAATAAAAATGGCACGAAATTAAATACAAGAAAAAAGTCAAAATAAAGTTAAGTAAAAAAAGTAGAGCGAATGGTGCCCAGGAAGCACAGGGCGCCTTACAACAAAAATACCCCCACCTCCACGAAGGGGATCGTGCAGAAATGCGAATGCATTGGGTGCACCGAATTCTTCTTTGCGGTATCGTTGCCGCGAGGGATTCGACTTCACCGACTTCCATCGCTATCAAGGCGCCAGTCGGCAAGCAGTCACGGAGAGAGTCGCGCGCTCCCTGCATTTATATGCGCAGCGAGCGGAGAGGGGTACGCGGAGAGGAGAGAGAGACCCGCGCCAGCCCGCCGCGAGCTCTCTCTCCGCCCTGAGCTCCGCGATGCGAGCTCCCTCACACGCCGAGTGCGCTCCTCCTCTCCACTCACTCTCCGCTACTCCGCCCGAGCTCCGCGATGCGAGCGCCCTCACACGCCGAGCGCGCTCCTCCTCTCCCTTGCCCTCCGCTACTCCGCACCTGCTCCGGTTGCTAGGCGCGCGCCACAGCTGTTGCTAGGCGCACGCCGCTCAACGACGCAGGACAACCCTCGGCTAAGAAATGCATTCGCATTTAAAAAGGATAAAAAGCGTACATGACGACGCAAACGGGTACAGACGTAGCCATGAAAGTGAACATTTCGACAGACTTCTGTCTGGTTGGGAAGTTACTGAACTGAGATTTAATTAGGCTCCAACCAATACAATGCAAAAAGGCAAAAACCCGACGTTTCGAAGCCGGCTCGGCTTCTTCTTCAGGGGTGACAGTGGCCACGCTGCAGCTGCGTCTTATAGTCTCACATTTGCTGGCCTCGCACAAAGCCCCTCGCTGCGGCACGTAATCCGTGTGTGTACACCGAGGGGAGAGTGCCAAGCGAGCGATTAACATTCCCAGGTGTGCGTTGAATATGCCACGATTCGAGGAAAAGCCGCTTCCTCCAGTTCGTTTCCCTTTCGAGGATGGCCGTTCCGGAGAAGTCAATTTTGTGGTCGGCCACTTCGCAGTGTTCGGCGACTGCACTGCGGACTCTATTTTGTTTCCGGACGTCGTTCTTGTGTTGTCTAATCCTCTCCGGCAGGTTTTTGGTCTCACCGATGTACGAGGCGTTGCACCCCGCGCACGGGATGCGGTAGACGACCCCGGGTGCCTTCTCTATTGTCAGCCGGTCTTTGGGGCGGGGGATTAAGCGGCCTATAGTTGTCGAAGGCTTGTGGGCTATTTGTACTCCTACCCTTTGAAAATGCGGGCCAAGGCTTCGCTTGTTCCTGGGATATACGGCACCGGCACGCGTTTCAGGGGTCCGGCGGTTGAAGTTCTTGGAGAGTTTGTCACCCTCTTCTGCTCTTTGCGGCGGGTTACGGAGTGAATGAACTTTTTCGGGTAGCCGTTTTTCTTGAGGTCCGCAAATACACGGCTTACTTCTTTCTTACGTTCTGATTCGGACGAGCAAATTGCATCAGCTCTGTTAATTAAAGACGACACAACTGAGGCTTTGTGGTTAGCGGGGTGGGCCGAATTAAAATGAAGGTAGCGGCCGGTGTGCGTAGGCTTCCTGTGAACGGAGAACACCAGGCCCTGCCTCCTCTTGTCACTTGGGCGTCAAGACAGGGAATGGAGCCGTCTCGTTCACATTCAACCGTGAACTGGATGGCGGGATGAACTGAATTTAGGCGTTTTTTCAGGCTGTAAACTGCGGAGGTCTTCACTATGCAGAAGCACTATGCACCCCGCTAACCACAAAGCCTCAGTTGTGTCGTCTTTAATTAACAGAGCTGATGCAATTTGCTCGTCCGAATCAGAACGTAAGAAAGAAGTAAGCCTTGTATTTGCGGACCTCAAGAAAAACGGCTACCCGAAAAAGTTCATTCACTCCGTGACCCGCCGCAAAGAGCAGAAGAGGGTGACAAACTCTCCAAGAACTTCAACCGCCGGACCCCTGAAACGCGTGCCGGTGCCGTATATCCCAGGAACAAGCGAGGCCTTGGCCCGCATTTTCAAGGGGTAGGAGTACAAATAGCCCACAAGCCTTCGACAACTATAGGCCGCTTAATCCCCCGCCCCAAAGACCGGCTGACAATAGAGAAGGCACCCGGGGTCGTCTACCGCATCCCGTGCGCGGGGTGCAACGCCTCGTACATCGGTGAGACCAAAAACCTGCCGGAGAGGATTAGACAACACAAGAACGACGTCCGGAAACAAAATAGAGTCCGCAGTGCAGTCGCCGAACACTGCGAAGTGGCCGACCACAAAATTGACTTCTCCGGAACGGCCATCCTCGAAAGGGAAACGAACTGGAGGAAGCGGCTTTTCCTCGAATCGTGGCATATTCAACGCACACCTGGGAATGTTAATCGCTCGCTTGGCACTCTCCCCTCGGTGTACACACACGGATTACGTGCCGCAGCGAGGGGCCTTGTGCGAGGCCAGCAAATGTGAGACTATAAGACGCAGCTGCAGCGTGGCCACTGTCACCCCTGAAGAAGAAGCCGAGCCGGCTTCGAAACGTCGGGTTTTTTGCCTTTTTGCATTGTATTGGTTGGAGCCTAATAAAATCTCAGTTCAGACGTAGCCATGCGCGCAATGCAAGAATTACGAAGTTTGTCTAGTCCACAATCCCGCAAAAAACGCACACAATTTTTGTCCCTAAATATGAGTCATTGTTGTTGGCCCAGAGCATTCCTATCTTCTCATTTATTAAGAGGTGCTTCGGGTGGCATACGCAGCTGATGCAGGCACCAGCAGCTAATCTGATGCTTATGTACGACGACAGCTTGACAAAAAAACTCCCACCTCCCCTCGCGGGAACCCCTGTGTAGATGCGACGCATAGGGGGTTCACGTTGCAGCGTTGGACAGCGGAGGAACGATACTGGAACGATGGAGCGGAGCGGCGCAGGCACCGCGTTTTATAGCGCGCATAACGGTGAGGGGACGCGCCGGCGCCAGTGCGTCTGCCGCGGCTATGACGCAACACAATCCAACACAATCCACTTTAATCCAATCCAATCCAAATCCAATCCAATCAAATCCAAGCCAAGCCAAGCCAAGCCAAACCAATCCAATCCAATCCAAGTCAATCCAATCCAATCGAATCCAATCCAATGCCCCTCGCGAGAGAATGTTCGCTATCGGAGAGGAGAGGGGGTGAGCGGCGGAAAGCGCAGCTGGCGCGGCGAGGAGAATGGGGGAGGGGTGGACGCCGACAACGCCGGATGGATGCAGGGACAAGGCGAGTGAATGAGATGCGTTCGCATCTAAAAGTGCCCAGAAACACTTACCGTGTGATCACCTCAGTGACGGGATTCACCGGTGTTAAGCGGCAGCTTATTACGGGCTCCGCGTTTCGAAGATAGTTGTACTTCTCGAAGGCGGAAACAAAGTTATTTTATTGAACCTTGCAATTCAGAGAATTTTCTGCCACATCGCATCTCTGTAAGATACCGTCACTTTGCGAGCTTTCGTTTTCCCCTTAAAGCACCTTTCATTTCGTCCGAGAAGCGGGAAATCCCCGAAAACTTCGCGCGGAGCATTCTCAGGGCGCTGACAAAGTCCCGCCTGCATTCTATGTAATGACGCGTGTCCATCGACTTCTAAATGGTAATTCCCGGTATGCGCAACTATGACATCGTTCAGAGTTACGATGTACAGGGTGTTACATCGATAAATTGAACACTGTAACGGTGTTTGTGAGCGAACCACGGCTTGTTCTCGGTCAAATTTCGCACGAAGGTCTAATTTTGTGGTCTAGTTTGTTTGACATCGGAAACAACGACGGTACTTACCTGTTTATTACTAAGATAAACCAAAACGATATTCGCCTATAGCAAGATGGCGGCCGCTTTGGACGTACAAGCTGATCTTGGGACGACGCCACCTGGGACAAGCAAAACGAAACGCGTGATATGAGTGAGTGAAATACTTTATTAAGGACGAGAGGGCATGAGGCCCTGTAGGGAAGTGAGGATGGCGGAGGGGGAGCAGAAAGGGAGAGGTCACAATTCATCACAATTCACACAGTGTACACACTTCTAGTTTTAAGGTCCTATTCACAAGATGCACATTTCACTCTGTCAGTGGCACCAAAATGCACAGTTTGCACTGTTGACATTGGTCGTGGATGGGAATGGCCAGTCCGGGAAAGTCTGTCAGACCGCTATACCAGCTTGTACAGACCGTTTTCAAGCGCGTACTGGGTAATTATTTCTAGAGTAGCGGGGTCTTCACGGACACGACTAACGTGCTCCAGTTCAGTCGTGGGTGCAGGACCCCAGTTAGCAGTTGACGGCGGTTACGGGTGAATATAGGACAGAGCCAAATTAAGTGGAATAGATTTGGTATGGCATTACTATTGCAGTGGGGGCATCGGTGCAGTTGAGAGCCTGCCGGGGCTGACCACTTATGTACAATGTGTGGTGTGTACGCTGCATTTGCATACACTTTATTGGCAAATACCTCGCCCGAACGTGAAAAGGGCTTGAGAGGCGCAAGGATGCCAACCGGAGTTTCAGCTTGCAAACGCTTACTGCTTTCTTTTTTGAGGAGACGTAGCCGGAGTTGCCAATCTGCTTGGAGAGAGGGGGCGGGCGTGGCGGGCACCGTGGGAGGTGATAGTAGCCTCTCCCTGGCTGCGTCGTGAGCCATGCGGTTGCCTTGTGTGCCGGAAGTATGTCCCGGAGTCCAAACAATGCGAATTTTGAATCCTTCAATTTGTAGGTCTCGTATCGTGGTCAGGATATTTGTCGCCGTGATGTTCGGGAAAAATGGACGGTTCAATTCTCGGACAGCAACATAAGAATCCGTGATAATGCGAAATTTCTTCGCGCTAAGATGGGCGGAATGGTCATAAATTTGCCGGGTGGCTGCCAGAATTCCCAGAAGTTCTACTTCTTCTACAAGGCCGTATGTGTTGGAAATTTGCCGGGATCCGTTCAATTCTGGCAGGTCTGTAGATGTCCAGGCAATGGCCGCCATCATCCACTCAAAGACGCGTCGGTGTAAACCAGCCTGAGGGAAATAAGAGAACAGGCATAACAAAGCTTTAGAGCCATTTTTTTCGAAGCCCACCACGTCCCTTACAAACCCCCGCAATTAACATACAATAGTTTCGCGTTACCTGTGGAAATGAGAGGAAAATGGTGCAGTAAAACGCCAGGGTACGGGAGTTGCTGTTGCAACTTGTACAGCACATCGTTTCTGTAGGTACCGAGAAAGCGCTCCGCTCCAACCGTTGGCAGCATCGTCCCGTAGTTCACTGTGCCCGCCGGGCACGGTACTAACGTGTTCACCGACGATACAACGCACCTCTCAACTCCACGCACAGCAAAAATTAAGTGCACACCAAATTAATAAGGAAAAACGAATGCAAATCCGCACCACCAAAACATGCGAGGGGCGTTTCCTAGCAGACGAACTTTAGGAGCGCCTTTCCGATCACTACAGGACTGCATCACAGAGCAATGACATGTGCCTTTCTTCAGAGGGCGCTACAAAAATGTTTTTGAGAATGAACAGCATTTTCATAAATTATTTTTTACACTGTGCCTAAATAAATGTGATTCAGAAATAAATATAGTTCGTAAAATATAAATGTTGTTTATTGTTGAACAAAACTTGGTTTTTTGTGTACTAGTGTTTGTTCCCTCCTCACCAGTCGCGCTTCAATCGCCACTCCCATAAGCCCCCATGCTGATGTCGCTGGCAATAGGTTCTGAACCGCTTTTTGCCCGAACCTTCGCTACCATTTATATTTACCTTGGTGAGGGGGCGCGCCGGCGCCAGTGAGTCTGCCGCGGCTATGACGGAACACAATCCAACACAATCCACTTTAATCCAATCCAATCCAAATCCTAATCCAAGCCAACCCAACCAAGCCAACCCAATCCAATCCAATCCAATTCAATCGAATCCAATCCAATGCCCCTCGCGAGAGAATGTTTGCTATCGGAGAGGAGAGGGGGTGAGCGGGGAGAGCGCAGCTGGCGTGGCGAGGAGAATGGGGGAGGGGTGGACGCCGACAACGCCGGATGGATGCAGGGACAAGGCGAGTGAATGAGATGCGTTCGCATCTAAAAGTGCCCAGAAACACTTACCGTGTGATCACCTCAGTGACGGGATTCACCGGTGTTAAGCGGCAGCTTATTACGGGCTCCGCGTTTCGAAGATAGTTGTACTTCTCGAAGGCGGAAACAAAGTTATTTTATTGAACCTTGCAATTCAGAGAATTTTCTGCCACATCGCAGCTCTGTAAGATACCGTCACTTTGCGAGCTTTCGTTTTCCCCTTAAATTAAAGCACCTTTCATTTCGTCCGAGAAGCGGGAAATCCCCGAAAACTTCGCGCGGAGCATTCTCAGGGCGCTGACAAAGTCCCGCCTGCGTTCTATGTAATGACGCGTGTCCATCGACTTCTAAATGGTAATTCCCGGTATGCGCAACTATGACATCGTTCAGAGTTACGATGTACAGGGTGTTACATCGATAAATTGAACACTGTAACGGTGTTTGTGAGCGAACCGCGGCTCTGTTCTTGGTCAAATTTCGCACGAAAGTCTAACTTTGTGGTCTAGTTTGTTTGACATCGGAAACAACGACTATACTTACCTGTTTATTACTAAGATAAACCAAAACGATATTCGCCTATAGCAAGATGGCGGCCGCTTTGGACGTACAAGCTGATCTTGGGACGACGCCACCTAGGACAAGCAAAACGAAACGCGTGATATAGACTCACGGTTGGAAGGAACCAAGTGAAGTAGCAGACGGTCAGAAGACCTCTTCATTCTATATTTTATAATGGCGAGAAATAGTTACATAAGCGATCATACGAAGAGATCATACGAAGAGATCATAGTAAGGTATTGCAGTGGTTTCACCAGCAATTTGGTTTCAGATCGTCCGTAGTTTGCTCTGTCAAGTTGCCCCGTTTTCCGAAATGAGGCTCACGATTCTTTGTTAACGTTTGTTTGTTTCTTTGTTCTCGTTTTACATTTACTATTTTGTGCGTGCGTATCTGTGATTGTGACATGGATCAGGCAAAAAGACTGCCATCACGAAATATTGACAAAAGAGGTTTTATGATCATCTGTTACGTCATTTGGCTCCTTTCTACCGTGAATCGCCATCGCGCGTTTCGTTTTGCATATGCCAGGTGGCGCCGTCGTCACGGATGAGAATTTAGAACAGCGGGGTGAGTAAAAAAAGGGGGAGGGAGCGATGGGAGTTTAAAAACGGGGTGAGGGGGAGATGGGGAAGGCAAATATATTTGTTTAGCTAGAAGCAGGGCAAGTACGTGGAATGAAACAGGCAGGTCGGTTACTGACAATCGACGCCCCGATTCAAAGGGAGAGCCACTAATCATCATCATCATCATCATCATCATCATCATCATCATCGTCGTCGTCGTCGTCGTCGTCGTCAGCTTACACGTCCGCTTGTACGGCCGCCATTTTCCCGTAGGCGAAAACTGTTCTGACTTATTTTTAGAATAAACAGAAAGTACCAACGTTTTTCCGTGTGTCAAACAAAATAGACCAGAAAATGCGACCTCCGTGGAAAGTGAGCGTGAAGGGAGAAATGATTCGCTCAAAAATATATTTTTAAATGTTGCATTTATCGATGTAACACACTGTGTTTAGGGGTTTGCAGCCCTAAATTTGAGACGTAGAACCAAAAAACAGCAGTTGAAATACTGTTTTACCAAATATTTCGTCGCCCTTCCGAGCGAATGGGGTGACCTTCGCTTGTGTTGGAATTTAGAGCAGTATATTTTTGTTGTAATTTGTGCGGGCTGTGTGACAGACTTGAAGAGCTTCCATGCTAGGGCGGGGTCCCGGCTGCTGCCCGGGGAGATGCAGAGGCTTTGCCAGCATCGCTTGTGCTGCTGCCTCGCGTGCCGTCTGGCTGGTGTGTCCAGAATTTTGGAGGTGCGCACGAAAGAGAGCTTTCATGAATATATGATGAAGATGATGATGATGATTGTTATTGGTATCCTCTTTCGTAGCGGGGTGATGACGTGTCATCTTACCAAAAAAAATATGAGAGGGGCCAGATGGCCTGCGCTGCGTTATTATTCGTGCGCGCAGTGATGATAGTGACAGACAATTTTTCTGTGAGTACTGAGAACAGATATAGTTTTCTCGTATGAAGAAAACAAAACCTTAAGCGATGTTGCATTTACCAAATAAAAACAATTACCAGCGAACAAGTTAGACGAAGGTCGAACGATACGTACGCATATCCGCACTATTTGCTAGCGCGGAAAATCTGCTCATGTCGGCATGTGCTCAGCCAGCCCAATTTAGTCTCCTTGGTCCTGTGCCCATCCATGGCGCATGTTTTTGCATTGTGCTGGGAATTTCAAATTCAACCGCAATGTTTTCGTGTAGATGCTGTGACACCACGCCAATGTGCTGCTTTTCGGTGTTGTACATTTCGGTGTTTACAATGACTGTGTTACGATTAATTCAACACGAAGACGTGCGACAATGGATACCTGCGATACCACGAGAGAAATTTCCCGTTGCACAAAAATCCCGGGCGAGAGATCCTACGAACGAAAGAGGCTCTATAGTGCGACAATTGCTGGTCATCAAGAATACTTTTTCTAACTCACCTTCTTTACATAGGCATAGTCAACGTATTCAGAACTAAAGATTTTGCCACAGTGATGAGGCATGGCAAAGAGAACTATTTTTTCACGAACTGAGAAAACTTTGTGTCTTCGTTGTTTTTTACTCGTACATTTCTGTTTTAGCCGCCCCACTTGCGGCTTTGGTGGGTTAAGTAATGAGTGTAGTGAAAGACTTTTGAGTGTTTTTTTTGCGGACCTCCCAGTGCCTGTATGTATTTGTGTCCAGGCGGGCGTCCACGGAGAGAGAGAGCCATGTAGTGTGATTGTCTAGCGGTGGCGTAAGCGTGAGCCAGATTGTTGGAATCCGTGTTCTGTGTGTTTAAATAGACGGATATGAGCATCCGCAGATTGGCGGCGAAGTAGTGTAGATAATTTTTTTTACGCAGCAAATTGAATCAATACATGCCTTGGTTTGCCTTTCCTTGGATGTCTGTGTTTAAGTCTTCTACGACTGAAAATTGGCGAAGTTTTTCCAGTCATCACCTTGTCCTTCTCCCTTCATTGCTTAAAGGGATGTTGAGGTGAATATGTCAAGCTCCCGTTTCTGCTTTCGCTGCGGAGACTGGCTGAAATGAAAACAGTTTTCATAGTTTATCCGGGCGATAAGGCGGTATTTATTTTATAAGGCTTGATAGAAGAAAAACTACGATGCGCGGTTTGCGGCGGCTGCACCAACTAACCGCAGTGACGTCAGGTAAAGGGGCCACGCGATTGGAAGATGTCCGAGATTAGTATTCAAACAAGTTTCGGTTTTGGTCCTGTGAAACAACATGCTTGGCCTCCGACGTTATCCTTGGATGGGGCATTCTCGATATCAGTAATCGCCATGCCGCGCTTCTGTCATGTTGTCAATCGACTGTAAAATGCCCCGGACAAGCCTTCCAGAACGGCTTGGAGTCGTTGCAATCACTAGGCGAGGCCTACGCAGAGGATGAACGCCCTCCGCGCCACCGGAGACGCTCAAATGCCATGAGCTTTCCCTTCATATTTGGAGCTTGCCTCACTCATGTCTGTATCGTAAAAAGCGAGTTCGCACCAGTCCAAGGGTCTGCTGATTCGGGTCTGAGCCCACTGCCCGCTAGCAGTCGGTGCTTATGGCAACAGCACGCCAACGAGAACTCGCTAGCACGCTAGTGTCACTCTGCGCGCGTTCTGCGAACTCGCTCGTGGAGCAGTGAACGTTACGGCACAAAAATGGTGAATTCAGTATAGAAAACATCGACCGAAAACTAAGAAATGAACTTACAAAAAAAAAAAAAAGAATGTACTCTCGGGGATTCGAACTTGCGACTTGCAAAATAATAGTCAAATCTCGGTACAACAAACACCATATTAACGAACTATCCAGATTAACGAGCCGAGCCCGCAATGTCTATGGATCGGTAGACTGGAACCGGCAGCGAAGTTTCGTTGACTTCCTTATACAATCGGCTACGTGGTACACTGCTGAGGTACTCAGGCGAAAAACGCGACTTCAGAAAATTGTATGACCTCACCACCTCGCGCAGGAACCCGCGTAAACCACCCCTTCGTACACCGCTTGAAGAAACAATGCAATCCTACAATGCGTCTTGCATTCTTACTTGAATCATTGTTCGTATAAAATCAGCTGTCTGGTCTCTCAGGAACAGGAACCGTGAAACGACTTGTTTCAGAAATAAATGCACTTCAGACTCCAAAGAAAGAAACAAATTGGAGCGACTCATGCGCTTCCACGTGGAGCCCCACACAAAAACGGCAAATGCAATGTGCAGCCTTTGAATGTTGGTACGTGTAATGCACAGAACCTGAAGCCCATACCATACCCTGGCAGCCAAGAACACATTGCACACAGTAGTTCTGGTGAACTTGGCCGACTCGCGTCAGCCCCACTTCGTTGTCTTTTCCCGGACGCGTTCGATTTCCACAGCCCAATAACTATTTGTGCCCCGGTACTGATACAGTGGGACGCCAAGGTATTTAGAAGGTGTGGTGGTCCATTGGACGTTTTAAAGGTTTCTTCGGGTCCTCCCAGTCACTATGCCAAAATACAACGCATTTGCCCCATTTTATTAGGCTACGTGTATGCTTGCCGAACATTTTAGAGTTTTGCACCGCCGCGCGGATGCCTTCTCTGTCTTCACAGATAACCGCCACATCGTCGGCATACACCAGGATTTTCACCTCACTTGAATCCAACTTCTATCCTCGCACGTTATGGGTATTTAGAATACTTAGACAGAATGGCTTCAAGTATATAGCAGGAAGCCGAGGTGCCAGGGAGCAACCTTGCCTGATCGAAGATCGAATCGCAATCCTTTCACTGAGAGTTTTGTTGACGATAATACTTGTGGTGCTCTGAGATTAGCTCATTTTAATCCCCTCAAGTACGACTGTGCCAATGTTTACATGTTCGAGGATTTCAAACGGAATAGCGTGCGAGACGTAATCAAAAGCTTTTCCCTCGCCTAACTGCAGTATAGCCACTCTTCCTACAGAGGCATCCACACATTCTAGAATGCTTCTAACAATGTGCATATTGGCCATTATTGATCGCCCCATTATGCCACATGTTTGGTAGGGCCCGACAATAGTTGTTAATATGCCGTGCACTCTTCTCGCCAGTACATTCATGTACACCTTATAGCCCATGTGCGTCAGACTAATAGGTCGGTAATCCTTTACCGATAGACCTTGGACGGGGTCATCGGACTTCGGAATTAACACCACGCGTGACTCACAAAAGAATGGTGTTAATCGTTTCCTTTCGTACCATTGCGCAATAACGCGGTAAAGTACAATCGCCAGGTCTGTCTTAAAGGTCTTATAGAAGCAGGATCTGATGCCGTCTGGACCGGACGTCTTTCCAGGGCGTAATTCACTGATGTCATGTTCTATTTCTGTTAGTGTTATGGGCTCTTCAAGTCTCGTTCGTATTTTAGAATCTAGCTTTGGCATCAGCTGCAGAAAGTGGTGCCGAAAACCGTCTTCGAAATCACGCTTCCGCCCTAACAGATCGCGATAATATACTCGTAAAAGGCGCGCTGAATGGCTGCGCTATCACTCGTAACGCCACCATCGTACTCAGCCACTTTAATCTCATTTTGAGTCGCCTATCTTTTTTCATCGCACAAGGCACGTTTCGTTGGTCTTTCACCAAGCCACAACGTTTCTGCACGGGCTCTTATTATGGCAACTTTGTATTTTATCAGCATCCATGAGCTCCAAATCTCCCTTAACCTGTTTTATCTTGGTGGCGTTATTTTCCATTTGCTCGTTTTGTGCACTCAGAAGAAACTTAAGTTCAGAAAGGAGTTCATTTTCTTCTTCTTTGGCTTTTCTCCGACTGCAGCTCATTCGATGGCACCAAGTTACACCTCTTGTTTAAAAGCTTCCCACCTATGTCTATGTTTTCATCGTTTTCTTGTAAGAGTAGTGTAATTTTCTCTTTTACTCTATCCAAAAACACCTTGTCAAGCAAGAACTTTATATTAAACTTGCACAAATCCGAATTAAATTTAGGCTTTCTTTGGTCAGTTCTCATAACTAGCGACACTAAGCTATGATCGCTGAAGCTAACATGCTTAACCTGGTAATTATTGCAAAGGGGTACTAGATCAAAAGAAACGTAGATTATATTTAATCTAGCTTGGCAACCGTTCTGAAAGTCGTGTACTGATTTGTCATACCCGGCAAAAGCGTCCGTCCAATGTCCTGCAAATTACTTTCTTGCACTATTGTATATAACAATAGCTCACTGGAGTCACGGACCCCTACATTGGCCGCTCTACCATCTGCGTTGCATACACAATTGAAATCGCCGAGCAATATGACATGTCTTTCCGTGTCAAGAGATCTCTCTACTCGTTCAAAAATTATTTTATTTCCGCTTGTGTATTGGGCGTGTATATGCATATGATGCGAAAATTCGTTCCAGACAAGCTGATGTCACACACAATCCTGCAGGCGGCCACTTGCACAGGATAAAATATGCTCCACTTCAAACAAAAATAATTCAATTATCTACAGCGCGGCAAAGCGTACAACTTCTATGATTGAAGGGAATGGATAACGAGGTAAGGGATAATTAGACAGTGCGTAAACTAGACTTGTGACCCTGTTTCTAAGAGGCAGCCAACGTCGGCCAAACAAAAAAATTAAGTTACGTCTTAAGAAACGATTCGTGTCCACGTACCAATAGACATGTACATTTCTTCGGCATTTCGCGCCATTAAAATTAGTTTCTGCTTTGAAAATGGTGCGATGATCCTCAGCTTACCATTATTTTCGGTGTCCTCGTTTCCACTGGCTCGACCTTCCTTTCACAGGTGTGCGCGGAGGCCCATGACTGCCCCGGTTAGCCGCCTCTGCCCGCGGAAGTGCCAAAGTGCAGAGCGTCCTTCGTGTCCGCGCTCGCGATTTACGGACCGGCTCACGTCGAAACGAAGCCTAATAGCCCTGTGAGTGGGACAGATCATCACCCGCAGTGGAATCGGCTGCCCCAGCAAGAGAACGTGGCTCCTAACATTGCCTCCCACCTTCGGCGCCTAGACCTACCTTGCCTAGACTGCGCACGAGGCTAACAAAAAACATTCCGTCACTGCGATGCCATGTCCCTAGAACGAGTGCTCCCATTGTCACCACATTTCATAGCATATAAAGGGAGTATTGCGAACCCGCTGCAACAAATAAAAATAAGTAGATTGTACTAACACAGAAATGATCAACGTTAATTCTTAACTGCAGGTAATTTGTAATCGAGGTAGAGTCTTTGTCAAAATTTTGCAGGCCATGATAACCGTGGCCGGAGCTGGCGCGTGGCCGAGCAGGGGCGCTGCGGCTGCCGCCGTTGGCCGGTTACGCATCCAAAGAGAGCGAGGGGGAACATTCGCTCTACGCTCTTGCTTTCGCTGAGTGTATGGCGCGAAAGGTGCAGCGCAGTGCTGCTCTGAAACCGAGCCGCACGCTGGCCCTTATCGTGCCAGCCACATTACGGAATGAACAGAGAGCGTTCCCCTAGCTCTCTTTACCCGTGTGACCGGCCGACAGCGGCAATTGCAGCGCCCCTGCTGGGCCGCGTGCCTGCTCCGGCCAGCCACGGTCGCCGTAGCCTACAAAATTGCGACAAAGACTGCGCGCGTTTATTTGCAGATAGAAGCAAGACATTGTGGTTGAACTGAATTTGTCAACAGATAATAGAAGCCTATATTTCCACCGCTTGAGCCGAGTGTGGAAGTTAAAAAGCTACCACAAGAAATTGTACCTCGCGGTTAGTGGTCAATCCCTTCAACAGTTATGTGTCACGATTGAGAAAGGAAAAACAACGACAGTAACTTGTTCCACCGGTGCCAACCCGTTGTGTACGCAGGGAGGTTGCAAAGTACTCACATCCTATTTTGCATATTTGTGTTTAAATGTCATACGAACTACAATGTGTTTTCCTCATACTTACAGCGACAGTCGTTTTCTGCATGGGACAACTACAACGGTTTTTCGCCCGAAGGAGCGCTTCAAGCTTTCGTCTTGAAGGGCACAGGGCCTTGTAATTGAACAAAACCACGCAGCTAGGATCATTGTAAAACGGAAACTGTCGATTAAAAGCTGAAGTAGCACCCCTGTGCCGAGGTTCGAATACAATCGGCTTAAAGGAGACATTCAGCAGAACCAGGCGGAACTACTCGATCAACCAGCCGGAAGTCGCTTCAGCTTGGCTGCGTGGCTGCATACGTTAAAGAAGAAAAACAAGGACGCCCTGATCATGCGCTCAGCTGCTGATCGAGCACACAACCGAGCAGCCAGAGGGAGAGAAAACCAGCGGCTCGTTTCTCAGCGATTGAGATCAGAAGCCCGGGCTCCTGCACCGTTTAAGAAGATTCGTACTTTCGTAACTGCATTTATTTCCGATTGCTGTGCGGGTAAGACATTCCGCGCTGATTCCGCTATCATTATGGTTGCTTCCCTATGGTGTTTTCGCCTGGAGCTTATGTGGAGGCGGTATGGGTTCAACATGGCGCGATTTGCAAACCTGGGTCCTGGCCTTCATGTGTGGCAGCGAACTGAAATGCATGCGACGTTTCTACACGTTGCGAAGGCTTTTCACTTCAAAATGCGCTTGCTTTGGGTCTAACAATGCCGCAGTGCAGCTTGGGTGCCATGCTTCTGCTACGCCACGATTGTCCATGCTACTAGTGCTTACATAAAATTGTTGTGTTAGGTTTTACTCGCTGCTATGTGGGCCTACGAGCGCACTAATCATAAAACGGCTCAATTGATGATCGAACGATGCGTAAATAATCACTGGCAGCTTCGTTCACTAATGTCGGTTTCGGTTTCGGTGAAGGGAACACCGCGTCGGCCGCCATGACAGGAGCGCGCTCTTGACTTTACTGTTCTGCTTGCCCCACGACCGGTTTGGACACGCAGTGCACGCGTGAGACCGGCCGTAGTCACACGATCCCGGGCAGCCCGACGTCAGTCCAAAAAACTATGACGTAGTACACATGGTGGAGCAGCTCGCACCTACAGCAGCGAGTCCCTCTTGGCTACTCCACGGGAGCCCTGACGTCGGCACTTTGGCGCGACGCGCACATTGGGTCATGCCGATGCCGATGTGGAAAGGGAATCCGTTCTTAGCTTTCTCGTGCGTGCGAAGATAAAAAAATTATTAAGATATCTTCTCCTCAATGGTTACAGTTTAAACTCTCTGGGGTCATCGTCATTTACAAAGGAAACTGTTTACATAGTTATCTGAGCTGTGAAATATTGTGTTATTACTCCTCTAAGGCTAACTGTTACTCACGCGCTCTCTTTTTCTCCGACAGTTACCACTGGGACAATTGTCCGCTGTGTATTTACCTACTCGTTTCTTTTCTTTTTTCCCTCTCGGTGGCTTCCCCAGCGTGCCACCCATGCCTAAGCTGAGGAGGAACTCGAGGAACGCCAAGGTTAAGCTTCTGAAGGCGCGAGTGGAGTCCAACAAGGGAATCTCCCTCCGGAAGCTCACTGGTTACCTATCCAAGGTGCTGTCTTACCTGAGGACCAAGTACGGCCGCCCCGTCAAGTCCATCATGGTTTTCTTGCACAAGCTCCCCACACTGTGGTTGCCATCCGCGACGAGCAAAATGTGTACGTGCGGACAAGGAGCCACCAGCCGACTTCTTCTCCCGACGGCGCTGTGGAGAGCTTCCCATCTTCAATGTCAGACCGCGGGGCAGACGAAGAGGACGCCAAGTTCACGACTGAGGTCAGCTGACCTGCATACGGCCTATTCAGCTCTACGGGTTCATCTCCATCGAGTACAGTGCCCAGTAAGGGAAATGGAGCAAACATCTCAGTCTCTATGGCATTCTTCTCGCCGTTTTCTTCAGCGGTAACGAGCCCGCCAACCCAATTTTGGATGAAAGAAAAAATATCGTGAACTCAAAATACTGTTATGTGGTGGCTACCTAATTTTTTTATAATTTATTCACTGCAGCCAAACTCACCGTCTAATCTTCATCGATGTAAATATGAAATAAATTACAACCTTAATGAGTTGAGAGCGTATTCTTGCCCTTTATAACTCTCCTTCAAGAAAAGTCGGTTAAGAATAGTCTTCACTTTTTATGCATTGGTTCTTGGTTGATGTTTGAGCGTTAATTTCGCTACGTGCAACTTGTTAGCGTTTGTGGAGTATTTTAAAAGAATATAATGCGAATTATTTGTTTGTTTAATTGTTTGTACGCTATTAAACCTTCACTTATATTTGCACTTGTATGTTTATTTGTTGTCATTTTTATACCAAAAATTTTAGGTTTTTTTTACATTTTCTATATGTACTGTGAATGTGTCATCTCAAATTCACTGCTTTCTGATGGTTGGAGAGGGCTTTTCAAGCTGTTTCAAGGCATCTATAAGCCTGTGATTTCTGCAATAACTTGTGTATATTTTTGTGAAATAGAATGGAAATTCAGTTGAATAATCAAACTTGCTCGGAGCGCTTCAACCCAATTTTTTAGCAGTTTTATTACACTGTACATTTTGGAAGCGCCCCTGAGGGTTGTGAAAGGCATAAGGAAAAAAGAGGAGGAATAAATGGTACATGCGGGTGACATGTTTTCGATGCATGCCAAGGTGCTGCCTCGCGAGTGTTATTATATTTCTTAGGTTAATACCTTGTACATTTTCCTGCTCACGTTTTGCCCCTAATTGTTCGCAATTTGAAAATAAAGCAGCTTCGGCATTTGTTTTTGTTATCTGTGTTCGAGAATTTCCTTCAAATTGCCAGATTAAACTGACACCCTATAGGTGCAATTTCTGGCTATCTCTTCAACCAGAAAAAAAAGAAGTTCCGCGAGGAATGTAGCTGTTTCTAGCGACTACCTTGCAAGCCATCTTTATCAGCCGGATTCCAGACATTGCTCCGTATCTCGCCCTAAAACCCTCCGAAGAAACCACACTGAACACCACAATACAGCATGCCTACCAATCCGCACTGGGATTGAAATCCAAAATGACAACAAAAATTACAGCTTGGCGTTCACAATACGGGGGAAGGGATACAACAATCCAATCAAATATCACAACCTACACGCCTCCAACTCACCACCACAGGAAGAGCCACCCTCCGCGCTAGGGTATGCGGACGTAGCCGACCTCCACCACCTGCTGTGGTCCTGCCTCATCTTGCGTTCGATGAGGATGCGACATCTTGCGGCGACCGCCCTCCTCGTAGACGACGTAACCGCATGTATCGCATGGATACATGAGCATCATCATCATTCCCTTCTAGGCATCATCCGCGAAGCGATCATGTTCTTTTTCATTTAATAAACTTTCGCCATCATCAACTCATACCCCTCATATATGTCCTTTGGCAAAAAAAGCACTCGACAAACAGAAAGACGAGAAGACACGCATTCTCGTCACCATTCGAGAATACATAAAAGTGGCATCAATTCCCAGTAACATGCACCCAACCTGTAGGAAGGCATGACAAGCAGCAAGGACAGGCGCAATCCATACACAATATGATGACCTCTGATCACTATCGAATCTATGGATCATGGCAACAGCTCAATCACTTCCGAGTCTTCGACCACCATGACCTATGAGTACGCTAATGACGGCACACTCCCCTCCAACGAGAAGTTTCAACTTACTGTGCCTCCCAAACACCGTCGAAAATCTCGGAGATTTCTATCTGTCTTGGCAAGTCGTGCAGCTCCAAGTTACCCAAAGAATGGGCTTACTGTGATCCATAAGCCACTGGATTAAAAAAATTATTACTCACTTCAATCTACTGTCGCTGAAAGAAAGCCTGGAAGGTAAGGCACTGGACGGGGTGCTGCAGCTGCGAACAAATTACAGGCTCAACCTCGTGGCTATAGACAAAGAGGAATGCCGATGCTACTGAACGCCTCCTGCAAATAACAGCGATCGGGGACATTCCCGTGCGTGCCTTTGAACCTCGCCCAGCAACCTGTGCTGCTGGAGTTATCAAGGGGGTACCTAAGGGCATCCCTTACATTGTAATACTTGAGTGCGTGCGGCAGAGAACACCAGCACGATTGGCGCGATGCATGGGAACGTCAGAGGTTATACAGATTGTTTCGCCACTGACATGTGACCTGAATATGTCATCCAGGGATGCACTTGACTCCAGTTGCACGACCACAAAGAAAACCCGGTGCAGTGTACGCGATGTCAGCGTTTCGGTCATACCGCGGGAACGTGTAAGCGCAAGTTGGGCTGCCACCGCTCAGGAGACGTCTATGAGCTGAAGGCGTGTACTTCAACTGATAAGCGCTGTCCGATCTGTGGCAGGACTCATGAGGCTGATTTCAACTTTTCTCCTTGTTTCGACAAGACAGAAGCATCTGCAAGTACAAGAGCCAAAACAAAGAAGGCTAGAAGCCAATCAAGGCGCGGTCTCAACCAAGAAAACTCCACGCGTTGCGACACCAAAAGAACGACAAAAGAGAGGGGAAGTGAGAACTGAAATTTTGACGTCTCTGAGTTTCCGCCGCTGCCACATCAGACGCTTGATCAAGTTCTTCCCAAGCTCCAACCCCTGCCACCGTTCCTGCGGCCCATGGCAGCGTGCCTGGACACGTGCCAGCCAAGACCGCATGAGCTGGCAGAGCGTGCAACCACCTACCAACTCTGGCTCAATAATACTCTTACCTCGTTGACACCGTACGGTCAGTTCTTTCACGCCTCCGGTGACTCGTGCTATTGTTACTTTACTTGACACCCACGTCCTTGGAAAGTGGCGGTAACTTCTGCTGGGATTGCTACAACGGTGCCGATCTAAACTCTTCGGAATTCAGGGAACAGTGTTCCGGTGGAATGCCTACTGACTATCATCCCGGTTGTCTGACTTCGGGCAACTTGGGCAACGTGCGTGCGTGTGCAGACGCGCACGTGTGTGTGCGAGTGCGTGCGTGTGTGCCTGTGTGCGTGTGTGGTGTGCGTGTGTGCGTTGCGTGTGTGTGCGCGTGCTGTGTGCGTGGTGTGTGTGTGTGTGTGCTGTGTGTGGTGTGTGTGTGCGAGTGCGTGCGGTGTGCCGTGTGTGTGTGTGTGGTGTTGTGCGTGTGCGAGTGTGCCTGTGTGTGTTTGTGTGTGGGTGTGTGTGCGCGTGGTGTGCCGTGTGTGTGTGTGTGTGTGCGTGCTGTGCCTGTGGGTTGTTGTGTGTGTGTGCGATGGTGCGGGTCGCGTGTTGTGTGTGCTGTGTTGTGTTGTGCGTGTGCGTGCGTGTGCTGTGTGTGTGTGTGGGCCTGTGTGTGTGTGTGTGTGGTGTGCGAGTGCGTTGGCGTGTGTGCCGTGTGTGTGTGTGTGTGTTGTGTGTGTGTGCCGTGTGTGTGTGGTGTGGCTGTGTGTGCGTGCTGGTGTGTGTGTGGTGTGTGTTGCTTTCTGTGTGTGTGTGCTGGTGTGTGTGTGTGTGTGTGCGCTGTGTGTGTGGTGCGCGGTGTGTGTGTGTGTGTGTGCGTGCGTGTGTGTGTGTGGGTGTGCCTGTGCGTGTGTGTGTGTGCGCTGTGGTGTGTGTGTGCGAGTGCGTGCGTGTGCTGTGTGGTGGTGGTGCGTGTGCGTGTGTGTGTGTGTGCTGGTGTGTGTGTTGTGTGTGCGTTGCGCGTGTGCCTGTGTGTGTGCGGTGGCGTGTGTGTGTGTGTGTGTGTGCGTGGTGTGCGTGTGGTGTGTGCGAGTGTGCGTGTGCCTGTGTGTGGTGGTGTGCATGCGTGCGCGTGTCTGTGTGTGTGTGGTGCGGTTGCGTGGCGTGGGTTGTGAGGGTTGCGGCGCGCACGGCGGTGTGTGTGTGTGCGAGTACAGGGAGTGGTGTGGTTGTGTGTGTGTGTGTGTGCTCGCGCGTTGACGCGGCACGCAAACTTTGACAGCACATGCGGGATGGCACTGCGCAATGAAAGTTTCCTCCACAGCCCTGGAGACGGAAGGAGAAATGCTCTTGCGGCGCTCATGTAGTTTCGAGAACACGCTGCGGCCAGAACCATCGCGAGCGGCAGTTCACGGAAGCGACGTCTGAATCATCGCCTCTCCTGATGGCAGAGGCTGCTTTTGTTTGTGCGTTAGAACTTTGGTGCCATGTGCAACACGCGGAGCGCTTGTTGACCGTTGCAAGTTGTGGTTATAAATAGGCGCTTTCTGCGAGAGTAGTGCAGCGCGTTCTGGCCTCTGTTGACGAAATTTACTCCGCCCGTTCGAGTTCTAAGCACGGCATTGTGCTACTGCTTCCATTTTCACTGTTCTCTTCTCGCCATTTATTAAACAAGTTAGGTTCCCTCCGGGCCCTTCGTCGTTAGGAACGGAGGCAACTCTCAGGAAAGCCGCTCGCTCAACCCCTCCCACGAGTTGATGAATGTCGGCCCTCGGACGGCTTTGCCAAAGTAACCGTGTGCTGCCTTTGTTTGTAACGCCCGAATTACCGTGTTTACCCCGTCAATTCCCTGCGGTTACCGACGTCACACTATGTCTGTGACATTGACCGGCCAAAAAAAAGAGGCACTGAACAGCAGGTGTGTGTGGTTTTATGTACGAGGGGGGAGGCGGGGTTGTTTGCGTGGCGCCCAGTATAAGACTATAAATTTGGGCGACCATGCGGTGTGATCTCAGCCTTTGCAGTTGCTGTACTTCCGCTAGAAATCACTGGTAGGAAATGGCAGCTGCGAGCTAATTGTAAGGCCATGAGTCCTGTATTGACATACGCAGGGGAGAGCTCAAAGGCCGAGAGCCCCTGCGAAAAACTAGGGTTGAAAGGGGCAGTGAGTGCTTTCGTGGCGCTTATAATTTTTGCGGTATTTAAGGATTCAGAACGATAGGGCCTCGTAATTATTTCAGTGGTATTGTAATTGTACTTGAAGGTGAGCTCATCTTATCTAATGAACCTGCGTTGGTTCCAGTGTATACTCTGCGTCTAGTTCAGCCATCGACCACCAAGGTCTCCAGAACGAACGTAATTCTATGGGCAGCAAACTTTCAGCATGATTACGGGAAATTACCAAAATATTCTGCGATGTATCTCTTCCCATGTTAACTTGGAAGTGAAAACTACCAGTATGTAAAGTATTTCTTAAGTGTATTGGTTCCGTTAGGTTTCTGGGAGGATTGAAGTGTGGGTACTGCGGAGCCTGCTTCAAGAATTGTGGAAAAGCTCTTGTCGTTCCCAGAGCAAACGACGTTTTGCTCAATCGGTGGGTGCTTTGCCTGGTCCGTATTACAGTCTGGGTTCAAAATCAGTCGCATTTTCTTGTGCTAATGTGTTACTTCTTTCGCAAAAGTATTCTACAAACTCTGCAAGTACTCTATAGGACGAAAATTCGATTAAATTCCAATTAGCTACCCGTTTGTCATCCGTTTCTACAGTATATTTTACGGCAGCGGTCTTAGTAGCGCTTCATCATAGCCGCCATTGGAGCAGTCATAGTTGATTTAAACAAATCCGCCTAACCGTTTCTGCTCACTGGTTACCCAGAGTCACTGTTAATTATTGATAGTCACTTTGGGTAATCAGTGAACGGAAGCAGTATGGCCGATTGGGTAAAGTCAAGACAGAGTGATGACTTGCGGGTGTGGAACGACACAAGGGATTTTTAATCTACTGTATGGGAGCAGCCTGCCTGAATCTTTACCAAAATGGGTAAACCTCTTGCGTTAATTGGGTATCAATACTCACTAGCAATAATTAAGTATCAACAATTAAAAGTAACTGCCCAATCAGTGAGCGAAACCGTTTTTTGCCGGTTGGGCGAAAATAAATTGCGTACCTCGATATAAATATTAACATATATATGTAGAAAGTTGCTTCTAATAAATAAAACTTGCCCTAATTAAATACTTGGTCAATTTTCAGTTTCGTGCAGGTCCTGAAATACGACACGCAATTTAAGGAAACGTTACACGATACTTTGAAACGATCTGCCATTGTTTCAGATAGTCAAGAGTAATTTTTTGTTAAAGTCATTGTAGCAATTGGCAGTAGTTATAATCTCTGTACTCTCTCAAGATTTGTAATATTCTAATTACAGAAATGGAAGCTGTAGATGGTTCTGAGACTATGTAATGTGCTGTATCAGCCTTTTAGGGGCGAAGCTCCTTAAGCGGGGTCTGTCCATCCTCGACGTATGTATGTAGCCACCTCTAGTTAGTTCTTGGATTGTTTACTAGATGCTGGCTACCTCTAGTTAGTTCTTGGATGTTTACTAGATGGCGGTACTGTATATGATGAAAAGATGCGCTTGGATTGTTTACTAGATGGGTGGCTACCTCTAGTTTAGTTCTTGGATTGTTTACTAGATGGCGGGGAGTCGGTTGCAATAAAATCCGTTCGCTGTTGGCAGCGCGCTCGGAGTCGCCCGAGGGATAAGGCTGCAGAATGTGCGAGGCCGCGAGGCAGAAGCGCTCCGTGAAGCTGCGCGACGCCGCCGCCAAGAATCCTGCCGTACGAGAGCGGGAGGCCGAAGCGTGTCGTCTGCTGCGCGACGACGCCGCCAAGATCCAGCGTTCGAGAAGCGAGAGGCCCAAGCGTCACGCAACGGCGGAGGACCCTGCCGTACGCGAAGCGGCACGGCTGCGGCGCGAAGAGGATCTCCAAACGTCAGAGAACGGGAAGACGGGCGAGAAAGCGCGCGTATCGGCAGGCAGACCCCGATGCAGTGAGAGCTCGTGAGGCGTCTGCAAAAACGCATCAGCGAGCTCAGCCCCAAGGTTGCCGACGCGCGGTGTTAAGCGAGACTTCTAGACGTTACGTTCGGACACAGATGTAGTGGGCGAACTTTCACTGAAGAGTCACGGTTTTACCGATGATTTCCCCTCAGGAGCTTCGCCCACTCATCATCATTCACCCCGTGGATATGCTGTGAATTTTTTTGGTATTACACAATGCTCAACTATAAGCGCGCCCAGCCATGCTCTCACTGCTCTCACCTCCTGTTCAGCGTGTTCGTTGACAATATTGCGCCGGAACTTGAACGATAAATGGAACGCCCTCGCCGTCATCAGAAAACGGCACAACCCGGCTCCGGAATCTTATGCACAGTGCGCTCCATGCATTCTCAGCGGGTCGAGAGAATGATGGCATAGTTCAAGCGCTAAAGCTCCAGCGGCACGCGCAAACCAACGGCCGGTCTACGTTCGCATAACGGTAAGCGCCGGCAAACAGTGCTTGTTTAGACACAAATAACCCCTGTAGCAGTGACGGTCAAGAATTGACGGTCAACAAATAACCCCTGTAGCAGCGTAGGGTCAACAAATCCGCCTAACCGTTTCTGCTCACTTATTACCCAGAGTCACTGTTAATTATTGATAGTCACTCTGGGTAATCAGTGAACGGAAGCGGTATGGCCGATTGGGTAAAGTCAAGACAGAGTGATCACTTGCGGGTATGGAACAACACAAGGGAATATGGGAGCATTAATGTACTGTATGGGAGCAGCCTGCGTAAATTTTACCCAAACGGGTAAACCGCTTGGGTTGAGTATGAACACTCACTATCAATAATTAAGTATCAGCAATTAAAAGTGACTGCCCAATCAGCGAGCAAAAGTGTTTTTGCCGGTTGGGCGATAATAAATTGCCTACCTCTATATAAATATTAATATATATATGTAAACGACTTGTTTTCAGTAAATAATTGCCTTAATAAAATACTTGGTAGATCTTCAGTTTCGTGCAGGTACTGGAATAGGGCAAGCAATTTAAAAAAAAACATTACTCGATACTTTGAAACGATCTGCCATTGTTTGAGGTAGTCAAAAGTAATTTTGTGTTAAAGTCATTCTAGCGGTAAAAAAGAAAGACGCAATCATTGTGCATTCACACGTTCCGCTCCATTTTTATAACAGAAGTTAGCTATGAGGGGGGTATTCTTATAACAGAAGTTGAAGCTATGATGTGCGTTAAGAGTTGGTAATGTGCTGTATCAGCCTTTTCGGCAATAAGCACTACTGTAAGCGCGCCCAGTCCATGCTCTCACCTCCTGTTTCAGCGTGTTCATTGAGAATAATCACGGGAACAAGAACGATAAATGGGAACGCCCTCACCCTCAACAAAAAGCGCACAACCCGGCACCGAAATCTTATGCCACGTACGCGCCATGCATTCTTAGCGGGTCGAGAGAATGATTGCAATAGTTCCAGCGCTAAAGCTCCAACGGCACGCGCAAAAAAGCAATGGCCGGTCCACGTTCGCATAACTGTAAGCGACGGCAAGCAGCGCTTGTTTAGACACAAAACCACCCCTGTAGCAGCGACGGTCAAGAATTGCGAACCGAGACGAAGTGGTCGTATTGGAGTGACTGCGATTCACTGATGCAGGCCTATACACGTACATTTGGCACAGATATCACCTGGGCAGCTCTCGCAGAGGCGACGAATGTTGATGTATACAAAAAATTGCATTCTTAGTTCGAACACTGCGTCATTGACAGTAGAAGACGAGTAATTGTGCTACATAGCTGGTGACGAAAGTAGATACGCTGATGCGCCAGGCGTCATTGCTGGATTTTTCCTACATGTTTATACGTTGCAGCAAACCATTGTGTCAGTGTCCTGATATTCTTCTGTGGGCGCAGTTCCCACCTGCCATTACGGCTAATAA
The DNA here is from genome assembly GCA_013339765.2 of Haemaphysalis longicornis. Taxonomy (NCBI): domain Eukaryota; kingdom Metazoa; phylum Arthropoda; class Arachnida; order Ixodida; family Ixodidae; genus Haemaphysalis; species Haemaphysalis longicornis. The sequence goes on from CM023452.1 coordinate 192,577,087, forward strand.
ATGTCATGTCACACAGTAACCAAAACCGGCCGAAAGGCCTCTTTGCACTGGACAGAGGCCATTGCAATCGACCGCTGTACTACCAGAAGCTCTGTTCCAACTTCTTAGCCGCTGTCGCCTAGCTTCCGACGGCTGAACTAAGACCAACGGTCTGAATCGCAGTGCCAGTATTTCGGCATCATGCGATAATACAATACAGAGTAAAAAAAGCAAGGGGTGTGTACCGTCCTACTTCCATTTTGCGCTGCATGCTTGGCCGCATTCAAGACCTTTAATGTGCAGTTTATGGGCTTTATGATATGAAAAAAAAAAACCCCCCCCCCCCCGAAGGGGATCGTGCGGAAATGCGAATGCATTGGGTGCACCCAATTTTTCTTTGTGGTATCGTTGCCGCGAGGATTCGACTTCACCGACTTCCATCGCTATCAAGGCGCCAGTCGGCAAGCAGTCACAGAGAGGCGCGCGCTCCCTGATTTATATGCGCAGCGAGCGGAGAGGGTACGCGGAGAGGAGAGAGAGACCCCCGCCAGCCCCCGCCGAGCTCTCTCTCCGCCCCCTGTCCGCGATGCGAGCGCCCCCCACGCCGACGCGCTCCTCCCCTTCCCCTCACTTCCGCTACTCCGCCCGAGCTCCGCGATGCGAGCGCCCCCACACGCCAGCGCGCTCCTCCTCTCCCTTGCCCTCCGCTACTCCGACCTGCTCCGGTTGCTAGGCGCGCGCCCCACTTTGCTAGGCGCACGCCCCTCAAAGACGCAAGACAACCTGCAAAAGAAATGCTTCGCATTTAAAAAAAAAGCCTTCCTACTACGGCGGCATGTAAAAAAAGGACTTTTTAAACCGACACAAAACCCCGTGAAAAAAGCGCCGGATCGGATCGCTTTATCAGCGGCGATGAACGTGAAGGCGAAGAGCAAACCAACGCTGCACTCGATCAGCGAAAACCCGTGTTCTGACAAGCTGCACCCATGTGTTGCATTCAACACTGACGGGAAAGCGTTTGTTTGCACTTTTTTTGGATAGTCGTAAAATGTCCAAACACTCCGGCACTCCGCTAGCAGATCAGCCGGCGAGACATTTCGGAAAACATTTGACAGATGGCGCCGTATGCATTAGTGTGTCGCTACGCAAAACTGATGGACGCTCTACTAAAACTCCCATCGCGGTGTCACGTAGCGGGACGCAAAAATTTAGCGTTTAGCGTATGCAAAGGCCACAAACGCTGTACTAAAACTCTATTAGCAGCAAAATAGCGTGCGTATGTGAAACCGCTTGCGTTTACAAAGCTGCACGCCGAGCGCGTACGTTTCAAACCTAGTGACATCGTTTAAATACACTGGCAAGCACAGTGTAACGTAGTCAGATATCAACCGTATGCTCAGGCGACAAGCAAGAGCTTGTTTTATGTGGGGCGGAGATTGCGCATAAAGGCCCGTTCGCACTTGCGACGAAAGAGAGTGAAGCGGCAGGAATTCCGTCGCTTTGTCGCGCGACGATCGTTTTTGTCGAATGGTCGGGACAAATTTTGGTTGCGCGACAGAATTCCCGTCGCTTTCGTCGCAAGCGGGAATGGAAAGTTCTGCCGCTGCCGTCTGCTACGCAGCTCGGAGGTAACCGCGCGATCTGCTCGGGCCGGATGAACGCGCACACTCCCGCACGGCAGCGCCCCAAGCGGCAGACGGCCGCGTACATCGCTCCCGGCGCCCGCCTGGAGCCCGCCCTCGGCACACTAGCCAGTATATTTCAGGCACTATAATGGAGGAAAGATTTTTTGCTTCCGATGAACCTAGTTCTTTGCCCCTGTGTTTTAAATACGTGAAGTGGTTAGCACGTCGTCCTCACGCAGCTCTGTATCGTCGTAGCATCGCTGATTGTCCGAACGAAGCTTGCAGCTAAGCCAATGCAGCGACCGAAGCTGTGTGGTGTGTGTTCATCGCCTCCTGTGTGTTGTGGACGCGTTCGTTTCGCGATGAAATGCGACATTGTACTTCTGCGGGTGGATAGTGCTTCCCATGGTCTGGATTATCTTTCTCGAACGACGTACCACTCAACCTCGCATGGGTATGTGCAGTGTGCCTGGCTAAAAACCTTCTCGCTTGCGCGCCAGAGTTGTGACTTGCTGCTCGTCCCCGCAAACCGGGTGTGAGGTGAGTGCCGAATTTACGACGGGCAGAGGAGGCAACCATCGTCTGTCAATCGCGGTTCAGACTTGCAACGCATGTTGTGACGTTGGTTTTGTTCGAAACGCATCTCTGGATTGTTTTGAAGTTGAATAAAATGTACGTCAAACCCGGGCATTCGCTCAAGGGCGTTCTCTGCGATTGCACCAAAGAAGTGCCACGGGACTTTCTTTATGGTACGTACTCACGTAAGATAAAATCCACGTCGTGTTATGGCCGTGTTGCATTCAATACAAACGGTTAAGCGTTTGTTTACACTTGTTTCGTTTGTCGTAAAATGTAAAAGCACTCCGGCACTCCGCTGGCAGATCAGCCGGCGAGCCGACGCTGAGCAGACGACTCATCTCTTTGCCGGAAGTGCGTGAAAAAGCCGCCCAATAGCAGGATGTCTAGCTCATGACGAACATCTGGGAATCGATGATGTAGACATGTGAAGATGGCGGCGTCAAAAACACGAAGGAAAGGTGAGAAAAAAGCGACAAACTTTGCAACAAAAGTGTGAGCTTTCCGCTGCGCGTAAAAGAGTAATACTTGGCACAGTTGACGTTGGCGACCCAATCTAGCGATTGCGCTAGTTCTTTAGTGTGCTCAAATGCCTTTCAGGGCCCCTTTAAGAGTTGGTAATGTGCTGTATCAGCCTTTTCGGCAATAAGCACTACTGTAAGCGCGCCCAGTCATGCTCTCACCTCCTGTTCAGCGTGTTCATTGAGAATAATGCACGGGAACAAGAACGATAAATGGAACGCCCTCACCCTCAACAAAAAGCGCACAACCCGGCACCGAAATCTTATGCACAGTACGCGCCATGCATTCTCAGCAGGTCGAGACACTGATGGCATAGTTCAAGCGCTAAAGCTCCAACGGCACGCGCAAAGCAACGGCCGATCTACGTTCGCATAACGGTAAGCGACGGCAGACAGCACTTGTTTAGACACAAAGAACCCCTGTAGCAGCGACGGTCAAGACTTGCGAACCGAGACGAAGTGGTCGTATTGGAGTGACTGCGGATTCGCAGATGCAGGCTATAACACGTCATTTGCAACAGATATCACCTGGGCAGCTCTCGGCATAGGCGACGTATGTGATGTATACAAAAAATTGCATTGTTAGTTCGAACACTCCGGCATTGACAGTAGAAGACGAGTAATTGTGCTACATAAGCTGGTGACGAAAGTACACACGCCGATGCGCCGGGCGTCATTGCTGGGATTTGTTCTACATGTTATACGTTGCAGCAAACCATTGTGTCATGTGTCCTGATATTCTTCTGTGGGCGCAGTTCCCACCTGCCATTACGGGCTAATGAATGTCATGTCACACAGTAACCGAAACCGGCCGAAAGGCCTCTTGCACTGGACAGAGGCCACTGCAAATCGACCTCTGTACTACCAGAAGCTCTGCTCAAACTTCTTAGCTGGCTGTCGCCTAGCTTCTGACGGGCTGAAACAAGACCATCGGTCTGAATCGCAGTGCCAGTATTCAACAGCACGCCATAATACAATACAGAGTCAAAAAGAGCAACAGGTGTGTACCATCCTTCTTCCCTTTTGCGCGGCAAGCTTGGCCGAATTCAAGACCTTTAATGTGCAGTTTATGGGCTTCATCATCTGAAGAAAAATTAAATCCGTTCCACTCGACGTGAAAGCTGTCGGACGTGCAGGCAGAGCAGGGATTCGACACAATTGGCTGCGGCGCCGTTATCCGCTCACTGCTACCAACCACCACGCCCTACGCCTCCCTGTCTCACTGCTCTACTGATGATTCGACTCCCGGCCACAGCGGCCGCTTTTCTGATGGAGGAGAAGAGCTAAACGCCCGTGTGTCCGAGATTTCGGCGCACATTAAAGATTCCCAGGTGGCCAAGTTTAATCTGGAGCCCTCCATTACAGCGCGCCTAATCGCCTGCGTTGCGTCGGCGCGTTAAACCCTACAGTCAATCAGTGAAATCCTCTCCTGATGAATTGAGGAGATGTTTGTCGAATGCACTTCAAATTTCCCCTCTTTGCAGAGCTCGCGCTCCCCCTGCCTGGAACAGCGCGAGCGAGATCTTTGTCCTTTTTTGCGGCTTTGATGTCGCACGTGCCGGCGCCTCACTGCAACGTTTGGAATGCGTCGTTTTCGGCGGTCACTTTTCCCGCTTACTATCGTAAAACCAATTGAAGAGGCGTTCCTAACTAAATGAACGCGTAGTCTGCTGGTTATATACACAGATTTTCCCTCAGATGTAACTGCAGTTTTCGTTGCGGTAAACAACGGAGAGATATGGTTTAGTAACGTAGTAGACTCGCCTAGTAGTTGGTATTCCATTATGTACAGTTCAGCGCAAAGATAGACAGGGACTAGAAAAGACAACACAAGAGCGCTACATCAACTGAAGCCCTCCTGAAAAGATCCGTATATACGGAAATATGGGAATACGGAGTACTTTCTTAGAATGACACAAAGCCGCAACAAAACACGGAATATTTTTGAGAAACACATGTGGACGAAATAGGGCATACTTATCCAGGAATTTGACACCGATTTTATGTCTGTAAGTTTACTAGACCCGCCAAATTATTGTCCGTATGAATTCCGTATATACGGATTATACAGAAAACATACCGAGCGTCATTTTCCTTATTATTGAAGATTAAAGCTCGAAACCTATGCCAAACGTTTTTATTGCGCACACAAATGTGATTCCCTGTTTTTTGTACTAGCATCTACTTTCGGTGTGCTTTGGGGTGGCATAATCCGTATGAACTCCGTATTCTCACATTTCCGTATATACGGAACGTTTCAGTAGGGAGTGTATTTAAACAAGCTTAGAAACACCATAGGAATATATAAACCTGAAAAATAGACAAGAAAAAAGAAAAAAGAAGAGAACAGTGGCACAAGACGAAATTTGGCCCAGTGAGACCGACCCGTCAACAACTGTTTCGCCAGCAAGCACAAGAAATTAAGTTTATTTGGATGATATGCGCGAAGACGGCACTCTGATAAACTTGCAATACGCTGTCTGAATATTCGCATGTCCGATTATCTCCCTGGTGCGCTCGTCTGTTGACTTAAAAAGCACTTCACACTTTTCCAATAACCGACCACAAGAACCATCTGCACAATCTTTGCAGTAGGCAGCCAAGTGTCCCTCGTTGCCACGGCGTACATTATTGGCATGTTCACGCAATCGAACATTAAGACAGCGTCCTGTTCTGCCTACGTAACACTTTCCACACTTCAAAGGTAGACTATAAACAACACCTTCAACACATCTAACATACTTATTCCGATGCTGGATGTCGCACTGTTGGTTTTTCTTTGAGTGTGGGCTGGCGGGAGCGCCTAACTTTGACAGCTTGTGAGGTGCAGAGAAAGCGATGTCCGCACCCGCCCTACTTCCTATTTTATTTAACTTGTGTGAAATCTTGTGGAGATATATATCGGACAACAGCAACTTTGCCTCTTAGCTTGTTCCCCTCCTCCTGCTGCTGCAATTCACGATCGCATTCCTTTATTTTTCCCGAACTGTTTCTGCTAGTGATATAGTTACTTCGGATGGATACCCGCCAACCAGAGGCATTGAATGTGCTGGTGAAAGCAATCCTTCTTTGAATGAAGAAACGATTTTGTAAGAGAGTTCAACAGGCACCCTGGAACAACGGCTCTATTGATCCCCCCTTGGATGTTGCCGAGAGCCATGTTTGTGGCAGTATGAGCCACGCAGCAAAAAAGCCGCTGCTGCCATTACTGATCGTCACATTCAAAGGTGGTCAAGAGCTGGCCACCGTGACAATCGGCGGTGTCCATGCTGCCCACGAGCTTGTCGGCCCTGCGCTGCTGGGACAGCTGCAGTTCTTTTTTGGTCCCCTGATCCACTTGTACGCGTGGCTCTGTGTTTCGGTCTACATCACCGTACAACCTACTCATACACAGAAGTGAGCTTCACTGTCTTTTCAACGTACGACTGGCTGGTTCAGCCCGCCGTAACGCTACGACACTACTCGGTTAGAAAATTTACCCCATTAGAACATTAATCTAATCCTACGAAGGCTAATAAATCTATCGCCCAGTCCAATAGTAACTTCCAAAATTTTTGTATCATCCGAGGGATACTTTTCAGGCAGCAAGGCATCGTGAGTTGCGCAATTCGTCAGGATAAAGAAATCTGACGAGGGCATCATCAACGTACCGGCTGAAATTTGACTGCTGTTAAGCAATGGGGTTCCACAGAAGAAGGCGGAGCCCCGAATTGCTTCAGTTGTATAAGAACATGGTGGTTCTGGTAGTTACCACGATCTGGATATAATCTACAGGATCTGTAGGTATCCACGTGAAAACTTATGTAGGTGCGGCTCCAAGTTCTCTTAAGAATCAACGTATTCGAGAAGAATATTGTTAATTAAGAAAGGAAAAGAAAGGTATTGATTTTGTTACTTTTAGGAAGTCCCATTTCAAATCAAAGGTGCTACAGCGGTTCAGTTTGGATGTGTTGTTTTTCGCTTGGATTTTGTTCACGGAGAGCTTGAGCCTGCTGCTCGGGCATATTTGACACTTATCTATTAAAAAGTTGGCATATTATGAGCATTATCTACAGCGTGGCAAAGCGTATGGCTTCTATGATAGAATGGCATGGATAACTAGGGAAGTAACAATCAGGCTGAACGTAAGAAAGACCTCTGACCCCTGTCTTTAAGAGGGAGCCAACGTAATCTAAGCAAAGAAATTAAGTGTCGTCTTAAGAAAGGATTCGGGAGCACCAATAGACATGGAAATTTCTCCGAGATTTCGGGCCATTAAAATAATTGCTAATTGAAAATGGTGTGATGTTCCTCAGCTTACCATTCTTTTTTGTGTACTTCTTTCCACCGGGTCACCCTTCTTACCACAGGCACATACGGAGCCATGTGAGTGGCTCCGGGAGCCGCCTCAGGTCATCTAGAAGCGTGGAGCATCGTTCGCACTGGCTCACGTCGTAACGAAGCCGGATACCTGTGTGAGCGGTACAGATCCTCAGCCGCAGTGTAATCTGCTGCTCTAGAAAGAGAACGTAACTCCGAACATCGCTTCCCACCCTCGGCGCCTGGACTGGGCACAAGGCTAACAAGAACATTTTTTTCACGCCGTTGCGTTGTCCCTAAACGAGTTTTCCCACTGTCATCACATTTCATACCTTATAAAGGGGGCTTAGCAAACACGCTGCAACTATGAAAGATAGGTACATTATAGTAACTCTCAAATCCTCGGCATTTATTTTAAAATGTGCGTAATTTCTAATCGAGGTAGAGTTTTTGTCAAACCCTTGTAGGGCATGACCATGGCGGGAGCGGGCGTGCGGCCGAGCAGGGCGTTTCAGGTGCCGCTGCCGGCAGGTTACGAGGCTAAACAGAGTGAGGGGGAACTCGCGCTCTCTGGCCTTGCCTTCGATGTGTGGCTTTCGCGGAAGGTGCGGCGAAGTTCTGCGTGGTGCTGCTCTGAAAAACGGGCCATGCGATACGCCTTATCGCGCCACCCGCACTAAGAAAGGAACCGTAAATGTTCCTCTCTTTCTTTTGAGCCACTTCCTCTCTTTCTTTTGATCCAGCAGCGGCAACTGCAGCGCTTCCGTTGTGCCCCGTGTGCCTGTTCCGCCCATGGTCGCCGTGGCATACAAAATTTGGCAAGGACTGTAGGCGTTTGTTTGCAGATAGAAGCAAGTCATTGTAGTTGAGCTGGATGTGCCAACACATGATAGAAAACATCATGTCCACCCCTTGAGGCGCGTGGTTCAGTGTGGATGTCGAAAAGCTACCACTGGAAATTGCATCTCTCTTTTCCTGGCTGCTGTTAAGGAACCCGCCCGGTGGCGGGCGTACCTAGTCCTGGATACCCTGGCAATCGCTGGCAGTCCAGGCCCTCCTCACCAGTATGCCCTGGGTCCCAGAGTCCGGAGTTTTCAGGCAGTTGTTCCAGAGCTGCCAACCCATTGTGTACGTAGAGAGGGGATAAAGTACTCAGGTCCTGTTCCGGATGTCCGTGTTTAATTATCATACGAATTGAATGTGTTTTAATCACACAGCGACAGTCGTGTTCTGTGCAGGACAACTACAAGAAGAACGGTTTTTCGCCCGAAGGGTTGCTTCAGGCTTTCGCCTTGAGGGGCACATGGTCATCGAATTGAACAAAAGCTTGCAGCCTGGGATCATTGTGAAACGGAAACTGTTTATTAACAGCTGAAGTAGCAACCCTGTGCAGAGGCTCGAACTGAATCGGCCCAAAGAAACCTATGAAAAGAACCAGGAGGAACTACTCGATCAACCACGAGGCAGTAGCTTCAGCTTGGCTGCGTGGCTGCATACGTCGAAGAAGAAAAAGAAGGACGCTCTGAGCACGCGCTCAGCTGCTGATCGGGGACACACCGAGCAACTGGAGGGAGAGAACGCCAGCGGCTCGTTTCTCAGCAGATGAGATCAGAAGCCCAGGCTCCTTAGCCGATTAAGAAGATTCGTATTGTCGTCAGATCATTAATTCCCGACTGGTGTATGGGTAAGATACTCCGCTCTTGTTGCGCTTTCGTTATGGTTTGTTTCGTTTGTTATTTTCGCCCTGGGCTTTACGTCCTTGCGGTAGGGGTTCGACATGGCCCCATTTGCAAACCATGGTCCTGGCTTAATGTGTGGCAGCGACATGGAATGCATGCGTCGTTTCTACACGTTGCGAAGGCTTTCCACTTCAAAATGTGCTTGTTTTGGGTCTAACAATGCCGCAGTTCAGCTTTGGTGCCATGCTTCTGCTACGCCGAGATTGTCCACGCTTACACGAAATTTTTGTGTTACGTATTTCTCGCTGCTATATGGGTCTACGAGCGCACTAATCACAAAATTGCTGAATTGATGATCGATCGCAGCGTAAATAATTACTGGAAGCTTCGTTCGTTTATGTGGGTTTCGGTTTCGGTGATGGGAACACCGCGTTGGCCGCCATGGCAGGAGCGCTCTCTTGACTTCACTGTTGTTGTTCCACGACCGGTTTGGACGCCCAGCGTTCTCGTCAGACCGGCCCTGGTCACACGATCCCGGGCAGCACGACCTCATTCTAAAAAACTATGACGTATTAGACAAGGTGGAGCACCTCGCACCTACAGCAGCCAGCTGCCTTGGTTACGTTACGGGAGCCCTGACGTCGGCAGTTTTGACGCGACGCGCTCATTGGGTCATGCTGTTGCCGATGTGGAAATAGTATTCGTTTTGAGCTTTCCCGTGCGTGCAAATATGAAGATTGATTTAAAATATGCTCTCCTCAATGGTTACAGTTCAAACGGTTTGTTGGCATCTTCATTTACAATGGAAACGTTTTACATAGTTTTCTGAGCTGTGAAATATTGTGTTGGTACTCCTTTAACGCTAACTGTTGTTCACGCGCTCCCTTTTACTTGTACGCTTACCGCTGCGACAATTCTCCGCTGGATATTTACCTTCTCGTTCCTTCTCTCATTTGCCTCTGTCGCTACCCCAGCGTGCCACCCATGCCTAAGCTGAGGAGGAACTCGAGGGACGCTGTGGTGAGACTTCTGAAGGAGCGAGAAGAGTCTCACGAGCGGATCTCGCTCCTGAAACTCACTGGTTAGCTATCCAAGGTGCTGTCTTACCTGAGGACCAAGTACGGCCGCCCCGTCAAGTCCATCATGGCTTTCTTGCACAAGCTCCCCACTGTGGTTGCCATCCGCGACGAGAAAAATGTGTACGTGCGGACCAGGAGCAGCCAGCCGACTTCTCTCCACGGCACTATGGAGAGCTTCGCAACTTCAACGTCAGACCGCGGTACAGACGACGAGGACGTCACGTGCCGGGATGATGTCAGAGGCCCTTCAATCAACTGTACGGGTTCATCTCCATCGAGTAAAGTGCCTAGTAATGAAAATTCAGCAAACATCCAGGTCTTTGTGACCATTCTTCTCTCTGTTTCTTCAGCGGTAACGAGCCCGCCAACCAACTTTCGGATAAAATAACAAATATCGTGCACTCGAAATACTGTTATGGGGTGACTACTTAACTTCTGCAATCATTATTTGCCACTCCAGCCAAACTCACCGTCTACTCTAATAGATGTAAGCATGAAATCAATTACAACCTTTAAGAGCTGACAGCGTACTTTTCGACTTTATAACATTAGTGTCCTTCAAGAAAAGTCGGTTAAGAATATTCTTCACTTGTTATGCATTGAGTCTTGGTTGATGTTTGAGCGTTAATTTCGCTTTGTGCAACTTGTTATCATTTGTATAGCGGGTGTGTGTGTGTGTGCGCGTGTGTGCGTGTGCGGGTGTGTGTGTGAGTGTGTGTGTGTGTGCGTGTGTGTGTTTGCGCGTGCGATTGTGTGTGCGTGTGTGCGTGTGTTTGTGGGTGTCTGAGCGTCTGTGTGCGTGTGTGTGTGCATGTCTGTGTGTGTATGTCTGCGTGTGCGTGTGTGTGTGGTACAGGAAATCCCCTTGTGGCGCTCATGCAGCAACGCGAATGTGCTGCGGCCAGAACCATCGCTAGCGGCAGTTCACAGCGGCGGCATCTGACTCATCGCTTCCCCAGCTTTCAGAGAGTGCTTTCGTTCGTGTGAACTTCGGTGGCATGCGCAACACGCGGAGCACTTGTTGCCGAATGGTAGTTGTATTATAAATAGGCACCCGCCGCGGTGGCCCAGTGGCTAAGGCGTTGCGCTGCTGAGCATGAGGTCGCGGGTTCGATTCCCGGCCGCGGCGGCCGCTTTTCTGATGGAGGCGAAAAGCAAAAACACCCGTGTGTACGAGATTTCGGCGCACGATAAAGATCCCCAGGTGGTCAAAATTAACCCGGAGCCCTCCACTACGGCGCGCCTCATCGCCTGCGTTGCGTCGGCGCGTTAAACCCACAATCAATCAATCAGTTATAAATAGGCGCTTTCTGCGAGAGTCGTGCAGCACCTTCCGGCCTCTTTTGCGAACTTCTATCGCCATTCATTATGAAAGTAAAGTTTGGCCTTGGACCGTTCGTCATTAAAAACGGATGCAACTCTTCTGAAGGGCGCTCCTCCATCAAGCTACCACGAATTGATGAACGTCGGCTCTTGGACGCCTTTGTCAATGTAACAGTTGGCTGCCTTTGTTCGCTACGCTTGCATTACCTCGTTTACCTCATCAATTCGCGGCTGTGACTGACGGGACATTTAGTCGGTACCTCTGCGTGGCCTGGAAAGCTGACACTAAGCGGTACGCACGGAGACGTGTTGCGTTCAGGGAGGTGTTCATACTTGTGGTCCCCAGTGCAAAAGAACGCAGTATTGGCGAACATGTAGTGTGATCCCAGCCTTTGTCGATGTGGTACTTCCGCTAGAAAACACTAGTACGAAACGACAGGGTGAGCCAATTTTATGGCCATGCAGTCCTGTACTGGCTTATGCCAGGCAGATCTCGAAAGGGTGAGACCCCCGCGAAAAAGTAAGGTTGGAGAGGGGTGAGGGGTGGGGTGCTTACGAGGGTGCTGTAATTTTTGTGGTGTTTAAGGGTTCACAATTTGGGCTACTCTAATTATTTATATGCGTTGTTCGGGTAGTACATTGCGGTGAGCTGCTACTATCTGAATAACCTGCTTCGGTTGCAGTGGGTGCTGCGCTAGAAATTTCGAAATTCCAATCTTGGTGAGCGCTGCTAGCGAGTTACTGCTAAAAAGGAAAATTGGGGAGGCGAAGGAAACGGAGCTCTCCTTTCGCAGTCTGCAAATACTTGATAGGCCAAAATGTCGATTAAATTCCAGTTTTCTACCTGTTTGTCTCCCATTTCTGCAGTATATTTTAGTAGTGTTGCATTATAGCCGGCATGGGAGCAGTAATAGTTGATTAGAACAAAACTGCCCAACTTCTTCTGCTCACTGATTACCGAGAGTCGCTGTTAATTATTATGATCACTCTGGCTAATCAGAGAACGGAAGCGTTATAGAACATTGGGTAATATCAAGACAGATTAATCACTTGCGGGTGTGAAACGACACCAAGGAGTATTAATCTATTGCATGGGAGCAGCCTGCCTCAATTCTCACCCAAATGGACAAACCGCTTCTGTTGATTTCTTATCCACACTCACAATAATTAATTAACTATGACCTAATTAACAGTGACTGCCTAAGCAGTAAGCAAAAATGTTTTTTTTTGTTTAGTTTATAATAAATTTCCTACTTCTACATAGTTATAGTATAATCCGTTTTCAATAATTTATTATTTCCTAACTAAAATATTTGGTATACTTTTTGTTGCGTGCAGGTCCTGCAATACTACATGAAACGTAATAAAGTATTACTCGTTACATTGAAAATAATTGCCATTGTTTCAGGCAGTGATTTGTCATTTCGTGTTAAAGTATTTGAAGCAGCTCGTCGATCTCGTAACTATGTGTCCCGTTCTTCATTCTCCGCATCGTCGCATTAGGTGCGGATGGCTCTCACGAGTGTGTAATGTGCTGGAGTTATTTTAGTATGACAATAATTACGACTATAAGCGCGCCCAGCCAAGCCTGCACCTCCTGTTCAGTGTGTGCATTAACAATAATGCGCGGGAACTTCAACGATAAATGGAACGCCGTCGCTGTAAACGAAAATAGACACAAGCGGGTGTCGAAATCTTATGCACAGTACGGGCCATGCACTCTCAGCGGGTTGAGATAATGATGGCATGGCACCAGCGATAAACACCAACGAAACGAGCAAAGCAACAGCCAGTCTGCGTTCGTTCCACGGTCTGCGATGGCTTTTGAATCTCCCTATGGGTATGAGCCTGTCTTTACAATTGTCATCATGAAAGCACCCCTGTCATCAAAGTGATGATCCCCGTAACGGGCAGCCCTGGCCACGGTCGATTGCGTCGTTCTTCCGTAACATTTTCTGGGCCGAAACCCGGGAGGATGACCGCACACGACGAAGAAGACCACCGACGTCCCCTGCGGCTTGAGGCACCCAGAACCCCATTCCGTTGACTACTGTTTCCGCTGATCAGCCCCGCCCTCAGCCGGAGGTCGTCATGGCTGGCCCAGACCATCCAGTGACGACCGACAGTAAGTGTCGAATGGATAAGCTGCTCCGGCAGCAAAACATCCTTCGCGTCGCTACTGCGAGACTGCTTAAGGCAGCGAATGAGCATTTGGAAGCCCCCTCTCCATCTTCGCATGATTTTCAAGAGTCCATTGACCTCCTTGCAAGCAAAGATACCGCACTGTACGAGATCGAAAGGAGAATCGTAGAACTGCTTGAACGTGACAAACTAGACCAGGATTATTTCGACGCGTTGGCGTGCCGAGAAGAGATATGCCTGACCCTCCGGCGGCTGCGCGATGCTTTGAAGGTCCCAAAGTCGTCCGGCATGACCATCTCCACCAGCGGCACGTCCATCCAGCCAAGTTTCTTTGGACATTTGACCATTATGTCCAATGGCGTACGCGCAGGAACCGGTAGAGGCGACCCCTCTCACGCCCACTTACATACATCAACCTTGCAAGTTGACCCACCAACGCTGCGGGTTAGCACGGCCAAGAGTGCGTCGCCTCAACTGCAGAGGCTTGGGAACCGTTTCCAGGCGACGTCCCGTGATCACACCGACTTGTCCGACATGCAGCGGGAAGAGGATTTGACGTTGACGCCCATCACGCGGGGAAAACCTACCGAGAACCCATTTTGCCGTTTCCAGCACATCGCGACGTCCACAACCTCGACTTGTAGTAACGGGAGCCCAAAAGCTCGCCCGCAGAACTGCTCCGAGACGGCTGTTGAAGAAACTGTTCTGTCCAACGCGACGTGTGACGCGCGGATGCGCTTTTTGCCTCTACGAGAACGCGAGATTACGATAGAGCCCAATACCCTGAGCATTTCATCCCCTAGCGCCCCTGAAGTGTCCGTCAAGGAACAAGCCATCATAACAGCCGAAGCTTCACCTTTCCTAAATGACGACGTATCTTCGAGCGTACGAATGAACGATAAGCATGGTGTACGTGATAAATCGCCTGTCGCCGTCAACGAAGGTTCAGCGACAGCAACCCGAGGAGACGACCGAAAACGTGAAGTCGAGGATGTGAAAGAAAAGGTCGAACGCCAACCGTATGTGTTCGAGTACATCTTTGTTCCCGACGTCTGGAAGGATGAATTCTTACTGGACCTTCCTGGAAGCCAGCTAGCTACGTTCGTAGTAGTAGTCCAAGAAGGTGCACCTAAGCGCAAGTACGAGTCCTTCCGTGTTGCTGAGAGTGGAAGGTCTAAACCACCCTTGATGACCCTTTCTCGTCACAGCGAACAGCCACTGAGGCCTGGTGCTGACTTGGTTCCAATAAGGAAAATGTGCTCACCAGAATCGGAAACTGTTAAAACGAAAGCACGAGACAGGCACAAGACCGATCAGAATCCGTAATGCATGAAAGCTGCAGGTACAGTGAACTGTTGAGACTTTCACGACAACAGCTTCAGCAAAATAGTTTCCTATCTGAACGACTGGAGACGTCTCAGCGGATTTGGAGCCCAGTTCGGTGTTCGGCTGCCGCACCTTGGCGGCGTTTGGCTGTAGTGAAAGCTGCGAGACGGTGGATGCACTGCTGGAGACAAAAAAGTACAGCGTTTGCGGACAGCTACACCAGGATTGACATGATGGACCGGAAAACAAAATGTTAGGATGGTGGATTGGCTTCCGTACAGCGTTTCTGCTTATGGCTAGATACGAACGTTGTGGGCGCGGGAGTGTGTTGAATCTCCCGATAGGTATGAGCCAGTCATTACCATTGTCATCATGAAAGCACCCCTGTCATTAAAGTTATAATCCCCGCTAAGGACAGCCATGGCCAGGTCTCGCTTCTCTCGTTCTTCCGTAATAATGGCAACCAGCGCTTGTTTAAGGACAAACAACCCCTGTAGCAGCACCGAGAAGAAGTGGTCTCATTAGAGAGGCTGCGCATGCGCAGATGAGGCTACAACACATCAATTGCCACAGATATCGCCAGCGAAACTCTCGTATAAGCGACGTCTGGGACGTATTGGCGGTGAGCGCAACCACGGGCGGCGCTGCGAAGCGCGCCTCCGTGACGTCGGCTTAGGGATTCTCACATTTGTCGTCTGCTTCACTGCAGCTCGCTCTCCCTGCTGTTTCTTCGCGCTCGGCTGGCGTCTGATGCTTGCCCGCACCAGATTTTCGTGTGCGTAACCTTTTTATCATAATAATAGACTTAGACCGCATACACTAGCTCGCGGCGTGAGTTAAAGTATAGTGCTTAGTATTAGAATTAGATGCCGCTACGGAAGACACATTGCCGGCGTCGCCCTATTCCTTGCGAAGCCGGTCCTGTGTGGAGCGCGAAGAGTCGAAGATAAGCGTCACCTTCAGTATTAAGCAATCTTTCGAACAAAGGAAACAGCCAGCTGCTAGTAACCGGCAAAAGCGTAAATAAAAGACCAAAACAAATGGCCTTCGGGGCTGTCGGCTTTGGCAGAAGGCGTTACGATTCCCGGTATTCATATGTAAGGTAAAACAGTTTTTCCAACCTTCTCGAACGCTCGAAAGTATTGTATCACATCACTTTACGTTGTCATGGCATAGAAGTATGCCGACATGCAATATGGGTTCCAATAACCGTAGGTTGAGTTCCAAAATACCCGCTGTGTATAGGCCCGTGGTGGTTTTATACCAGGCTTCTAACCAGTAGAGAGGTTTATTGAGCAAAACGAGTCACGTCTACGGTAAAGATATAGTAACACTATGTTTTTTCAGACCTGGAGGGATATTTCGGTACATTTCCAACAGCAATATCTTCCCAATTTTCAGATTTGCGTTATAGGAAAACTGCACTCAAGAGGAGGAGGAGGAGAGGGAGGAGGAGAAAACTATTTGACAGTAAAATCGAGCTGATTAGTTGGCCGGGTCATCAGTCCAGGACAAGAGAGTAAAAGTAATTTTCTTCAATTCATCGAACGCTATCTCGAGTAGACCAGGATTTGTTCTTTACACCTGGAAGGGTTGGAAAGCGATAACAGCTGCTTGGAAATATTCATCGGTTTTGATTCTTGTAATATATGCACCTATACTATTTGTTGCGTTCGTTAGCGAGTATATCAAGCCTTCAACACCATAATCATGTCATAATTGTTCAGGTTGAGGGTCAGTTCATTACGTAACGATGGTTACGATAGAAATTCGGAGCCCAAAAGCCGCCTTCGAGTACTCTGGAGAACGTTGTCTGGTGCGCGATCGCGTTGGCGTAGCAAAAACCTTCTCATTATATTTGCATGTAAATAAACAACGCACGCTGCGGCGGATATGCACCTTCTTGCACACAGCCATAACGAAAGGCAATTTATGAAGAAGGGAACGTATGCCATACAGACTGAAGAAAATATCCACACGATCTTTGTGAGCTTCCCAAACATCCCCAAACCTACTAATAAGACGTTTGCGACGGTGCAGAAAAATTAATGCGTTGGGAACAAAAAAAAAAAAAAACAATCATCTGATACAGCTCGATAACAACGACAGAAATAGAAGACAGCCGCTTTATTTCCTGCTGTGCGATGCGCGTGTTGAGGCCCGCTGCTTGGTACGTAGCATTAGACTGTTGAGTCTTCGTAAAAGAATCTCGAAAAATGCTGTAGGAAAGCCTCCGCATTTTGAATACTCATCGATGAGCTCTGAGCGCTGACCCTCGCGAATAAGCTAGACAGGACGATTTACACGCGATCTTCCCACCGATGCGCGGAAGAAAGTTCTCTCTCTCCTCGTGCGTTGTCACCTTCATTGTGGGAATGCAGCTTGAAATATTCAGATGTGTCAGAAGGTGGCAAAAAAAACTGAATTACTAGAAATACGCTTCGAATGAATTAAAGCATCAAAGCGGGCGATTTTTAGCGCAGGCACCGCTGTCCCTTACAAGCGGAGTGTAGCAGACGACTGCGGCGTGAATCCCTAAGCCGACGTCAGAGCCAGGGGACGCCACTGAAGCATCTCACCGCATATAGGGATATAGGGACGTTGCGGTGATGTTTGCCTCACAAGCAGCAGCGCCATTTTCTATATCCTGGTAGTTCGGGGGATAACTTCTCGTAGGAAAGAGGCCATGAATATCACTTGCTCAGTTCGTAGCATTCATATAACGTAAGTTTCGGCGCCCTGTACTGGACAGCAACAGTAGGGATCATCACGAGTCATGCCCGGCGCCCACAAAGAAGGCATCTAAGATAACGTCATGATAACAAGGCCCAGAAGAAAGAACAGTTTAAGTGGTGCAGACGAAAATACACATATCTGTTGATATTATAGTCGACCAATCAGATCTCAGATAAAAAAAAAGGCCGGAAGGAAAAGGTGCATTCATCACAGTAGTCTTTCTTTAAACCGTGTCTCAGTGACAACCCAATAGATAGTTGGCACGGCATGCTGCAGGCAGTGGGTGATAACGGGTCGAGGAATCACCAATCCTTTACTGATGCCCTAGCATGCACTACAGAAAAACTTTAGTAGAAAAGTGCTGCGCTCACAGCGGCCTCTGTCCAATGCAACGTGCCGATAAAAAAATTGCATTCTTAGCTCTAACACCACGTCATAGACAGTAAAGACGAGTAATTTTGCTACATAAGCTGGTGACAAAAGTAGACATGTCGATGCGCCGGGCGTCATTGCTGGGATTTGTCCTACATGTTATACGTAGCTGCAAAATATTATGTCATGTGCCCTAATATTCTTCTGTGGGCGCAGTTCCCGCCTGCCATTACGTGCTAAATATGTCATGTCACATAGTGACCACAACTGGCCGAAAGGCCTCTCGCACTCGACAGAGGCCACTCAAAATCAAACCGTTGTACAACAAAAAGCTCTGCTCCAACTTCTCAGTCGGCTGTCGCCTAGGTTCTGACCGGCTGAAGCAAGAGAAGCGGTTTGAATGGCAGTGCCATAATATGGGACGTCACGGGATAATACAATACAGTGTAACAAACAGCAATGGGTATCTACTGTCCTACTTCCCTTTTACGCTGCATACTTGGCCGCATTCAAGACGTTCAAGACGTTTAATCAAGACGGGCTTCAAACTTCTGAAAAAAAATTTAAAGCCTTTCCACTCGACGTGAAAGCTGTCCGACGAGTAGGCAGAGCAATGATTCGCCACAATGGGCTGGTGCCGTTATCTGCTCACTGCTACGACCCATAACGCCCTACAGCTCCCTGTCTCACTGCTCCCCTAATGAATTGCACAGAGGTTTGTCTAATGCAATTCAAATTTTAGGGGCGAAGCTCCTTAGGGCGTGGGTCTGTCCATCCTCGACGTATGTATGTAGCCACCTCTAGTTTAGTTCTTGGATTGTTTACTAGATGGCGGTACTTGTATATGATGAAAAGATGCGCTTGGATTGTTTACTAGATGGCGTGGCTACCTCTAGTTTAGTTCTTGGATTGTTTACTAGATGGCGGGGAGCGTTGTAATAAAATCCGTTCGCTGTTGGCGCGCGCTCGGAGTCGCCCGATGGATAAGGCTGCAGATGTGCGAGCCCGCGAGGCAGAAGCGCTCCGTGAAGCTGCGCGACGCCGCCGCCAAGATCCTGCCGTACGAGAGCGGGAGGCCGAAGCGTGTCGTCTGGCTGCGCGACGACGCCGCCAAGATCCCAGCGTTCGAGAACGAGAGGCCCAAGCGTCACGGCAACGGCGCGAGGACCCTGCCGTACGCGAAGCGGCACGGCTGCGGCGCGAAGAGGATCTCCAAAACGTCAGAGAACGGGAAGCGGCGAGAAAGCGCGCGTATCGGCAGGCAGACCCCGATGCAGTGAGAGCTCGTGAGGCGTCTGCACAAACGCATCAGGCGAGCTCAGCCCCAAGGTGCCGACGCGCGGTTTAAGCGAGACTTTCTAGACGTTACGTTCGGACACAGATGTAGTGGGCGAACTTTCACTGAAGAGTCACGGTTTTACCGATGATTTCCCCTCAGGAGCTTCGCCCACTCATCATCATTCACCTCGTGGATATGCTGTGAATTTTTTTCTTCTTCGCAGTGCTTGTGCGTAGCCTACCTGGAGGATTGTGGTCGGCAGTTCTGTTTTTTTTTGCTTGCATTCGAGTCGCACGGACAGGCGCCTCACTTCGTCGCTTGGAACGCGTTGTTTTTGGCGGTCACTTTTCTCGCTTACTATGGTAAAACCAATACAACGGGCGTTTCTAACAAAATGGACACGTAGGCAGCTGGTTATATACACAGATTTTGCCTCAGATCTACCTGCAGTTTTCTTTGAGCTAATGATGAGAAATATGGTTTAGTTACGCAATACACTGGCCTAGTCGGTATTCCATTATGTATATTTCAGCGCAAAAATAGCCAAGCACTAGAAAAGATGACGCAAGAGCGCTACTACAACTGACGTGTATTTAAAAAGACATTCGCTACAAACAACACGCTAGGAACAGATAAACCTGAAAAAACAGAAAAGGAAAAAGTATGATCTGATGTCAAACAAAATAAAATTTGGCACATTCAGACCTACCCGTCAGGAACGCATGCGCCAGAAGCTCAAGAAATTCAATTTCTTTGGATGAAACGCGGAAAGATGGCACGCTGATACACCTGTCATGCGCTTTCGAAATATTCACTGCTTCCGTTATTTCCCCCGGTGCACTGGTCTCTAGACTTAAAAAAAGCACTTCACAGTTCTCCAATAACGGACCACAAGAACCATCTTCACAATCTTTGCAGTGAGCAGACAGCGTTGCCCATTTCTACGGAGTACGTTATTTGCACCTTCACGCCATCGAACATAGACAGCGTAGTGTTTGGCCTACGTAAGGCTTTCCACCTTTCTGAGGAAGACAATAAACAACACCTTCCCCACATCTAACAAACTTATTCCAATGCTGCATGTTGCACTGGTTGTTCTTCTTTGAGTCTGGGCCGGGGCGCTCATAACCTTGACAGCTTGTGAGGCGCAGAAAAAACGACGTCCACACCCGTCCTGCTTCCCATTTTCTTTAACTTGTGTGAAATCTTGTGGATATATGGTACAACCGCAACTTTGTCTCTTCGCTGTTCCGCTTCTCCTGCTGCAGCGATTGACGATCGTATTCCTTTATTTTTCCCAAATTGTTTCTGTACTGATGTGGTTCATTCGGCTGGATATGCAGCCTACCGGAGGCACTAAATTTGCTTGTGAAAGCAATAGTTCTTTAAATGAAGAAACGATTTTGTAAGAGAGTTCAACAGGCAACCCTGGACAACGGCTCTCTTGAACCCCCTTGGGATGTGCCGAGAGCCATGGTTGTTGGCAGTATGAGCCACGCAGCAAAAAGCCGCTGCTGCCATTCACTGATCGTCACTTCCAAGGTGGTCAAGAGCTGGCCACCATGACAATCGGCGTGTCCACACTGCCCACTAGCTTGTCGGCCCTGCGCTGGTGGGACAAGCTGCAGCTCTTCCTTGGCCAGCTCATGTACTTGTAGTGCGTGGCTCTGTGTTCGCATACATCGCCGTACAACCTACTCATACACAGAAGGTGAGCTCCACTCTCTTTTCAACATACGACTGGCTGGTTCCACCCGCCTTAACTCTACCGACTACTCGTTTAGAAAATCCACCCCCATTAGAACATTAATCTAATCCTACGAAGGATAATCAATCTATCGCCCAGTCCTATAGTAACTTCCAAAATTTTTGTACCATCCGAGGGCCACTTTTTTATGCAGCGAGGCATCGAGAGCCCCTCAATGGGTCAGGATAAAGAAATCTGGCGACGGCATCATCAACGTACCGGCTGAGATTCGACATCTGTTAAGCAATGGGGTTCCACAGAAGAAGGCGGAGGCCCGAATTGCTTCAGTAGTATCAATACATCGTAGTTCTGGTAGTTACCACAGTCTTTATATAATCGACAGGATCTGTAGAGAGAGAGAGAGAGAGAATAACTATAATGAAGACCAGCGATGTTAGCCGAGCTGTCGGGCTGGCTTGCTACGCTAGATGACAGAAGAAAAACAAAACGGAAAAAAAGAGAGAGAAAAAAAATGTGACAACGAAATGATGTCATTTGATGCGGCCAAAATTTTCAATCACAAAACTCTGTCCAGTTCTGTGCTCCGAAGAAACTCCAAAAGAGCTTTGATTGCACGCGCAGCCTGAGTGGGACCCGACCATGGACCCAAAACAGCCCTCAGCTCAAGTCCCGCACCAAGCTGCCTGCACAAAGATATGAGTTTCTGTCAGTGTACGGTGTACTTTGGATACACGCATATAACATGATGGATGTCTTCTCGTGCGTCACATTTGGAGCAAAGAGGTGAAGATGCCTGCTGGATTTTGTACAGGTAATGTCCCGTGTAGGCCACATTCAAGCGCAGCCTATGCAGAATGGCTTCCTCGTGCTTGCTAAGTCCAGGTGGCATTCTGAAGGTGCACTTGGAATCAATCTCATAAAGAGGTGCGTATTGCTGCCTTGCATCAGTCCAGATAGACATCTGCGCAGTCCATGCGGTTGATGAGGCGAGTATTGCCGCATCCTTTCTCGTGAATGGGATCGGCACAGCTTCAGTGCAGAGACTGTGGGCAGATGAGGCGGCTTTGTCAGCTGCGTCGTTGCCGGCAACTCCGCAGTGGGCAGGAAGCCACTGCAGATCTACGCTGTGTCCCCTTTGTATAGCTTGTAAGTGCAAGAGATTGATTTCCCAAGCCAGCTGTTCTTTTGGAAGTGACTTCAAGCTTTCGAGTGCTGACCTGGAGTCTGTAAATACAGCCCATTGATTGGCCGGCTGCTTTAGAATATACTGAAAAGCAGCGCGCAGCCCAGCCAGCTCAGTAGCTGTCGTCGAGGACTTGTGGCTCAATAGGGCGCAGATGGTAGTGAGCGACGAAGGAATCGAGATCCCTATCGCCGACGATGTAGCCGTCACTGAGCCATCAGTGTACACATGAGTGTGGCCTTTGTATTGGTTGTTAATATGCTCCAAGGCAAAGAACTTTAGAGCCGGGGCTGGTATATCCGCCTTCCGCTTAAATCCAGGTACCGTGGTGACAATTTTCATAGGAGGGAATAGCCACGGAGGGTGAGGAGAAGAGGCTGAAGGCTGATACTGGGAGGGCATAGCGTGCTGCACTTCAGAGGCCCAGGCGGCAGCAAGAGGATGCCCATGTTGCCTTGCCACAACGCGCAGGCGCGTGCGAAGTTGCTCCATTGCCTGCAAAGCAGTGGGCGGAAGCCGTCTGCTCTCTGTCATGGTTCCCATTGTGGAGGTGGTCTTCGGGACACCAAGACATATCCTCAGTATTCGAGCCTGCAACCCCTCTAGTATTTTATAATTCCCTTTGGAAAGAGAAGTCAGAGCTGGGAGGCTATAGCTAAGTAAGCCTTCGCAGTGGGCGTCGTATAGCCGTAAAAGAGAGCTGACGCTACATCCATCAGTGCTGTTGGAAAGCATGCCGAAGATGTGCGCGAATGACGTTAACTTCTCTTTTAGGCTTCGGATGTGAGTCGTCCATGTCAGATGGCGGTCGAAGGTAACACCCAAAAACCTGTGATGGGTGACATACGGTATCGGTACGCCTGCGGCCGTTAACTGGTAGTTTGAGACGTCCCGCTTTGTAAAGGCCATGGCAGCGCACTTTACCGGTGATATCGCAAGGCCACGTGTCGCGAGAAAGTTCTCAATTGAACTTACTGCACGCTGAAGTCTCGATTGGAGCACACGCCTGTTGCGGCCCGAGCACCAGATACAGATATCATCAGCGTACATAGAGATTTCAACCGATTTCGGCAGGCATCTCTCAAGGCCAATCATTGAAATATTAAAAAGAGTCGGGCTCAATACCCCACCCTGAGGGACACCACGGGTCACGTTATGGAGGGATGTCTCACCATCCGCTACAGACATGTAGATGGTCCTATCAGAGAGGTAATCAGACATCCAGTCGTACATTCGTCCCGCGATGCCTACAGACCTCATTGCTGTCCGGACAGCTTCACGGAGAACACAGTCGTATGCCGATTTAATGTCAATGAAGACTGCAATGGTAATTTGCCGTGCGAGCTTTGCGTGCTTCACATGTGTTGCA
Organism: Haemaphysalis longicornis; assembly: GCA_013339765.2. Classification (NCBI taxonomy): domain Eukaryota; kingdom Metazoa; phylum Arthropoda; class Arachnida; order Ixodida; family Ixodidae; genus Haemaphysalis; species Haemaphysalis longicornis. The sequence continues at coordinate 192,600,283 of CM023452.1, forward strand.
AGGGCAATACGTTGTCGATGCTGCTCCGGCCCTTGCGGAAGCCCGACATCTGCGACGGATAAACGCTTCTGTCATTCAGATCCCAGTCTAGGCGAAGCAGTACCATCTTCTCCATGAGCTTCCCAATGCAGCTTAGAAGCGCAATAGGCCGATACGAATCAATATCCGTGGGGTCTTTCGCAGGTTTCAGAACTGGCACGATACGAGCTCGCTTCCACCCAGGCTCAAGACGGCCGGTCTCCCAGGAGCGGTTGAATATTGACAAGAGCCACCGCTTCACATTGCCGCCTAGATGACATAAAACCGCATAGTTTATCCCGTCTGGGCCCGGAGAAGAGGCTTTGTTAACTGAGCACAGAGCAGCTTCAAGTTCTGCCATAGAGAATGGTTCGTCCGTGTAGGGTGTGTTCGGTGATGGGTTCGCAGCCCTGGAAATAGTCGTTGGTGAAGATCCGGTGCGGCAGTAATTTTAGTGCAGAAGGCTTCAGCGACATCTAAGTCGCTTACCTTCATTCGCAGAGAAACTGAGTTAAAAGGGTGCAACTGAGTTCGCGGTGCACGAAGACCACGCACTAAGCTCCATATCCTTGTCAGCGGCTTCCGAGGGTCTAGCTTCGAACAAAAGGACGCCCATTCACGTTTGGCAAGCTTCTTGAGATATCTCTGAATGAGCTTTGCGTGCGTCTGGCTGCTCGTATATCTTCTACCGCAGAAGTCTTCCGTGCGCGCCTTTCTGCCCTTCTACGAATTGCCCTGAGATTTTCATACTCGACGTCAGCCACTGTATACTCATTTGGCAGGCTCGCGGTTTTGCTGCACAACCTCCGCGTATTTGCGATGCGATCTGTAGGTATACACGCGAAAAAGTATGTAGGTGTGGCTCTACGTTCTCTTAAGAATCAAAATATTCGAGAAGAATGTTCTTAAGAAAGAAAAAGAGAGGTATTGATTTGTTACTTTTGAAGAAGTCCTACTCGAACTGAAGCTGCTACAGCTGTCTTATTTGGGTGTCTTGATTTTCGCGTAGATAGTTGTTCACGCAGAGCTTGAGCCCGCTGCTCAGGCATTATTTGACACTCGTGTGTTTAAAAGTTCACAAATTATGAGCACTATCTACAGCGCGGCAAAGCGTATGACTTGCATGATTGAACGCAATGGATAACGAGGGAAAGAGCAAAATCAGGCAGTACGTAAGCAAGACGTCTGACCCCTATCGTTAAGAGGCAGCCAACGTAATCTAAACAAAGAAATTAAGTGACGTCTTAAGACAGGCTTCCGGTGCACCCATAGATATCGGCATTTCTCCGAGATTTCGGGCCATTAAAATAATGTCTACATTGAAAATGGTTTGATGTTCTTCAGGTTACCATTCTTTTTTGTGTCCTTGTTTCCACCGGCTCACTGTACCTTCCACGGGCGCACACGAAGCGATGTGACTAGTGCGGGGAGCCGCCTCTGGTCGTCTGGAAGCGCGGAGCATTCTTCGCACTGACTCACGTCGTAACGAAGCCTAATACCCTTGCGAGGGGTACAGATAGTCAGCCGCAGTGTAATCTGCTGCCCCAGCAAGAGAATGTAACTCCGAACATTGCTTCCCAACCTCGGCGCATGCACTGCGCACAAGGTTAACAAGAACATTCCGTCACTCCGTTGCCATGGCCCTAAGCGAGTGCTCCAACTGGCAGCACATTTATAGCATATAGAGTGAGTTTAGCAGACACGCTGCAACTAAGATTGGTACACTGTACTAACACTCAAAGCCTCGACATTTTTTTAATGCCGGTAATTTCTAATCGAGGTAGAGTTGTTGTTAAACCCTTGTAGGCCATGACGACCGTGGCGGGAGCAGGCGCGCGGCCGAGCAGGGGCGCTGCAGCTGCCACTGCTGGCAGGTTACGCATCTAAACAGAGCGAGGGAGAACTTGCGCTCTCCGCTCTTGCCTTCGATATGTGCCTGGGGCGAAAGGTGCGGAGAAGTGCTGCTTGAAAAAACCGGCCACGCTCTATGCTTTATCGCGTAAGCCGCACTACGAAAGGAATCGCGAACGTTCCCCTCTCTCTTTTTAGCTGCGTAACCAGCCGGCAGCAGAAACCGCAGCGCCCCTGCTGTGTCACGTGTCTGTTCCACCCATGGTCGCCGTGGTCTACAAACTTTTGACAACGACTGTACGCGTTTGTTTGCAGCTACTAGAAAGTCATTCTCGTTGAGCTGTATGTGCTAACACTTCACAGCAGCCATTCTGTCCGCCTCTTGAGGCGAGACGTTAAGTGTGGAAGTCAAGAAATTGCACTTGTCAAGCTACCGCAAGAAATTGCACTTGCCTCTTCCTGGTCAACCCCTTGAGTGATTATATGTGCCGCCGCCGAGAAAGGAAAAAAAAAATTCCCCGCATTTACCCGAGGGGAAGAATGTGAAAGTGCGAATGCAGGAGTTGAATTTGTGCGGTTCGGTAATGTTCGCGAAAGAGAGATCCCACACACACACACAACTACAAAGAAAGAAAGATGCATTTATTCACAGACACCTATTTGTGTTATCGTTGTACTTGATTGCTAGAGCGGATCTCAGCTTTGAAATTTCGTGTCAGTACTCCTTTAAGCGGGTGCATTAGCCCTTCTCACGCCCGATTCCTGTCCAACCCCCCACGTGGGTATGTGCCATGCCAGCGGCCAGGCAGCGCGCGCCCATCTCCCCCCGTTGCCAAGGAATACGAGGAGATTCCTGCCAATCCCCCACGTGGGTATGTGCCATGTCAGCGGCCAGGCAGCGCGCGCCCATCTCCCCCCGTTGCCAAGGAAGACGAGGAGCGCGCGCACCCGCTGCTGTTGCTATGCGGACGGCGGCGGACGCTTCAGGCTCGCTTAAAGGGGTCCTGAAATACCTTCCGCCGATGCATGGATGTACATGTAACCAAATAAGACAATGTATTAGCAATCTCCTCCCGCAAGAATTTTGTTAAAGCGATGAGTATTAGCTGAGAAATCGTAAATAAAAAAACGCGCATTATCGTCGCGCCGCGTTTCCTCCTCTTTTCAACTGTTGACGGCGCGCGAGCACTCCCTCCCATGATGCTGCGCTAGTCAGCGGTGACGTACTTCCGCATTACCCTCCTCCGACTGCCGTCTGCTACGGGTAGAGTCTACGGGCAAGTTTTGTTGACACCATGAATTCCGCACTCCGCTCAAGGATGGATAAGCGAACGAAAAATCTGGCCCCATGTGTGCGGTGGCCTGGCCTTGCCCTTTCGCGGTGTGCGGTGCTGCAGTGCAGCACGTGACTTTTAATCGGCGGCGAACTCGCAGCCGCTGGGGAGGATCTTGCGCTCGGTCCCTTTCATGCACCGCGCACTGTTTATCCAAAAAGCGCCGTATCAGATGTGGCCCCGCTGGTGCCGGGTCTTATTTTGCAGTGGTGGTAATTCCTGCCGGCGCCATGTGAAAAGGACATTTTAAACCGATACAGAACCCGTGCACAAAACGCTTCAATCATGTGACCAGTTCAGCTTGGGGCGACGCGTGGTGGAGAGCGGCAACGTTGGCAAAACATGCTCCGGCGCGGCTCTGAGCTTTCTAGCGCTGGAGCGAGCGCCTTTCTTTGACGATCTCAAACATCGGTTGCCTTGGCAACAAGGCACAAACCGCCCCAGAAGTCAGTTACGGTTGCGTGATCCCGGTTCAGCTCGGGGCCCCACCTCGCGATATGTGGGCACTGCAGGCGTACCACTCACTCTCATTAGGAAGTGTGAGATGCGTTTGGCATTACAGGAGGCGATGGTGTGTGTGTTGTGGACGCTTTGTTTCGCGATGAAATGCGACGTTGTGCTTCTGCGGGTGGATAGTGCTTCCCATGGTCTGGATTATCTTTCTCGAGCGACGTACGGCTCAACCTCGCATGGGGTATGTGCAGTGTGCGGGCTAAAAGCCATCTCGGCTTGCGCGCCAGAGTTGAGTGACTTGCTGTTCGTCCCCGCAAACCGCGCGCGAGGTGAGTGCCATTCACGACGGGCAGAAAGGAGGCAACCCATCGTCTGTCAATCGCGGTTCAGACTTGCAACGCATGTTGTGACGTTGTGTTCGTTCGAAACGCATCTCTGGATTGTTTTGAAGTGGAAAAAATGTATCCGTCAAACCCGGGCATTCGGCTCAGGGCGTTCTCTGCGATTGCACGAAAGAAGTGCCACGGGGCTTCAACGCTTTCTTTATGGAACGTACTCAGGTAAGAGAATATCCATGTCGTGTTATGGCCGTGCTGCATTCAATACGAACGGTTAAGCGTTTGTTTACACTTGTTTCGTTTGTCGTAAAATGTGCAATCACTCCGACACTGCGCTGGCAGATCAGCCGCCGAGCCGACGCTGAGCAGACGACTCATCTCTTTGCCGGAAGTGCGTGAAAAAGCCTCCCAATAGCAGGATATCTAGCTCATGACGAACATATCGGAATCGATGATGTAGACATGTGAAGATGGCGGCGTCCAAAAACACGAAGGAAAGGGTGAGAAAAAAGCGACAATCTTTGCAACAAAAGTGTGAGCTTTCCACTGCGCGTAAAAGAGTAATACTTGGCCCAGATGACCTTGACGACCCAATCTAACGATTGCGCTACTTTATTTAGTGTGCTCCAAATGCCTTTCAGGGGTTAAGAAGTGCATTCGCACTTAAAACACCGACAGTGACTACTGTTCCACCGCTGCCAACCCGTTGTCTATGTAGATAGGTGGTACAGTACTCCGCTCCTATTCTGTCTATCCGTGTTTAAATATCATACCAATCCGAAGGTGTATTACTCCACACACCGGCAGTCGTGTTATGTGCAGGGCCACTACAACAAGAACGGTTTTTCGCCCCGAAGGGACGCTTCAAGCATTCGCACTGAAGGGCCAGACGGTCGTATAATTTTAACAATGCGCGCAGAATGGGATCATTGTACAACCGGAAACTGTCGATTAAAAGCTGAAGCAGCACCTCTGTTCCGAGGTTAGCACTGAATCGGCTTAAAGAAACCTTTCAGTAGAACCAGGGCGGAACGACTCGATCACCACCCGGAAGTACTTTCAGCTTGGCTGCGTGGCTGCATTAGTCGAAGAGATAAAGAAGGACGCTCTGAGCACGCGCTCAGCTGCTGGTGGAGCACAGCCCCGAGCAGCTGGAGGGAGAGTACGCCAGCGGCTCGTTTCTCAGCGATTGAGATCAGAAGCCCGGGTTCCTGCGCCGATTAAAAAACTCGTATTGTCGTCACTTGCATTGATTTCCTATTGTTGTACAAGTAAGAGGCACTCCACTCTGATTCCGCTTTCATTATGGTTGGCTTCGTTTGTTATTTTCGCCCTGGGCTTTACGTCGGGGTGGTAGGTGTTCGACAATGGCACATTTGCAAACCGCGGTCCTGGCCTTCATGTCTGGCAGCGACATGAAATGCATGCGTCGTTTCTACACTTGGCGAATGCTTTCGCTTCTAAATATGCGCTTGCTTTGGATCTGACAATGCCGCAGTTCAGCTTTGGTGCCATGCTTCTCTACCTGCCGCGATTGCCCACGCTACTAGTTTAAGAAGAGGTTACACGAAATTTTTGTGTTACGTTTTCCCTCGCTGCTATGTGGGCCAACGAGCCGCACTAATGATAAAATTGCACATTAGATGATCAATCGCAGTTCAAATAAACTGGCAGCTTCGTTCACTCATGTTGGTTTCGGTTACGGTTGAAGGGAACACCGCGTCGGCCGCCATGACCGGAGCGCGTCCTTGACTTCACTGTCTCCTTGCCCCACGACCGGTTTGGACGCCCAAGCGCACGCGTTAGAACGGCCCTGGTCACATGATCCCGGTAGCCCGCCCTCAGTCAAAAAAACTGTGAAGTAGAACACAATGTGGAGCAAGCTCGCACCTACAGCAGCCAGCTGCCTTGGTACGGTCACGGAAGCCTTGACGTGGGCAGTTTGGCGCGACGCGCACATTGCGTAATGCTGATAGCCGATGGTGGAAAGGGTACCCTTTCTGAGCTTTCTCGTGCGCGCATATATAAAATTGATTTAAATATGTTCTCCTCATGGTTTAAGTTTAAACTGTTTGGGGCTCTTCATTTACAAAGGAACTGTTTATATAGTTATCTGAGATGTGAAATAATTGTGTTATTACTCATTCAGCGCTAACTGTTACTCACGCGCTCTCTTTACCTCCTACGCTTACCGCATAATAATTCTCTTCTGTGTAGTAACTACTCGATCCTTCTCTTTTTTCCCTCTGTTGCTTCCCTAGCATGCCACCCATGCCTATAGGTAGAGGAAGAACTCGAGGAACGCTGTGCTGAAACTTGTGAAGGAGCGAGCAGAGTCTCAGCAGGCATCTCGCTCCTGAAGCTCGGTGGTTACCTATCCAAGGTGCTGTTTTACCTGAGGACCAAGTACGGCCGCCCCGTCAAGTCCATCATGGTTTTCTTGCACAAGCTCCCACTGTGGTTGCCATCCGCGACGAGAAAAATGTGTACGTGCGGACCAGGAGCAGCCAGCCGACTTCTTCTCCCTACGGCGCTGTGGACAGCTTCCAACTTCAACATCGGACTGCGGTACAGACGACGAGGACGCCAAGTTTATGACTGAGGTCAGAGGCCCTGCATACTGCCTATTCAGATCTACGGGTTCATCTCCATCGAGTACGGTTCCCAGTAACGGAAATGGAGCAAACATCTCGGTCTCTACGGCCATTCTTATCGCCATTTCTTCAACGGTAACAAGCCCGCATTCCACTTTTGGATATAAGAACAAATATAGTGGGCTTAAAAATACTGTTATGTGGTGGCTACATAATTTTGTAATCATAATTTATTCACTGCAGCCAAACTCACCGTCTATTCTTCATCGATGTAAGCATGAAATAAATCAAAACCTTTAAAGATCTGAGAGAGTACTTCTTGCACTATATAACCATGTTTCAAGAAAAGTCCGTTAAGAATATTCTTCACTTGTTATGCATTGCTTGATGTTTGAACATTAATTTCGCTTCGTGCAAGTTGTTAGCGTTGTTGTAGCATTTTTAGGGAATATAATGCGTATTCTTTCTTTTTGTAATTGCTTGTACGCTATTAAACCTTCTGTTTTATTTGCCTTTGTATGTATATTTGTTGCCAGTTGTATAAATAAAAGTTTTTGTTTTTTCTTTTGTATTTTTAAGGTGTACTGTGAGCGTGTCTTCACAAATTCACAGCCTTCTGACCGTTGGAGGGGTCTTTTACAGCTGTTTCAAGGCAGCTATAAGCCGGTGATTTCCGCCAGTATTTGTGTATATTTTTGCAAAATAGAATGGAAGTTGATTTGAATAATCAAACTTGCTTGGAGCGCTTCAACCCAATTTTTTAGCCGTTCGAATACACTGCACATTTTGAAATGCCACTGAGGGTTGTGAAAGACATAAGGAAAAAAGAGGAGGAATAAACGGCACATGTGGGTGACGTGTTTTCGATGCATGGCAAGCTGCTTTCTGGTGAGTGTTACTTTTTTCTGAGGGTAACACCTTGCACATTTTCTGCTCACATTATTGCCCCTAATTGTTCCCATTGTGAATAGAAAGCAGCTTCTGCATTCCTTTTTGTTATCTGGGTTCGAGAATTTCTTCCAATTGGCTAATTGAACTCACATTCTTCGTGCACAATTTCTGGATATCTCTTAAAACCACAAAAAGTTCCACGACGAATGTAACTTTTTCTAGTGACAACCTTCTAAGCCATTATTATCAACCGGATGCCAGACAGTGATCTGTACCTCGCCCTATAACCCTTCGAAAAAATCCCACTGAACACGGCCATACAGCGGGCGTTACCTATCTGGACTACGCTTGAAACCAAAAACGGCAATAAAACTTACGTGGAAAGGGATTCAACAATCTCATCGAATATCACCACTTACACACCTCCAACTCACCAGCACGGGAAGAGCCACCCTCCGCCGACTGGGTATTCGACCCCACACTGCAAGACGTAGCCCACCCTCTACTACCTACTGTGGTCCTGCCTCACCTTGCGTTCAACAAGGATGGGACATCTTGCGGCGAGGGCCCTCCGCGTAGACGACGTAACCGCATGTATCGCATGGATACATGAGTATCATATCATTCCCTTCTAGACGTCATCCGCGAAGCGATCATTTTCTCGTTAATTTAATCAACTTTGTCATCATCAACGCGAGAAGACGCATTCCCGTGACCATTGGAGAATACATAAAAGTCACAGCAATCCCACGTAACGTGACCCACCTGTAATAACGCATGACGAGCCACAGGGCAGGAGCAATCATGCACAGAATTATCGTCTCTGATCACTACCGAATCTATGGGTCACGGCATCTGCTCAATATTTTGCGATTCTTCGACCACCATGTACGCGAATGACGGCACACTCCACTTCATCGAGGAGAAGTTTCAACTTCTTGTGCCTCTCAAACGACGTCGAGGATCGAAAAAATCTCTATCTTTCGTGGTAAGCAAAGCAGTTCCAAGTGACCCAAAACGTGGCCTTATTGTGATCATAAAGCCACTGGATTAAAAAAATTATTACTGCGTTCAATCCACTGTCGCCTGGAAACACATGGCACCAAACGGGGTGCTGCAGCTGCGTCCGAATCACAGGCTCAACTTCATGGCTATGACACAAGAAATGCTGATTATACTGAACGCCTCCTGCAACTAACCGCGATCGGGGCCATTACTTTGAACCTCGACCAGCAAACTGGGCTGTTGGAGTTATCAAGGGGGTACCTCAGGCCATCTCTGACATTGAAATACTTGAGAACGTGCGGCAGAGAACACCAGCACGATCGGCGCGACGCATGGGACCGTCAGAGGTTATACAGATTGTTTTCACCACTTTCATGTGACCTGTATATGCCATCCTGGGATACACTCGACACCAGGTGCACTACCTCAAAGAAAAGCCGGTGCAGTACACGCGATGTCAGCGTTTCGGTCATATCGAGGGAACGTGCAAGAGCAAGTTCGGCTGCCACCTCTGAGGAGACGAACATGAGCTGAAGGCGTGTACGTCCACTGAGAAGCGCTGTCCACACTGTGGCACGACTCATGAGGCTGACTTCAACTTTTCTGCAACATTTCCACAAGAAAGAAGCATGTACAAGTACACGAGCCAAAACGAAGTGGATGGCAAGGCAATGAAGGTGGAGGTCTCATTCAAGAAACGCTCCACGTGTTGCGAAACCAATAGAACGACACAAGAGAGGCAAAGTCAGAACACAAATTCAGAACACGTCAGAAAGCAGCAAAGTAAGAAGACACCCCAGCCATGACCGCACGAGCCGGCAGAGCGTGCAACAGCCTACGAACTCTGGCAATTAATATTCTTCCTCGCTGACGCCGTACCGTCAGTTCTAGCACCTTTCACACCTCCGGTGACTCGTGCTATTCTTACTTTACTTGACACCATTACCCCCTTCTTGAAACTGACTGGTAACTTCTGCTGAGATTGCTATAATGGTGCCGATGCAAACTCTTCGGAATAAGGCAACACTGTTCCACTGGAATCCTGCTGACTATCATTCGGTTGTTTGAGATTAGGCAACTCAATAAGAAGTGCAGGTTTCCAGTCATCGCCTTTTCAGAATACAGACAGCGTCGGGATGTCCGTCTTGGGGTTACTCTTTATATCGGTTCTTTACGAGCTCAACCACAGCAGAGCGCTCCCTGAAATTCATAATGACATACCTATTGTAGTGAATAATGTGGAGCCAGATGACTCGAATGAGTATGTCGCTGCAACAGTGAAGCAAAATCAGGCGACTCACTATAATCACGGGATACATTGCACCTAAGGCAAAGTTCAATGTTAAGTACCTGCAAGGCGTCTTGGACATTCAACCGCCAACGCATTTGCTTACAGGGGATTTCAACGCACATGATCCAGCTTGGGGCAGTGTTGAGACGACACCAAGGAGAAGCCACCTGCCCGTACTGGCCAGCCAAGCAGGACTAGCCGTGCACAACACTGGTTGACCCACGCCTTTATGGGCATGGCTTCAAGTGTATTGGACATGACTGTGGTGTCAACTTCTCTGCTGTCTGTCGCACTCTGGTATTCAGGCCTTCAAAGTTTCGGGAGCGACCACATCCCAACGTGCTCCATTACTGATGCAGTCCTCGGCGGTACCATCAAGCGGCCGCTGTCGACTGTAAACTGGACGACCTTCCGAGGCATGCTGGAGGATAATGTTGACGCATTGTCTACGAACGAAGAGCTAGCGGAAGCTATTGCCGGGGCCCAGTCACAGTCAACACGGCGGAGCTTGGTGCCAAAGGCGGGGGGCCCAGTGGACGGGGAGTATGAACGCCATCGCACGATTCGCCGGAGAGCAGAGCGCCGTGCACGAAAAACGCCATCACCAGATGATATTCCAGCTTCAAGGCATGTTCAGACGTGCATACAGAAGTACTTGAATAAGCTTGCAAGACAGCGCTGGAGAGAATTTCGTTGCAAGCTTGATCCCAGCAAATTGATGACTTGGATATGTCAAGTTTTCCACAGCCTGAGAGCAACACCGAGTCGAGCTCATCCGTTCTTATCAATAGCTCTCCAGCGTGGCGTCAGTGAAGTGGACGTAGCTGACGAATTTTGCTCCAAGGGTTTCAGCTCCCCGGAGCTCTGCAGCGATTTCAGAGGTCCTGACTTATTGGCTCTCCACTACGAATGCTACGCTCATGGATGAAATATTCACTGTGCACGAGCTAATCACAGCGTTAGCGTCCGTTAACCTGCCTTCTTCGCCAGGCGCCGATGGCGTTACATACTCAGCTTTGCGACATCTCGGCCGTAACGCCCTCTGGCAACTGCTTACCTTCTACAACAAGTCGTGGAAACAGGCCGCGTGGAAGCGAGCTGGAAAGTGTGTCACCTAGTAGCGGTCCTCAAACCTGGAAAACCGCCGAATGACATCAACTCTTACCGTGCTATTGCTCTACGAAGCTGCGTAGGGAAGGTAATGGAGAAAATGGTGCTGCAGCGACTCGTCTGGATCTTGAGGACCGAGAAGTGTATTCCCCCAGAGATGTCAGGGTTCAGAGAAGGAAAAAGTGGCATCGACAACGTCATTGCTTTGGTGAGGGGCATTCATCGGCAAAAGGTCGCAAAAAAATGCACAGTACCTGTCTTACGAGACATCAAGGCGGTTTTTGATAGCGTTGCTCATGAAGCTATTAGAAGGGAAATGACGTTTGCAGGGCTACAAGGGCGGACGCACACTTGGCTATGTGACTACTTGCAGGATCGGTATGTGTATATTTCCGACGGCGCAAGGCGGCATCAGATTACACAGGGGGTTCGTTAAGAAGGAGTTCTAAATCTGTCCTGTTTAGCATCTGGATCATCCGCATCATGAACGTACTACCCCGAAGTGTCAAGATATCTCCCTATGCTGATGACACTTGTGTCTGGGCTTCTCCCAAAAACCAAAGAAGTATACGTTCCAAATTGCAGAAAGCTCTTTTTACAATTCAAAGGAACCTTAGTGCCTTTGAAATGCTAATTTCACCCCAAATGTGTACCGCAGTTGCCTTTACTAGGCGTAATGCGTCCCGCCATCCTCTGGTTATAAATGCACAGAAATACCGTACGTTCACAACCATAAATTTCTTGGAATGACATGAGATCGATCAGTATCTCGGGCCCCCCATATCCGTCACCTCAGAGAACGCCTGCTCTTATTTAGCCCATTTTCAGGATGCTGACAGTAAAAACATGGGGCTGATCAGTGCCTTCACTATTGTGACTTTTTAAGCACTATTTCTTGGTCCTTCTGCGGTACAGCATCCAGCGCTGATTGGTTTTTCTAAGACAAACTTCAGAGTAACTAGAGTGTGCACAGGCTCAAGTTCTGCGCATCTGCCTATGCCTTCCAAGGTGCACATCCACAAATGGAACTCTCTGCGAAGCAAGGTGCATGTCAGCCAGACACTTCAACTCAAGAGTTGCTTTGCCCCAGCCTCGGTCACGTAACGACGTAACCCGGTGTGCTGACCATCCACTAGCACAGGTGTCTTCCCCTCATGTACAGAGCATCCTAGAGGCCAACTTCGAACGCTCAAGCAAGCCTGCCTTTCCGCCATGGAAAGTTGCACCATGGGATACTGCCTCACCATAGCAGGTATAGGCAAGAAATAATCTCTTCCTGAGCCAGCCTTGCGATAATTCACAGCTGGAGCACATCAGTTCACGTTATCTTGGCCACGTTGAGGTATATACAGACGGGTCCGTGAAGTCCTGACTCGTCAGCTATTGGAGTTGGATTCCGTCGGTGGGACTAACTGTGAAAGAGAAACTCAGCCACAAGACGTCGTCAATTTTCACTGAGTTAACTGCTATTAGGGCGGCACTCATTCACATCACCAATAGTCCCGCTCGGCAATGGGTGATTTTTACCGACTCGCGGCCTGCCTTGCAAGCACTGATGAAAGCCATCCCACCGCTGCAGCCAGCTTGTGCGTGAGCTACACGCGTTGCACACACTAGGACGACGAGACGGGCACGCATCGTGCTTCAATGGCTGTTATTTCGGAATCCAGGGAGACGTCTTCTCTGCGAATCAGCGAAAGAGGCACACAATCTGCTTGTGTCTCTTGAAATCCCGTCTTCCACACAAGACGGAAGTACGGCGGTGAATGCACTGGGATAGAAACTTGAGCTGTCAGCTTGGCAGGACCCTCTTTGGATACCCTTGCCTCTGCACGTGATTGACCCTCGGTGCAATTTCCAGTTTCCGCAAGGCCTACAAAAGCAAACTGAGGGTGTCTTCAGAGACTACGTCTGAACGTTGCCTTCGCTGGTAATTTTCTTTATAAGACAAGCTGGGCGGACTCGCGATGGTGCTCTGTGTGCTCTGTGAGAGAAGACATACCGAATGTTTGGAGTTTCTGCCCGCAGTATAAAACTCAACGCGAAACAGCGAAAAGAATTCTTGTGCGACTACTAAGCGGAACTCTTTAGAACTGCACCACTTCATTGGTCCGTGATAAAATCACCGTGACGTGGCGCGAGGGAGAAAGGCTCCTTAGCGTTTTTGTCTGACTCGGGATTAATCAAAGTTATTAACTTATTAAACCTTGGGATCGTCGATTTTACCTCCTTGTGTTGTAAATTTTTTCCACGTCCCGAACTGAATTAATTTACTTTTCCATGTTATTCATTGGTGCTGCGCACTTCCCCTTTTCTTTTCTTTTTACGCCTCCCTATGTTCGCGCCATCTGAAGTAGCAAGCCCCTCCGTTTTTGGGGCTAACCTCTTCAGTGTTCAATAAAGCTTTCCTCTCTCTCTCTTTCACTTGCTTTGCAGACCCTTATCCATACCCTCACAACATCAATAGAAACAGGCGAAGAAGTGGCCTTCGCCGTATCCTCCACCAGTTGTTAAGAATACACACTGTACTAACGGACTCCCAAGCTGCATGCTACCATTTCCTCATCGGAAAAATATTTCTACCAGCATTGGCTACTCTGAAACAAATTAAACACCTCCAGATCTGCCGAGTGTCTGGTCACTCAAGACATTGAATCCCTGAAAGGAAATGAGCCGGCACACGCTGCTTCCCTCACCGATACACTCCGCGCCGTTCCCCAAGAGGGAGATAACCTAAAGATGACGACATTATCAAGCCTACACCCCTGCAAAAATACCCCGGCATACTCGCGCACTAGCTGCACGGGTGTAAACAATACCCAGCACCGAATCCAGAATAGAAGCTTCAATATTCCGACGATTACGAACGAACTTGGACTCCCGAGATACCCTAGTGTCTACGATGTACTTGACGTTTACTCCGCCTCTTGGAAATACTGCCCCATTCTGACACCCTACACCATCTGGTATGGGGGTGTCAACAACCCCCGTTCCTGAGCCCTAATCCCCACCTTACATGCGAGCAATGGGTGGCCCAGCTGACCAGCTCCGACCTCTCCTCGCGGCATAGCCTGGTGGAGGGGGCCCGGGTGGCCACCACCGGCCAGGCTATCCTGGACTAGAGCAAACCCCCACCACGCGAGTCCGAGACATCCGCTCCTAAGGCTCACACTTACCAAGTATACTCCTGTTTCTCCTCCTGACTACCGGTCTTTTTGTACTTCCCTTAATGAATACGAAAACAAAATTCAATTAGGAAGTTCTTGGCCTTTTCTCTCAAAACCCAGTATTATTTGTGCACGTTGTGGGAATTTCTGGACATTCCGGTGTCGTGATTAATGAGATGGCGGATTGTTTAGGTATGCTTATTTTTGGGTGGCCCTGTGGAGTGTAGGGACCGATATGTGAATTGCGGCGCACTTTCGATAATACCTCCTGTTCATCGGCCGATACGACTGGGAAGTTTGCCGTGTGGCATACGACATACAGGTTTACATGTGCGGACGAACAAATTGGCTTCGAGTCGGAGTCCAGGAGTTGTAGGTTGATTAAACGGTATGTGGCCCAAGCGCTGCCAGGAGGGAGGGCGGGCAGTGTGGAGGCCTACTGCATGAAGGTGCCACAGTATGACTTGATGCAGTCCCGGGCAGGTCCGCAGTGGTTGCGGTTTGTGTGCGTGTGTGTGTGCGTCAGTATGTGCGCGTATGCGTGCGTGTGAGCGTGCACGTGCGTGCGTGCGTGTGTGTGTGAGTGAGCGTGTGTGTGTGCGTGTGTGCGTGCGTGAGTGTGTGAGGGGTGTGTGTGTGTGTGTGCGTGAGTGAGTGTGTGTGTGCGCGTGTGTGCGTGTGTGCATGCGTGCGCGCGTGTTTGTGTGTATGTGCGCGTGTGCGAGCGCGTGCGCGCTCGCACACGCTTCTTATGTCAGTTTTGTCAACTTGCAGTAATTTAAGTTAACTTTTCCTCCGTGCCCTTCATCGTTAGAAACAAAGTTAACTCTCAGGAAAGTCGCTCGCCCAACCCCTCCCCCGACTTGATGAATGTCGGTCTTTGACGCCTTTGCCCAAGTAACACTGTTCTGCCTTTGGTCGTAACGACCGCATTACCCCATTTACCCCGTCAATTCGTGCCGGTTACCGACGTCACACTATGTCTGTGACATTGACTGGCCAAAAATTACGTCCACCTCCCCTCGCGGGAACCCTGGTGTGATGCGACGCTGAGGGTGGTTCAAGCGCAAGCGGAAACCAACCGTCGACCGAAAGGCCGCTGGAGATCGGCACACCGGTTATATGCGCAGCACGCCCGAAGGAGAGGAGACCACGGAGAGAGAGAGTACTGCACATGCACAGCACCGCGTGCAGCGCCGCCCACCGGCGGAGTGAGAGCGCGCTGGGCCGCACACGCGCAGGTGTGGAGAGAGTGTGTTCGCTCTCACCTGGGCACGTGCCGGCGCCAGTGCGTCTGCCGCGGCTATGACGCAACACAATCAAACACAATCCACTTTCATCCAATCCAATCCAACCCAAATCCAATCCAAGCCAAGCCAAGCCAATCCAATCGAATCCAATTCAATGCCCCTCGCGAGAGAGTGTTCGCTATCGGAGAGGAGAGGGGGAGAATGGAGGATAGACACAGCATTGCGTACGACAACAACGGACGCACGAGGAAGGCAGCGGTGCGGACAACAACGGAAGCACGCAGGAAGGCAGTGGTGCGGACAGCAACAACGGACGCATACAGGAAGAACAGGGCCGCCGACAAGAGATGCTCTCAGCGTAGCATCTAAAAAAGAGGCACTGATCATTAGGTGTGTGTGGTTTTATGTACGAGGGGAGGGGGTTGTTTGCGTGGCGTCCAGTATAAGACTATAAATTTGGGCGACCATGCGGTGTGATCTCAGCCTTTGCAGTTGCTGTACTTCCGCTAGAAATCACTGGTAGGAAATGGCACTGCGAGCTTATTGTAAGGCCATGAGTCCTGTATTGACATACGCAGGGGAGAGCTCAAAGGCCGAGGCCCCTGCAAAAAATTGGGGTTGAAGGGGCAGTGAGTGCTTTCGTGGCGCTTATAATTTTTGCGGTATTTAAGGATTCAGAATGATAGGGCCTCGTAATTATTTCAGAGGTATTGTTACGGGGAAGGTATTGTATTCACCAAAGGTATTTACAAGGGGGAAGCCAGAGCAGAGTGTCCAGATTCACGCACGAACCAAGTCGAGAGCGATCGTCGTCGACTTCCTCTTCTAGCTGCTGAGCTCTCATCAGACCCTCTCTCCAGCACAGACACTGACGCATACCCGTCGGCTCAGTACATAGCCGAACATCCCCGTCACATAGCCCCCCTGCCGGGAAAGCACCGACTCGGTGCTGACTAAGGTGTTGCGTCCAAGCTGGGAGAATTGTAGGGCTTCAGCCGCAGTACATGCACGATGTCGGTCTTCGGCGTGGAAGACGATGTGGACGCTGCAACAGGACTGATCTCATACGTCACATCGGTGACCTGCCGGAGGACCTTGTAAGGGCCATGATAAGGCGAAAGAAGCTTTTCAGAGAGGCCCACGCGGCGAGAAGGAGACCATAACAATACGAGCGTTCCAGGAGGATAATAGACGTTGCGGTGCTTAAGGTCATAACGTGTTTTCTGCGAAACCTGCGAGGCCGAAAGGCGGGCGCGGGCGACCTCACGGGCTAGAGTTGCTCGAGAAATAGCTTCGAATGCATATTCGGTCGGTGGAGTGATCGATGAGGGCATCAAGGTGTCAAGCGGCAAAGTGGGCTCACGTCCATAGAGGAGATAAAAGGGTGAAAAACCAGCCGTATCGTGGCGCGAGGAGGTGTACGCAAAAGTCACATACGGCAACGTCAAGTCCCAATCTTTGTGATCCGCGGAGACATAGATAGACAGCATTGCCGTGGCAACGGACTATGCTACCCGTTTTGCTATTACGGGCGCTACCTACAAGTTGTGCGACTGATGTCGCTGACTTCCTCCTTCACGACGTCATTTTACACCACGGCGCTCCACGTCAACTTCTCACCGACCGGGACGATACTTTTTATCCAAAGTGGTCCGTAAGGGTGCGGTTAAAATGTTCCGTAAGTCCATTGGTTTGGGCATGGTAAGAAGTTGTGAGCTTGTGTGTCTTGGAACTCAAACGAAGTATAGCTGCGACCACTTTGGATAAACAAGTATCGTCCCCGGTCGGTGAGAAGTTGACGTGGAGCGCTGTGGTGTAAAATGACGTCGTGAAGGAGGAAGTCAGCGACATCAGTCGCACAACTTGTAGGTAGCGCCCGGTAATAGCAAAACGGGTAGCATAGTCCGTTGCCACGGCAATCCACTTGTTCCCGGAGGTTGAGAAAGGGAAGGGACCAAGGAGGTCCATCCCTACACGGTAGAACGGTTCGCTCGGCACGTCGAGGGACTGTAAGGGACCAGCCGGTGCCGTTGTTAACCTTTTCCGTCGTTGGCAGGCGTCACAAGCACTGACGTAGCGCCGAACCGACCTATATAGGCCAGGCCAGAAGAAGCGCCGCCTGACGCGGTCATAGGTGCGTGTCAGACCTAGATGGCCTGCAGTAGGTGCGTCGTGCAGTTGATGGAGCACGGACTTTCGAAGGTGTTGCGGAACGACCAGGAGCAAAGCAGGGCCGTCAGGGCGAAAGTTGCGGCGGTAAAGCACCCCATCTTGTACTAGGTACGCCTGCAGCGAAGGATCGTGTGCCGATGAGCGCAGATTGTCTATGATCGCTCGTAAGGTGTTGTCACGACGCTGTTCATCCTCAATATGAATCAAATCAGAAATAGCCAGGACACAGGCGTCGGAGTCGTGGGCAGAGGAACCAGGTGGATCGACGGGATGGCGGGACAAGCAGTCCGCATCTTGGTGTGTACGACCAGATTTGTAGAAGACGGTAAAGCAGTATTCTTGTAAGGTCAAAGCCCAACGCCCCAAGCGGCCCGTGGGGTCCTTTAAGGAGGAGAGCCAGGAAAGGGCGTGGTGGTCGGTGACAACTGTGAACGGCTCCCGTAGAAGTAGGGACGGAATTTTCCTACGGCCCACACAAGAGCAAGACATTCGCGCTCCGTGATAGCGTAGTTCCGCTCTGACGACGAGAGAAGACGGCTGGCGTAAGCAATGACTCGGTCGCCGATTTGCTTGTCGTTGCGCTAAAACAGCGCCAATGCCGTGTCCACTCGCATCTGTACGGACTTCAGTGGGTGCCGACGGGTCGAAATGTCCCAGAATGGGAGAAGCAGTGAGTATGTTTGTGAGCGTTTGGAAGGCTTCCGTTTGTTCTGGGCCCCACGAGAAGGTAGCGTTCTTGCGAAGGAGATCAGTGAGTGGCTGGGCGATAGTCGCGAAATTTCTAATGAAGCGGCGAAAGTACGAACACAAGCCTACGAAGCTTCGGGCGTCTTTGGGCGAGCGAGGTTGAGGGAACTCTCTGACAGCCCGAACCTTTTCAGGGTCGGGGCGGACTCCAGTGGCGTCAACTAGATGGCCGAGTACTGTGATCTCGCGTCGCCCGAAGCGGCACTTCTTGGAATTCAGCTGTAGTCCTGCTCGTCGGAAAACGTCAAGGATCGCCGCAAGTCGTTCCAGATGGCTTTCAAACGTGGGCGAGAAAACAATGACGTCATCAAGGTAACAGAGACAAGTAGACCATTTAAAGCCATGGAGCAGGGAGTCCATCATCCTCTCGAACGTGGCTGGCGCGTTACATGAGCCGGAAGGCATTACTTTGAATTGATAAAGACCACCCGGCGTTACGAAAGCTGTTTTTTCGCGATCAGCTCATCAACGGCAATCTGCCAATATCCAGTTCGGAGATCAATGGAAGAAAAGTACTTGGCCCCGTGGAGGCAATCCAACGTGTCGTCAATGCGAGGAAGGGGTACACGTCTTTAGTAGTAACCTTGTTGAGGGGACATAGTCTACGCAAAAGCGCCATGTACCATCCTTCTTCTTGACCAGGATAACGGGGGATGCCCATGGACTAGTGGAAGGCTCAATAATGTCTTTGCGAAGCATCTTGTCCACTTCCGCTTGAATGGCTTGGCGTTCCGTCATGGACACCCGGTAAGGCCGTCTGCGTACGGGATTGGCATCCCCTGTGTGGATGCGATGCTGAACAGCAGTGGCCTGTCCCAGAGGGCGATCGTCAAGGTCAAAAATGTCTCTAAACGATGACAATAAATCACGAAGTTGCCTTGCGTGTACAGTTGGCAGATCAGAGGCTATCATGGGTTCAAGATAGAGCGGCAGAGGTGAAGTGGGCTTGGCCTCGCGCTGACAGTCTAGGCCAGTGACATCGGCTAATGCATTCACCTCGCACTGTGAAATTGTACATAGTGTAGCTAGCGACATTCCCTTTGGGATAACCTGCGGTGTATAGCCAAAATTGGTGAACGGCAGTCGGACGCGACCATCCAAAACCGTTACGACAGCGTGCGGCGTCATCACATTACGCGCGAAGAGTACGTCAGCAAGAGGCGAAGCGAGGTAATCACCATCAGGGACAAGGGGGGACAGACACGAGGGTAGTGGCTAGGGGCGGTAAACGAACGCCGGCTGAGGAACAGAAGGGCTGCCTCTGGACATCATCGTGGCCGTGATAAGAAGGCAGCCCCAAGTGGAGGACTCCAACCGAACAATCGACGAGTGCTGACTGGTCCACGAGAAAATCAAGGCCAAGAGTAACGTCGTGAGAGCATTGGTCTAGCACAGTAAACAACACGACGGTTTGTCGGCCAGCTATAGTAACACGCGCTGCACACATCCCGGCGACAGTGGGCGTACTTCCATCAGCGACTCGTACAACACGTGAAGTGGGGGGCGTAAGCACCTTGCGAAGGCGGCGGCGAAGCTCCGAGTTCATAATAGACATATGTGCACCCGTGTCAATCAAGGCGGTAACGGCAACATCGTCAACTTGAATCTCCAGTAAATTTTTCCGTGTACAAAGCGTCAACAGAGGATTTTCGGTGGTCGTCGGACATGCAGCATCACCTCTGAGAGCTGCATCATTTAGTTTTCCGGACGGGAGTTGTTATACGGCGTCGGCGAGAGTGGACGCCGGGGCTGTGGCGAACGGGACTGACGGCGCTGGGGTGGCGGCGATCGGCTGTATCGGCGGAACGGAGCGTTGACGTCTACTGGTTGCGGCGGAGGCGGTGGAGTAAAGCGACGAGGCATCTGATCAGGGTGCGTGTAGCTGGAAAGGGCTTGCCGGAATGGGAATGGTGAACACCTCTGGCAGTACCGTGCAACATGCCCGACTCGGCGGCAGTGGAAGCAAATCGGCTTGTCGTCGGGTGTCCTCCATTCCGAAAGGTAGCGGCTACGATAGGTGGACGGTTGGTATTCATTGCGGCCGCCGTAGCTCGAGGAAAGGTGAGGCGCGTGAACGCCTGGGCCTCTCACAGCGCAAACCGGCTGAAAGGCGAGCTTGGCTACTTCTTCCCGAACGACCGCTTGGATCAGAGGGATGGACGGAAGGCACGTTTCCGATTGGGGAAGCGTCATGGGGGCCATAGCCTCGAGCTCTCGCCTTATAAGCCTGGTCAGACTTCCCGTCGTAGCTGGGCTCATGTCAGTCTCCGGGGTCGATGTTCGGAAAGACAACGATCCTCGCACGACGACGTTGGAGCGGTGTTTGGAAGTCGGGTAAAATTAGTAGTCAGGCGACGTCCTTTTGCCTGCTCAAACCGGCGACATTCCTTGATGACTGATTGCACGGTTGTGCAGTCCTTGCACATGAGTAAATTGAAAGCACCGTCCGCTATTCCCTTGAGGATATGCCCGACTTTTTCCGCTTCCGCCATTTTGTCGTCAGCTTTCTGGCACAAGGATAGCACGTCCAGAATGTACGCCACATAAGGCTCGGTAGGGGTCTGTACACGAGAAGCCAGTGCCTTCTTCGCGGCAGTTTGGCGGTCTACAGGGTTCCCGAACAGCTCGCGCAGCTTGGATTTACAGTCGTCCCAACTTGTTACCGTCTCTTCGTTAGTTCGAAACCAAGTCCTGGCCGCTCCCCTCAGAGATTATCCACGTTCGCAAGCATAATGGGGGGATCCCACCTGTTATGAGCGCTAATGCGCTCATACGTCTTCAGCCAGTCTTCAAGGTCAACATCATGTGTGCCGCAGAACGTGCCCGGGTCACGCTGCTGGGAGATAACGATGAATGGGGATGCAGTCGCGGTAGCTCCCTCGGGCGCCATCGTTGGTCGGGGAACTTGCCGTCCGCTGCGGAGCTCCGTGCTGCGTGTGTCGTACCCCGCACCTCACACCAAAAATGTTACGGGGAAGGTATTGTATTCACCAAAGGTATTTACAAGGGGAAGCCAGAGCAGAGTGTCCAGATTGGTTGGTTGGTTGGTTGGTTCCTTATGTTATGGCGCGTACCCACGCGGGGGATTGGCCAAGAAGCTGCCAGTAATAATTAGGTTGTGACCCGGTTTATTTTAGAGAGAAAAAAAAGAAGTACGAGAAAAAACATTGAGAATAGAAAAAGAAATCTTTGGATAGAACAGGATTGTCAGGAAAAAAAAAACTTGCGAATGAAGGCATAGCTATCTAGCAGGGCATCCGGCCTGTCGCCGCAACAAAGGAATGAAAGGCGATCACGACATCTCTGTGGCAATATCCTATGACGGAAGCACCCAGGGAAAGAATAACGGTTAAAGATAAAGGGAGATTCAGCCGATTAAACGTGTATTCAAGGTGCGTGCGTCGCATCGAGGAAAAGCTGCGGCAATTTAAAAGAAAGTGTTCGATTGTTTCAGGGTCCTTGTAGAAAGGGCATTGAGGAGATAATGCCTGTCCAGCTTTGTGTAGATAAAAATTTAAAAGGAGGATTCTGCAACAAAATTTTGTGATTGCGACCTCACATTTACGAGATTCGCAGAATTTAGGCTTCCATAAGTGAGAGAGGTGAATATAGTCGGAGCATGAACGAAGGGCATCTTGCCGATTAATTTGTAAAACTTGAAGGCGCCTGAACCTCGCCCCCAAAAGAAAACTGTCAATTGGGCAATTCACGACGGCGGGACCCCCAAGAGCCAAATTGGCTAATTGGTCTGCCATTTCATTGAAGATTATCCTTGCGTGACCAGGGACCCACACTAACCGATCTCGCGAAGCTGGTAAGGAATGAATGAACCGAATGACCTGAGAATGGAAGAATCTATCATTTGTTAGAGCAGTGCACACGGAGAGTGAATCCGAAAGGATAACCACCCCCGCAAATCTGTGCTGTAGTTTATTAAGGGCTAAGATTATCGCCAATAATTCTGCCTGAAAGATCGGGGTATAGTCTGGCAGCCTGATTGAGAAGGACCAATCTAGAGACTGAGAATATATTCCTACCCCAGCCTTCTCATCACTTTGCGAGGCATCTGTGGCAATGACGACATCAGTATGAAGAGTGGCCAAGTGATCTTCAAGTAAATAATGATTGGGTAATCGGGGCGGCAATAATTTCGCATGCGAAGGAAAAATGTTGTCCAAGCTTATGTCGACAGGCGACAAATTATCAGAATAGGGCTGGAGTAGAAAAGATCTGCACGAAGAGGCTGCAGCCATGCCTGAACGCAATCCAATTGAGGACGCTGAAATCGGGGCCACGTAAATCCTCGAAAAAGGTCAGGCCTCAAGAGGAAAATTTTACGCGCGAACCAAGTCGAGAGCGATCGTCGTCGCTGCTGAGCTCTCATCAGACCCTCTCTCCAGCACAGACACTGACGCATACCCGTCGGCTCAGTACATAGCCGCACATCCCCGTCACAGTATTGTAATTGTACCTGAAGGTGAGCTCATGTTATCTAATGAACCTGAGTTGGTGGCAGTATGCTCTGCGCCTAGTTCAGCCATCGACCACCAAGGTCTCCAGAACGAACGTAATTCTATGGGCAGCAAACTTTCAGCATGATTACGGGAAATTCCCAAAATATTCTGCGGTGTCTTTCTTCGCACGTTATCTTGAAAGTGAAAACTACCAGTATGTAAAGTATTTCTTAAGTGTATTGGTTCCATTAGGTTTCTGGGAGGTTTGAAGTGTGGGTACTGCGGAGACGCTTCAAGAATTGCGAAAAGCTCTGTCGTCCCCAGAGAAGACGACGTGTTGCTCAATCGGTGAGTGCTTTGCCTGGTCGTTATTGCAGTGCAGGGTTACAAATCAGTCGCATTTTCTTGTGCTAACGCGTCTTACGGGCCCGTTGAATAAAAAATAGACAATATGGGGCTAACGCGAAGCGTAGTGCGAGTTCTGGGTGTGTGTTACGAATCGTCTGTGTGTGCGTGTGCACACATGCGCGCGCATGTGTGTGTGTGCGTACGTGCGCGTGTGTGTGTGGGGGGGTGTGTGGAATGTATGTGCGTACGTATGCGCGTGTTTTTGCTCACGTGATGAGCGGTATCGACATTGCACAGGTCGGCGCTGCGCCATGACATTTTCCCGTATAGCCCTGGTGATGGAAGATGAAAATCACTTGCTGCGCTCCTGCGGCATCGGGAATGTGCTGCGGCCAGAACTATCCAGAGCGGCCGTTCGCCATGGCGGCGTCTAACTCATAGCCTCTCCAGCTCTTCGAGAATGCTTTTGTTTGTGTGTTTGAACTTGAGTGCTCTGCACAAAATCCGGATCACTTTATGACCGTTGGAATTCTGGTTAGGAGTAGGCGCCTTTTGCTAACGTCGTGCAGAGCGTTCCGGGATCAGTTGCAGAACGCCACACTGCCCATTTGGGTTTTACTGTTTTAAGCCCGGCAGTGTGTTACTGCCTTTATCGCCACTGTTTCTACTCGCCATTCATTAAAACAAGTAAAGTTTGGCTCTGGGCCCTTCGTCATTAGGAACGGAGGGAACTCCTCTGAAGTCCGCTCCTCTACCACGCTCCCACAACTTGACGAATGTCTGCTCTTGAACTCCTTCGTCAATGTAACTGTGCGCGGCATTTGTTCGAAACTCTTGCATTACCCTGTTTACCCCGTCAATTCGCGGTGGTCACTGACATGACATGAAGTCTGTACGTCTGCGTGGCCTGGAAAGCTGAGACTGAGCGGTACGCACGGAGACGTGTTGTGTTCAGGGAGGTATTCATACTTGTGGCGCCCAGTGTGTAAAGGACCCAGTATCGGCGAACATCTTGTAGAAAAAGATGACACCTCGACTCCCGCGTGCAATCATAATCATCATCAGTGTTATGTCCCCTTAAACCACTCATGAGAACGGGTCTTGGCGGCTTGTCGTCCCTTTCCACATTTTTGTCGTTCCTTTCTCCACATCTAAAGGTCCCTGGTTCGTTCCCGGGTTTCGGCACCAAAAATGTGGAGAAAGGGACGACAAGCCGCCAAGACCCCTTCTTATGAGTGGTTTAATGGCACATAACACTGATGATGATTATGATTGCACGCGGGAGTGGGGGGTGTCATCTTTTTCTACACATCTAGCGTGATCCCAGCCTTTGCAGCTGTAGTACTTCCGCTAGAAAGCACTAGTACGAAATGCGAGGGCGAGCCAATTTTATGGCCATGCCGTCCTGTACTGGCTTATGCAAGGAGATCTCGAAAGTTCGAGAAACCTGCGAAAATTAGGGTTGAGGGGGGAGGGAAGGGGAGGGGGGTGCCTTAAGAGGGTGTCTAATTTTGTGGTTTTTAAAGGGTTCGCAATATTGGCGACTCTAATTATTTATATGCGTTTTTCGGGCAGTACATTGCGGTGAGCTGGTCCTATCTAAAGAATCTGCTTCGGTTGCATTGGGTTCTGCGCTCCAAATTTCCAAATTTCAATCTTCGTGAGCGCTGCTAGCTAGCTACTGACAAAAAAGCAAGCTGGCGAGACGATGGAACGGAGCTATTCTTTCGAAAAACGTATTGATTGATTGTGGGGTTTAACGCGCCGACGCAACGCAGGCGATGAGGCGCGCCGTAGTGGAGGGCTCCGGATTACTTTTGACCACCTGGGGATCTTTATCGTGCGCCGAATCTCGTACACACGGGCGTTTTTGCTTTTCGCCTCCATCAGAAAAGCGGCCCGCCGCGGCCGGAATCGAACCCGCGACCTCGTGCTCAGCAGCGCAAACGCCTTAGCCACTGAGCCACCGCGGCGGGTTCGCAAACGTATTCTACAAACTCTGCAAATACTCTATAGGTCAAAAAGTCGATTAAGTTCCAGTTTTTCTACCCGTTCGTCTTCCGTTTCTGCAGATATTTTACGGCAGCAGTGTTAGTACTGTTGCATCATAGCCCCCCTGGGAGCAGTCATTTCTGATTTAAACAAAGACAAAGCAGCCATACCGCTTCTGCTTACTGATTACCCCGAGTCACTGTTAATTACTGATAGTCACTCTGGCTAACCCGTGAACGGAAGCGGTATGGCCGTTGAGTAAAATAAAGACAAAGTGATCACTTGCTAGGGCGGAACGACACAGAGGAGTTTTACTACTGCTTGGGAGCAGCCAGCCTGAATTTTCACCCCAAACGGGCAAACAGCTTTCGTTAACAGAGTACCCACACCCAGTATAAATGATTAACTATCAATAAATAAACAGCGACTGCGTAATCAGTGAGCGAAAGTGTTTTAGCCGGTTGGCCATAATAAATTTTCTTTTTTTACACACATTTACAAATATAAATATGTATACATAGAAAGTCCTTCTTTAATAGTTAAAATCTGCTTAAATAAGTACTTGCTGAATTTCTAGTTTCGTGCAGGTCCTGTAATATTGTTCGCAATGCAAAAAAATAATATTGGATATTTTAAACTAACTGCCATTGTTTTAGACATTCATAAGTCATTCCGTGTTTAAGTAATTGAAGCCACTTTCTATCGATACTAATTCTATCGCCTTGTAGTGGAGTTACGTATTTGTAATAAAAATTGAAGCATAAAGTAGTTCTTGGAAGCTTGGAATGTGTTGAAGCAGCCTTCTTGGTAACAATATCCTCAACTATACACGCGCCCACCCGTGCAGTTACCTCCTGTTCAGGGCAGCATTGACTATTATGCTCGGCAACTTCAACAATAAATGAACGCCCTCGCCGTCAACGAAAAGCGACAAGGCCGCCGCCGAAATGTTATGCACAGTACGGACCATGAATTCTTAGAGGGTTGTGAGAATGATGGCACGGCACGAACGATAAAGCAAAGCAACGGCCGGTCTACGTTCTCTTCCCGAACTACTGCGGGAAACAGCGCTTGTTTTGGCACAAACAACCCATGTGGCAGCACCGAGACGAAGGGGTCGCATTTGAGGGGCTGCGCATGCGCAGATGCAGAATAACACGTCATTTCCAACAGATATCACCTTTCGAAGCTCCGCATAGGCGAGTCTGTGACGTATAGGGACGTTGCGCTGATGTTTGCTTCGCAAGAAGCAGCGCCGTTTTCTATATCCTTGTGGTTCGGGGGGTCATTGCTAGTAGCAGAGTCCTTCAATGCTTTTCTGCTAGTAGGAAAGAGGCCACGCATATCACAGGCTCGGTTCGTAGCATTCATATAACGTAAGTGTCGGCGCCCTTCCTAAACAGCAACAGCCGGGGTTATCACGAGTCAGGAGGGGGCGGCCACACAAAGAAGGCATCTAGGTAACGTCATGATAACAAGGCCGAGAAGAACGAACAGTTTAAGTGGTGCAGGCTGAGATACGTTGGCTGGGGATATTATAGGCGACCAATCAGATCGCCGATAATAAAAAAAAGCACGGAGGCAAAGGTGCATTCATCACGGCCGCCTTTCTTTTCACCGTGTCTCAGTGTCAGCCCCCTAGATCGTTGGCACGCCATGCTGCAGGCAGTGGATGATAACTGGTCGAGGAATCGCCAATCCTTTACTGATGCCCTAGCATGCACTACAGAAAAACTTTAGTAGAAAAGTGGTGCGCTCACAGCGGCCTCTGTACGGCGCAACATGCCGATACAAAAAATTGCATTCTTAGCTTTAACACCACATCATAGACAGTAAAATACGAGTGATTGTGCTACATCAGCTGGTGATGAAAGTAGACATGTCGATGCGCCAGGCGTCATTGTTGGGATTTGTCCTACATGTTAACGCAGCTGCAAAATATTGCGTCATGAGTCCTGATATTCTTCTGTGGCTGCAGTTCCCGCCTGCATTTACGTGGTAAAAATGTCATGTCACAGAGTGACCACAACCGGCCGAAAGGCCTCTTGCGCTCGACAGAGGCCACTGCAAATCAACCGCTGTACTACCAGAAGCTCTGCTCCAACTTCTCAGCCGGCTGTCGCCTAGGTTCTGACTGGCTGAAGCAAGACCAGCGGTTTGAATCGCAGTGCCAGTTTGCGACACCCCGCGATATTACAATATAGTGTCAGAAACACTAACTGGTATCTACCGTCCTATTGCAGGTTGGCCGCATTCGGGACCTTTATTCGGCAGTTGATGGGGAACTTCTGAAAAAAAAATTAAAACCATTCCACTCGATGTGAAAGCATTCGGACGTGCAGGCAGAGCAGGATTCGCCATAATGGGCTGTGCGGCCGTTATCCGCACCCTGCTACCACCCATCACGCCACACGCCTCCCTGCCACACTCCTCTCCTGATGAATTGTACAGTGGTTTGTCCAATGCAATTCAAAATTTCTCGTCTTTGCTGTGTTTTGCGCGCCCCTGTCTGAAGCAGCGTGAGCGAGAGTTCTTGTCGGCGCCTCACTGTAATGTTTGGAACACGTCGTTTTTGGTGGTCACGTTTTTCGCTTACCATCGTAAAACCAATCCAAGAGGCGTTCCTAGCAAAATGGACATGTAGGCTGCTGGTTATGTACACAGATTTTGCCTCATATCTACCTGACGTTTTCTTTGCGCTAATCAATAAGAGATATGGTTTAGTTAGGCAATACACTGGCCTAGTTGGTATTTGTTATGTACATTTCAGCGAAAAAAATTGCCAGGGACTAGAAAAGATAACACAAGAGGCCTACTACAACTTAAGGTATTTAAAAAAGACAATCGCTATAAACAAGCACGCTAAGAACAGGTAAACCTGAAGAATAGAAAAGAAACAAAATATGATGCGAAGAAAAACGAGATAAAATTTGGCACACTCGGACCGGCCCGTCAACAACTCATGCGCCAGAACCTCAAGAAATGCAATTTCTTTGGCTGAAATGCGGAAAGATGGCACGCTGATACACCTGTGATGCTCTGTCTAAATATTCACTGCTTCCGTTATTTCCCCTGTGCACTGGTCCCTCGACTTAAAAGCAGTTCACATTTTCCCAATAATGGACCACAAGCACCATCTTCACAATCTTTGCAGGGGCCCAGTCAAGTGTCCCTGTTTTCCATGGAGTACGTTATTTGCACGTTCACGCAATCGAACAATAAGACAGCGTACTGTTTGGCCTATGCAAGGCTTTCACCTTTTTGAGGAAGACGATAAACAACACCTTCAACATATCTAACAAAATTATTCCAATGCTGCATGTTGCACTTGGTGTTCTCCTTTGAGAGTGGGCCGGTGCTCGCCTAACCTTAACAGCTGTGAGGCGCAGAGAAACGAGTCCACACTCTCCCTGCTTCGTATTTATTTATGTAAAATCTTGCAGATATATAGTAGAACCGCAACTCTTGCCTCTTCGCTTGTTCCGCGTCTCCTGCGCAGCAATTCACGATCGTATTCCTTTATTTTTCCCGAATTGTTTCTGCTAGTGACGTAATTACTTCAGCTTGGATACCCAGCCAACCGGAGCCGCTAAAATTTTCTGGTGCAAGCAATCGTTCATTGAATGAAGACACGATTTTGTAAGGAGGTCAACAGGCTACCCTGGGCAATTTGCTCTCTTGACACCCCTTGGAATGTGCCGAGAGCATTGTTTGGCAGTATGATCCAAGTACCAAAAAAAACGCTGCTGCCATTCCCGATCGCGCATTTCAAGGTGGTAAAGAGCTGGCCACTGTGACAATCGGCGTGTCCACGCTGCCCACGAACGTGTCGGCCCTGCGGTGCTGGGACAAGCTGCAGCTCTTTGGCCAATTCATGTATTTGTACTGCGTGGCTCAGGTTTCGCCTACATCACTGTACAACCTACGCATACACAGAAGGTGAGCCTCTCTTTCTTTCAACCTACAACTGGCTAGTTCCACCGCGTTAACTCTACGACTACTCGTTTAGAAAATAAACCGCTATTAGAACATTAATGTAATCATACGAAGGCTAATAAATCTATCGCCCAGTCCAATAGTAACTTCCAAAATTTTTTACACATCCGAGGGCTACTTTTTCATGCAGCAAGGCATCGAGAGTTGCGCTATTCTTCAGGATAAAGAAATCTAACGACGCTATCATCAATGTACCAGCTGAAATCGACATCTGTGAAGCAATGGGGTTCCACAGAAAAAGGCGGAGGCCCGAATTGCTTCAGTGGTATGAGAACATGTGTTCTGGTAGTTGGCACGATCTGGATATAATCTACAGGATCTGTAGGTATCCACGCGAAACATTTTTAGGTGCGGCTCTATGTTCTCTTTAGAATCAACGTATTCGAGAAGAATATTCTAAGAAAGAAAAAGAAAGGTATAGATTTTGTTACTTTTTGAGGAAGTCCTACTTCAATATAAAGGCGCTACAGCAATTTATTTGGATGTGGGGTTTTCGCATAGATTTTTGTTCATGGAGAGCTGGAGCCTGTGCTCGGGCATTATTTGACACTTCTTATTAAAAGGTGGCATATTATGAGCACTATCTACAGCGTGGCAAAGCGTATGACTTCTATGATTTTACGGAATGGATAACGAGGGAAGAACAATCAGGCTGTACGTAAGCAAGACGTCTGACCCCTGTCTTTAAGAGGCAGCCAACGTAATCTAAACAAAAAATTAAGTGACGTCTTAAGAAAGGATTCGGGAGCACCAATAGACATGGAATTTCTCCGAGATTTCGGGCCATTAAAATAATTGCTACATTGAAAATGGTGTGATGTTCCTCAGCTTACCATTCTTTTTTGTGTACTTGTTTCCAGCGGGTCACCCTTCCTTTCCACAGGCACATACGGAGCCACGTGACTGGTGCGGGAGCCGCCTCAGGTCATCTGGAAGCGTGGAGCATCGTTCGCACTGGCTCACGTCGTAACGAAGCCCAATACTTTGTGAGTGGTACAGATCCTCAGCCGCAGTGTAATCTGCTGCTCAGCAAGAGAACGTAACTCCGAACATTGCTTCCCACCCTCGGCGCCTGGATGCGGCACAAGGCTAACAAGAACATTTGCACTCCGTAACCATGACCCTAAACGAGTGTTCTCACTGTCATCACATTTATACAATATTAAGGGTGTTTAGCAGGCACGCTGAACTTATAAAGATAGGTACATTACAGTAACACTGAAATCCTCGACAATTATTTTACACTGTAGTGAATTTCTAATCGAGGTAGAGTTTTTGTCAAACCCTTGTGGGCCATGACCGTGGCGGGAGCAGGCGTGCGGCCGAGCAGGGCGCGTCAGGTGCCGCTGCCGGCAGGTTACGCGGCTAAACAGAGTGAGGGGGAACTCGTGCTCTCCGCCCTTGCCTTCGATGTGTGGCTGGCGCGGAAGGTGCGGCGAAGTGCTGCATGGTGCTGCTCTCAAAAACGGGCCATGTGATACGCCTTATCGCACCAGCCGCACTACGGAACGAACCGAGAACGTTCCTGTCTCTCTTTCCAGCCACTCAACCAGCCGGCAGCGGCAAGTGCAGCGCTCCTGTTGTGCAGTGTGCCTGTTCCGCCCATGCTCACGTGGCCTACAAAATCTTGACAAAGACTGTAGGCGTTTGTTTGCAGATAGAACCAAGTCATTGTCGTTGAGGTGGACGTGCCAACACATGATAGAAATCATTAGTCCATTCCTTGAGGCGAGTGGTTCAGTGCAGATGTCAGTAAGCTACCGCAGGAAATTGCACCTCCCTATTCCTGGTGAATCCCTTGATTGGGTATATGTGCCACCTTGGAGAAAGGAGGCGGATGAGGAATAAATGTTTATTTCACGAGCGGTGGTGCGGCTGTTAAGGCACCCGCCATGGTGGCAGGCGCCCCTAGTCCTGGATGCCCTGGCTTGGCTCGCAGTTCAGGCCCTCTTCACCAGTATGCCCTGGGTCCCAGAGTCCGGAGTTTTCAGGCAGTTGTTCCAGAGCTGCCAACCCATTGTGTACGTAGAGAGGTGATATACTGGTCCTGTTCTGGATGTCCGTGTTTAATTATCATACGAATTGAAATGTGTTTTAATCCCACAGCGACAGTCGTGTTCTGGGCAGGACAACTACAACAAGAACGGTTGCTTCAGGCTTTCGCCTTGAGGGGCACATGGTCAAAGAATTGAACAAAAGCGCGCTGCCTCGGATCATTGTAAAACGGGAACTGTCGATTAACATCTGAAGTAGCAACCCTGTACAGAGGTTTGAACTGAATCGGCCCAAAGAAACCTATGAAAAGAACCAGGAGGAACTACTCGATCAACCACCCGGCAGTAGCTTCAGCTTGGCTGCGTGGCTGCATACGTCGAAAAAAAAAGACTCTGAGCATGCGCTCAGCTGCTGAATGTGAACAAACACGAGCAACCAGAGGTAGAGAACGCCAGCGGCTCGTTTCTCAGTAGTTGAGATCACAAGCCCAGGCTTTGCACCGATTAAGAAGATTCGTATTGTCGTCAGTGGATTAATTCCCGACTGGTGTACGGTTAAGGCAGTCCGCTCGGATTCCGCTATCATTATGATTTGATTTCCGTTGGTGTTCTCGCCCTGGGGTCAATTCGGGGCGGTAGGGGTTGAACTTGGCACCATTTGCAAACCGGGGTCCTGGCCTTCATGTGTGGCAGCGACATGAATGCATGCGTCGTTTCTACACGTTGCGAAGGCTTTTCACTTCAAAATGCGCTTGTTTTGGGTCTAACAAGCCGCAGTTCAGCTTTGGTGCCGTGCTTCTGCTACGCCTTGGCTGCCCAGGCTACTAGTATAAAAAGTCCTCACAAGAATTTTTTTGTTACGTGTTTCTCTCTGCTATGTGGGCCACCAAGTCCACTAATCATAAATTGCAGATTAGATGATCGATTGCACCCTATATAATTACTGGCAGCTTCATTCATTCATGCTAGTTTCGGTTTTGGTGAAGGGAACACTGCGTCGGCCGCCATGATAGGAGCGATCTTTGACTTCACTGTTCTCGTTGCCCCACGGCCGGTTCGAACGCCCAGAGCGCGCGCGTCAGACCGGCCCGGGTCACACGATCCCGGGCAGGCCGACCTCAGTCCAGAAACTGGGACGTAGTACACCAGGCGGAGCAGCTCGCACCTACAGCAGCAAGCCGCCTTGGCTACGTCACGGGAGCCCTGACGTTGCCAGTTTGGCGTGAGGTGCACATTTGGATATTGCCGATGCCGATGGGGAAAGGGTAGCTGTTCTGAGCTTTCTCGTGCGCGCGAAAATTCTAAATTGATTTAAAATATGTTCTACTCAATTGCTAAAGTTTAAAGTGCCTGGGGCATCTTCATTTACAAAGGGAACTGCTTACATAGTCATATGAGCTGTGAAATATGTGCATGTACTCCTTGAAGGCTAACTGTTACTCACGGGCTCTCTCTTTCTCATACGCTTACCGCTGCGACAATTCTCCGCTGTGTATTTAACTACTTGTTCCTTATCTTTTTTTGCCTAAGTCGCTTTTGCCCATGCCTAAGCCGAGGAGGAACTCGAGGGACGCTGTGGTGAGACTTCTGAAGGAGCCGAGAAGAGTCAGCGAGTTGCATTCGCTCCTGAATCTCACTGGGTAGCTATCCAAGCTGCTGTCCTTACATGAGGAACAAGTACGGCCGCCCCGCTAAGTCCATCATGGTATTCTTGCACAAGCTCCCGCACTGTGATTGCCATCCGCAACGAGAAAAATGTGTACGTGCGGACCCAGGAGCCGCCAGGCCGACTTCTTCTCCCGACGGCGCTACTTGGAGAACTTCCCAACTTCAACGTCGGACCTGCGGTACAGACGACGACGAGGACGTCACGTGTCCGGACTGATGGTCAGAGGCCCTGCATCAGCTTCTACAGGTTCATCTCCATCCAGAGTGAAGTGCCTAGTAAAGGAAACTGCTAGCAAACATCTAGGTCTTTGTGGCCTATTCTTTCTCGCTGTTTCTTCAGCGGTAACGAGCCCACTCAATCCACTTTCGGATAAAATAACAAATATCGTTGCACTCGAAGATACTGTATAGGGTGACTACCTAACTTTTAATCATAATGTATTCACTGCACCCAAATTAATCGTCTATTCTTAATAGATGTAAGCATGAAATAAATTACAACCTTTACGAGCTGACAGCGTACTTTTGCACTTTATAACATTAGTGTCCTCCAAGAAAAGTCGGTTAAGAATATTCTCTCCTTGTTATGCATTGATTCTTGGTTGATGTTTGAGCGTTAATTGTTAGCATTTGTATAGCTTTTTCAGGGAATATAATGCGATTTTTTTCTTTTTGTTATTGTTTGTGCACTATTAAATCTTCCTTTTATTTGCATTTGTATGTTTGTTGCCATTTGTATAACTAAAATGTTTAGGTTTTTTATTTTGCATTTTATAAGATGTACTGTGAACGTGTCTTCACAAATTCACTGCCTTCCGACGGTTGAAGAGCACTTTTCACGCAATTTCAAGGAAAGTATAAGCCTGTGATTTCCGCCAGAATTTGTGTATATTTCTGTGAAAAAGAATGGAAATTGATTTGAATAATCAAACTTGCTTGCACCGTTACAACTCAATTTTTTAGCCGTTTTAATATACTGTACATATTTACGTGCCCCTGAGGGACGTGAAATTCACAACAAAAAAGAGAAGGAATAAATGGGACATGTGGATGACATGTTCGCGATGCATGCCAAGCTGCTGCCTGGCGAGTGTTAATATTTTCTTTGGTTAACACCTTGTACATGTTCCTCCTCACGTTATTGCCCCTGATTATTTGCAACATGAAGATAAACCAGCTTCGGCGATTGTTTTTGTTATCTGGGTTCGGGAGTTTCCTTCAAATTGGCAGTTTAAACTCACATCCCTCACGCAGAATTTCTGGCTATCTCTTGAACCACACAAACCAAAAAAATTTTTTAGTGACTACCTTCTAAGCCATCCTTATCAGCCGGATTCCAGACAGTGCTTCGTACCTGGCCCTAAAATACTCCAAAGATACCACACTGAACACCGTAATACAGCATGCCTGCAAATCCGCACTAGGACTGAAACCCGAACCAGAAAAAAAATCACAACTTGGCGTTCACAATACGTGGGAAGGGATCCAAAATCTCAACGAATATCACAACTTACACGCCTCCAACTCACCACCACAGGAAGAGCCACCTTTCACCAACTACGGTATTCGACCCCACACTGCAAGACGTAGCCCCCCTCCACGACCTGTTGTGGTCCTGCCTCACCTTGCGTTCAACGAGGATGCGGCATCTTGCTCCGACAGCCCTCCTCGTAGACGACGTAACCACATGTATCGCATAGATACATGAGCATCATCATAATTTCCTTCTAGACTTTATCCGCGAAGCGATCATTTTCTCGTTCATTTAATGAACTTTCGTCATCATCAACTCACATGTCCTGTGGGAAAGTAAACGCTCTTGAAAACAGCAAGAGGAGAAGACACGCATTCCTGTGACCATTCGAGAATACATAAAAGTGGCACCAATTCCAAGTAACATGCACTTAACCTGTAACAAGGCATGACGAGCAAGACCACGAGAATCCATGCACAGTATGATCTCCTCCGATCACCACCGAATCTAGGATAATGATATCAGCTCAATCTCTTGCGAGTATTCGAACACCATGACCTATGAGTACGCTAATGACAGCACACTTCCCTCCAACGAGGAGAAGCTTCAACTTGTGCCTCCCAGACGACGTCGAGGATCGAAAAGAGCTCTATCTGTCGTGGCAAGCAGTGCAGCTTCATGCGCCCTAGAGATTGGACTTAGTGTGATAATAAAGCATTTAGATCAAAAATTATTACTCGCTTCAATCCACTGTCGCTCAAAGAAAGCCTGAAGGCAAGGCACCAGGAGGGGTGCTGCAGCTGCGACCAAATTACAAGGCTCAGCTCAGGGCTGTAGACACAAGGAATGCTGATGCTAGTGAAGCCTCATGGCGACTAACAGCGATCGGGGACATTACCGTGCGTGCCTTTCAACCTCGCCCAACAAGCTGTGCTGTTGGAGTTATCAAGGGGGCACCTCAGGGCATCTCTGACATTGAAACTTACTTGAGAGCGTGCGGCAGAGAAAACCAGCACGATCGGCGCGACACATGGGATCGTCATAGGTTATAATGAATTGTTTTGCCACTGACATGTGACCTGAATATGTTATCCTGGGATACACTCGACACAAGGTGCTCAACCACAAAGAATAGCTGGTGCAGTGTACACGATGTCAGAATTTCGTTCATATCGCGGGAACGTGCAAGCAGAAGTTGGGCTGCTGCCGCTGAGAAACGACCGGGAGCTGAAGGCGTGTACTTCAACTGAGAAGCGATGTCCAAAACTGTGGCTGGATTTATGAGGCTGAATTCAACTTTTTTCCAACGTTTCGACAATTGAGAAGCCTCTACAATTACAAGAGCGTACAAAAAGTTGATGACAAGGCAACGAAGGTGGCGGTACTCATCCAGAACGGTGAAACTGTGTGCGAAAACAAAGTGTGATGACAAGGCAAAAAGGGGGCGGTCTCAGTCTCATCCAAGAAACGGTCCACGTGTTGCGTCACGAAAAGAACGACAGAAGAGAGGCAAAGTCAGAACACAAATTTGACTCTTCTGAGTTTCGCCGCTACCACGGAACGATGCCTGATCAAGTATTTTCAAGCTCCAACCCTCCCACCGCTCCTGGTTCCACACGGCAGCGCGCCTGGACACGTGCCAGCCAAGGCCGCATGAGCCGGTAGAGCGTGCAACCACCTACACTCTTGCTCCTATACACGTCCTCATTGAGACCGTACGGTCAGTTCTAGCACCTTTCACGCCTCCTGTGACTCGTGCTATTCTTACTTTACTTTACACCATTACCCCCTTCCTTCGAAAGTTACTGGAACTTCTGCTGGGATTGCTATAACGGTGCCGATGCAAACTCTTCTGGATCAGGCAACAGTGTTCCAGTGGAATATCTGCTGAATATTATCCCGGTTGTCGGATTTTAGGCCGCCACTCATTAATAAGCGCAGGTTACCAGTCATCGCCGTTTTTCAATCCAGACAGCGTCGGGATGTCCGTCTATCGGGATACTCTTTGTATTGTTCCTTCAAGAGCTCAGAAAACAGCAGAGCGCTCCTTGCAATTCGTAATGACTTACCTATTGTTGGGAATAATGTGGAGCCATATGACTGGAATAAGTAGGTCACTGCAACAGTGAAGCACAATCAGGTGACTTCCTCTATAATCACGGGATACATTGCAGCTTAGAAAAGTTCCATGTTAAGCGCCTGCTAGCCCTCTTGGACACTCAACCGCCACCGCACTTGCTTACAGGAAATTTTAATGCGCACCATCCGCTTGGGGCAGTGTTAAGATGACACCAAGGGGAAGCCGTCTGCTCGATGTGGCCAGCCAAGCAGGACTAGCAGTGCTCAACAGTGCTTGTCCCACGTTCTTAAGGGCAGGGCTTAAGTGTGTTGAATGTTACTATGGTGTCCACTTGTCTGCTGTCGTCGCATCCTCGTACCAGATATTGAAAGCTTCGGCAGTGACCACATCCCAAGGCAACCATGATTGATGGAGTCCGCGGCGGTACCATCAAGCGGCCACTGTCGACTGTAAACTGGACGACCTTCAGAGGCATCCTGGAGGATAATGCTGACGCATTGTCTACGAACGAAGAACTGGCGGAAGCTATTGCCAGGGCCAAGTCACAGTCAACACGGCGAAGCTTGGTGCCAATGGTGTGGGCCCCAGTGGACGGAGAATGAATAAATGAAACAAATCTTTATTAAAAACAACAGGTGCAGTTGTTAGGGCACCCGCCCGGTGGAGGGGATCCCTAGTCCGGGATCCCCTGGCTGCGGCTGGCTGCGCCGGCCCTTTGCACCAGGTGAAGCTGGAACGTAGGGTCCTTGCTGGTCAACCGTGCCGTCCACTGTTGTATAGAGGGGTTGGAGATTGGGTGCAGGTCCGGTGTTTTTGGCACTCCCACACCTGATGGTATAGGGTACCAGGCGCTGGGCAGTAGTGGCAGGTGGCTGGATAGTCTGTCGGATAAATGGCATGAAGAAGGGTACGGTGTGGATACGTGTTAGTTTGAAGTCGTCTGAACGTTGTTGCTTCATCCCTTGTGAGTTGGTGGTGTGGAATGGGGAAAATTTGCCGTTTGTGTCCGTAGTCCGCCAAGATATCTGTGTAGCGCAAGAGAGGTTGCGGATTAGGTGGAAGAGGTGGTGACTGCCCCGTGAGAGAAACGGCCCGGTGTATGTAAGCGCGGGCAGCGGCGTGAGCCGCCTCATTCCCCTGAAGGGATCCGTGTCCTGGCACCCAAACGATATAAACTTCGGGAATGCTCTGTCTTGTTAAAAGAAGACGAAGTGCCGTTTAGAAATTCGACCTTGTAAGTAATTTCTGCACGCTGCCTGAGAGTCGGTAAGTATGGTGATTGGGTATTGGGCAGTGATGATGGCGTGGGCTATCGCGGCTTCTTCGGCAGTATCAATCGCTGTGGTATTGACGGTGCAGGATGTGATCTCTTGGCCCCGTCCATTCACTACACAAGTTACGTTGGCGGGATGGTACGGATAAGGGATGCATCCACATAACAGGTATTTAGGTCGTTTGCATATCTGGCGGACATGGCTCGTGTTCGGGCAATTCTTCTGGCCTTGTTGTACTCTGGATGCATATTTCTTGGTATTGGGGCCACTCGTATGTGCTGTCGAATCTTCAAAGGTATGCTTGTTTTCTGATCTTTAACCGGTGGAGTGGTATAACCTAATCGGTGAAGAGTTGCGCGCCCCGTCGTTGTTTTCTTCAGGCGCTCTATCTGAGAAGTGTGGTGCGCTTCTTGTAATTCCTCCCAACTGTTATGTACGCCTAATTGTAATAATTTAGATGTCGATGTCTTCGAGGGTAGCCCGAGTGCAGTCTTGTAGGCTTGGCGAATAATTATATTTAATCTGGCTTTTTCGTTCGTTTTAACGGCCAAGTACGGTGTTCCATAGGTGATTCTACTTATGAGTACTGCTTGTATTATTTTGAGCGTGTCATGTTCTTTGAGGCCATATCGACGATGTGCGACGCGCTGAATTAGGTGTGTCAGCTGGTTGATAGTCTTCTGGAGGGGAGCGATTGTGTGGAGCCCAGAGCCATTTTTGAGGGACAAGTCCAAGAATTCTCAAGTGAGGCACAGTTGGGACGGGTTGCTCATTTATGAATAGGTCCGGGTCTGGGACGGTGGACTTGTTTTGTTTCGGGGTACCAGCACTAAGTGTCCAAAGTACCGATTTATCTGGGGCACATTGAAGACCTCCTGCTCGAAGGTATCTTTGCGCCTTGTATATAGCGGCTTGAAGTGCTTCTTGTTGCTCACCCATGGATCCTGTAGGCGTCCAAAAGGTGAGATCATCTGCGTAGATGGCGTGACAAAGGTGGGGAATATCTTGCAATAATGGTGGGAGGTCCTTCATGGCAAGGTTAAACAAAAGTGGCGAGATGACTGACCCCTGTGGGGTGCCACGAGCGATCGTCTTGAAAGGGGCAGACCGCAATTGTCCAATTCCAATGGTCGTGGTGCGTTTCGTGAGGAAGGCTGCGACGTAATTGTACACTCTCTGCCCACAATCAATGGATGAAAGGCCCTGAAGGATAGCGTGGTGACTGATGTTGTCGAAAGCACCTTTTATGTCTAGAGCCAGGATGCAGCGCTTATGGTTCTTGGGAAGCCGGTCAAGAATGTCTTCTTTAATTTGAATGAGTACGTCCTGAGTGGATAAGTGTGGGCGAAACCCATACATAGTGTTGGGAAAATGGTCATGGTCTTCAATGAATGGGGAGAGACGATTTTGGACCATATGTTCAAATAAATTTCCTACCAGGATGTGAGCGATATGGGTCTCAAGTTTCCTGTTGTTAACGACTTTCCAGGTTTAGGTATTAATGTTACATCGGCATGTTTCCACTGTGGAGGGATTTGTCCCGTTACCCAATTATTATTTATATAGTCTAGAAGGGCTTCTAATGCTTCAGAGTCGAGATTTCGGAGGAGCTTATTCGGAATTTTGTCCTTTCCAGGTGTAGTGTTCCGGGTGAGGTTTCGTGCGGCGGCTTCTATTTCGGCAAGGGTAAAGGGGGCATCCAGTTCGGGGTTAGGGGCGCCATTGTACGGTGGGAGAGGAAGCGTAAGTTGGGCGCTGTCTTTCCATGGCTTTTGTCGCTCCTCGAGGAGTTCCGCCTCTGTTCCGGGATAGTTATGAATAAGTCTATTTAATTGATGGGCTATAGATGATTTAGATTCCTTGTTTCCCATGAGGGATCGAAGCAGATGCCATGTTCTACGGGTACCCAGTGTACCCTGCAATTGCGTACAGAATTGAGCCCAGTTTTGTTGGCTTAGTGTCTTAGCATATTCAGCTGCTTCGTGCGTTAATTTAGCTATTCTGATACGTATTTTCGATTTGTTTTGTGCTTTCTCCATCGCTTAGTTAGCCCTCTTCGGGCCCCCACAGATGTAAGAGGTGTGCATCTACAGCGGGGCAATCTTGCGTGAGAGGCAATTCTTTCGTTTGTTTTTGGTAAATTTCTAACAGTCTCTGTGCCCATGCTTGGATGTCTTGATGGGACCGGTTGGTGCCGATTCGCGGAATTTCTGCCAATCAGTTATGCGGTCAGTGCGGATCTTTTGTGAATCAGTGCGATAGTTCGAAATTTGCAATTGAATAATGTAATGGTCACTGCCCAACGTTTCAAAGAGACATTCCCATGTTGGATATTTAACTCCGTGTGTTAAAGTAAGATCTGGGGTATGTCTCGAAAGACACTATTACCGAGCCGGGTCGGAGTGTCCGGGCATTGCACAAGTGCAAGCTATTACCTCGTATGGCATCGTAAAGTTGTCCTTTTTTGTTGTCCGTGTGATATCCCCAAGATGTGTGTTTCAGTGGGCGGAGAGTATGAGCCCCTTCGCGCGATTCGCCGGAGAGCAGAGCGCCGTGCAAGAAAAACGCTATCACCAGATGACATTCGAGCTTCAAGGCATGCCCAGAAGCGCATTCAGAAGTACTTAATAAGCTCGCAAGGCAGCGTTGGAGAGAAGTTTGTTCCAAGCTTGATCCCCGCAAACCGTGACTCGCATTTGGCAAGTTTTCCGCAGCCTGAGGGCAACACCGAGTCAAGCTCATCCGTTTTAAGTGCGAATGCACTTTATAAGCGACCCCAAACCATCCACCGCCGGCGGCGGCGGCGGCGTCCGCAGTCCTCCTCTCTATAAAAAAAAAAACAGCATCCGGCGCCAGGTTTCGATCCGAGGACTTTGCGGCCGCAGCGCGACGCTCTATCGACTAAGCCACGGACGCGACGCTGATATCAGTGTTAGTAACGCGCCTTATATCTTTAACGCATTCAAACTACCGTAAAAACCCGCGTATAATACGAGGTTTTTTTTTCCAAAATTTTACTGTATGAAATTTGTGCGTCGTATTATATGTGGATCCCAAAGTTTTCAGTCGAAAATTTGCACTTTCGGTTTCAGCGGAGGGTGCGCCACCTTGCGGTGGCGTAAGCTGGCTGCTGCTTCTCTCAGCCGGCGCCATGTTGATTGTTTTGACCACGCGAAGGATCTCGGCACGTTCACCGCAAGTCTATCACGATGTCGGGTGCACGAAAACAGTATTCGGCTGCAATTAAAAGAAAAGTTATTTATGTGCCGAGACCATCAGGAATTGCGCCGCAGGACGGCAGTTCGGCGTCACCGAAGGCAGCATTCGTGGGTGGAGAAAGCAACTGGTGCTTGACTGGATAAAGTCTGTGTGGTGTCGGCGGCCTGGAGCACTGTTGGGGATTCCCGCCAGTGCTCGTGTTGGACGCATTTCGCTGCCACCTGGCCGATTCCGTGAAGAAGTTGTTGCGCGAACCCCGCACCGAACTCGTTGTCGTGCCAGGAGGAATCACATCCCAGCTTCAACCGCTAGACGTTTCCATCAACAAGCCTTTCAAAGACTGCATCAGGTCCTGCTACCAAGAGTGGATGAGGTCAGGAGACCCGTAAGTGACAGCTACCGAATGGCTGACGCGGGTTTCTCCAGCGGTGCTTTGTGGCTGGATCGCGGATGCGTGGGCCAGCATCCCAGAGGAGCTCGTCAGTCGCTCTTTTAAGAAATGCGGCATTTCAAACGCCCTTGATGGCACTGAGGACCGCTTTCTGTGGGAAGACATTTCCGACAAGGCGACTTCAGGAGACAGCGGCAGTGAACCTGACGATGACTAAACGGAAGTCAAGAGACAGTGCCAGCGAAACTGACAATGACTGAACGGTAACTGCAGTGCAAATAAATGTTGTCTGTGCTCTTTCCTCGCATTATATGCGGATGAAAACTTTTTTTCTGATTTTGCTGTCCCCGAATTACACCTCGTATTATACGCGGGTCCGTATTATACGCGGGTTTTTACGGTACTCGTCAGCGGCGTGCGTTGGCGACTCAGCGGCGTTATAGCGGCTTGATAACTGCGTGGTGTACACGTGTTACTACAAACCCGATGGAAGAGATGGAAGAGAAGGCGGCGAGCGGTGGGCTGCGGGGCCGAGCGCAAGCGCCGCAAGCGGGCCGACAACCGTGCATTCGCACTTTCACATTCTCCCCCTCGGGGAAATGCGGGGGAATTTTTTATCAAGAGCTCTCTAGCGTGGCGTCAGTTAACTGGACCTAGCTGACAATTGTGTCAAGGTTACAGCTCCCCAGAGCTCTGCAGTGATTTCAGAGGTCCTATTGATTGGCTCTCTACTACGAATGCTACGCTCATGGATGAATTATTCACTGTGCACGAGCTAATCACAGCGTTAGCATCCGTTAACCTGCCTTCTTCGCCAGGCGCCGATGCCACTACCTACTCAGATTTGGGACATCTCGGCGGTAACGCCTTCCAGAACTGCTTACCTTCAGCAACAAATCGTGGCAGACAGGCCGCGTGGAAGCAAGCTGGAAAGTTGGTCGC
This sequence comes from Haemaphysalis longicornis, assembly GCA_013339765.2. Taxonomy (NCBI): domain Eukaryota; kingdom Metazoa; phylum Arthropoda; class Arachnida; order Ixodida; family Ixodidae; genus Haemaphysalis; species Haemaphysalis longicornis. Next base: position 192,642,336 of record CM023452.1, read on the forward strand.
CTAGAAGCGGTCCTAAAACCCAGAAAACCGCCAATGACATCAACTCTACCGTCCCTATTGCTCTACTAAGCAGCATAGGGAAGGTTATGGAAAATAATGGTGCTTCAGCGACTCGTCTGGTACCTTGAGGACCGAGAAGGGTATCCCCCAGATATATCAGTGTGCAGAGAAGGAAAAAGTAGCATCGATAACGTCATAGCTTTGGTGAGGGACATTCATTGGCTGCAAAAAATATCACAGTAGCTGTCTTCCCAGACACCAAGGCGGTTTTTGACAGCGTTGCTCGTCAAGCTATTAGAAGGGGAATGACTTTTGCAGTGCTGCAAGGGCGGAAGCACACTTGGCTGTGTGACTATTGGCATAATAGGTATGTGTATATGACCACTAATGAAGGCGACAAAAGGCGGCATGAGATTTTAAAGGGCGTCCCTCAAGGCGGAGTTCTAAGTCCTGTCCTTTTTAGCATCTGCCTCATCCGCATCACGAAAGTACTACCCCAAGGTGTCAACATATCTTCTATGCTGATGACATTTGTGTCTGGGCTTCTGGCAAAAGCCAGCGAAGTATACGATCCAAACTGCAGAAAGCTCTTCTTGTAATTCAAAAGTACCTTAGTACCTGCGGAATGCTAATTTCACCCGAAAAGTGTGCCGCAGTTGCATTTACGAGGCTGGACGTTTCTCGTTATCCTATGGTTATAAATGACCCCAACACCTTACGTTCACAACTATAAATGTCTTGGAGTAACATTAGATCGATCACTATCTTGCCCCCCCCCTGCCCCCCATATCCGTCCCATCAGAGAAATCCTGCACTCATTTATGCCATTTTCCGAATGCTAATCGGAAAAACATGGGGCTACTCAGTGCCTTCACTATTGCGACTTTATAAGGCACTATGTCTTGGCCTTCTGCGAAACAGTCTCCCAGAGCTGATTGGTTTGTCTGAGACAAACTTCAAAGTACCCGCCGCGGTGGCTCAGTGGCTAAGGCGTTGCGCTGCTGAGCACGAGGTCGCGGGTTCGATTCCCGGCTGCGGCGGCCGCTTTTCTGATGGAGGAGAAAAGCAAAAACTCCCGTGTGTACGAGATTTCGGCGCCCGTTAAAGATCCCCAGGTGGTCAAAATTAATCCGGAGCCCTCCACTACGGCGCGCCTCATCGCCTGCGTTGCGTCGGCGCGTTAAACCCTACAATCAAACTTCAAAGCCCAAGAGTAGGCGAAGGCACAAGTTCTGCGCCTCTGCCTAAGCATTCCAATGTGCACCCCACAAATAGAACTCTCTGGGAAGCAAGGTGCATATCAGCCCAGACACTCCAAGCTCAAGAGTTCCTTCGCACCAGCCTCCGTCACGTAACCCGGTGTGCTGACCATCCTCTATCACAGGTGTCTTCCCCTCATGTACGGAGCTCCTACCGGCCCAATTCTAATGCCCAAGCAAGCCTGCGTTCCCGCCATGGAAAGTTGCACCGTGGGATATATGCCTCACCATACCAGGTATAGGCAAGAAATTATGTCTTCCGAGCCAGCTTTGCGATTCTTCACGCTGGAGAACATCAGTTCACGTTATCATGGCCACGTTCAGGTATATACAGGGGGCCGTGAAGTCTAACTCGGCAGGTATTGGAGTGGGGATTTCTGTCGGTAATACTAACTGTGAAAGAGAAACTCAGTCACAAGACGTCCATTTTCACTGAGTTAACTGCTATTAGGGCAGTACTCCTTCACATCACCAATAGTCCCGTTCGGCAATGGGTGATCTTTAGCGACTCGCGGCCTGCCTTGCAAGCACTGATGAAGCCATCCCACCGCTGCAACCAGATTGTGCGTGATCTACACGCATTGCACACGCTAGGGCTGCGGGGACGGGCACCGCATCTTGCTTCAATGGCTGTCATTTCTTAATCCAGGGGAACTTCGTCTCTAAAGAAGCAGCGAAAAAATTCCCCGCATTTCCCCGAGGCGAGAATGTGAAAGTGCGAATGCACGAGTTGAATTTACGCGGTTCGGTAATGTTCGCGAAAGAGAGATCACACACACACACCCCAACTACAAAGAAAGAAAGATGCATTTATTCACAGACACCTATTTGTGTTGTCGTTGTACTTGATTGCTAGAGCGGATCTCAGCTTTGAAATTTCGTGTCAGTACTCCTTTAAGCGGGTGCATTAGCCCTTCTCACGCCCGATTCCTGGCCAATCCCCCACGTGGGTATGTGCCATGTCAGCGGCCAGGCAGCGCGCGCCCATCTTCCCCTCGTTGCTAGGGAAGACGAGGAGCGCGCGCACCCGCAGCTGTTGCTATGCGGACTACGGCGGCGGACGATTCAGGCTCGCTTAAGAAGTGCATTCGCACTTAAAAACGCGCACAATCTGCTTGTGTCCTTTGGAATCCCGTATTCCAGAGAAGATGGAAGTACGGCCGTCTCTGTACTGGGATGGAAACTGCAGTTGTCAGCTCGGCAGGACCCTCTTACGATTCGCTTGCCTCGGCACGTGATTGACCCTCAGTGCAATTTCCAGTTTCCGCGAGGCCTACAAAAGCATACTGAGGGTGTCCTTCACAGATTACGCGTGAGCGTTGCTTTCGCTGGTAGTTTCCTTTTTAAGATAAGTTGGGAAGATTCGCCATTGTGCTGTGTGAGCTCTGTGAGAGAAGACATACCGCATGTTTTGAGTTACTGCCAGCATAAACTCAACGCGAAACACCGAAAAGAACTCTTGTGCAAATGAAGCGGAACTCTTTAGGCTGCATCACTTTCTTGGTCCGGGCAAAATCCGCTGACGCGGGCGAGGGACAAAGGCTCTCTTAGCTTTTTTGTCTGACTCGGGGTTAATCGAGGGTTTTTAACCTTGGGATCCTCCGATTTTTTTCTCTTTGTGTTTTTAATGTTTTCTATTTCCGAACTGATTCATTTTCTTCTCCATATGATTAATTGTTGCTGCGTACTTCTTTTCTTTCCCTTTTCTTTTTTCGCATCACTATGTTCACCCCCATTAAGTAGCAAGCCCCGCCGGGTTTGTGGGGCTAACCTCTAAGTATTTATTGAAGCGTTCTCTCTCTCTCTTTCACTTGCAATGGAGACGCATACCCATACCCTCACAACATCAAACGAAACAGCCCAAGAAGTTGTATCGCCGTAGCCACTACCATTTGCGAATAATACACACTAGTACTGACGGACTCCGAAGCTGCGTGCAACCATTCCCTGATCGGAAAATACCCTACCAGCATTGGCTATTTTGAAAAAATTAAACAACTTCCACATCTCCCAAGTGTCTGGTCACCTGGAATTGAATCCCGCAATGGAAATGAGTCGACACACGCCGCGGCCCGCTTCCATACGCCCCGTGCCGTTCAAGAGGGAGATAACCTACAAGATGACGACATCATCAAGCCTACACCCCTGCAAAAATACACCGACATACTCGCCCACTACCGGCACGGGCGCCACAATACCCAGCACCTATCCAGGCCCCGAAGCTACAATATTCCGACGGCTACGAACGAACTCTGACCCCAAAATACCCTACGCTATAGGCGGTATTCGTTAAAAAGTTTAGCGGTGAATTTCTTCTCTTGGCAACACTGGAAAGGGCCACAGACATGGCCGATGCGCCACGGACACTGCGGATACGGACAAGGGCCACTGCGCCCGCGCGCCAAAGAATAAATTACACCATCTTCCCGTGGGGAACCACGAGGAGGATGCGAAGCATCATAGGGGTTCCCTGCATGTTTCATTGTGGTGTAGATTCATTGTGTTGCCGTTATGTTTTTTCATTTATCGGAGACGAATGGGAACGTAGTGTGACCCCCATGTAGAGACAGAGAAATGTAGAGAAGTGTAGAGACATCGAAGAGACCGACACCGGCGTTACCTGATCGAACACCTCCTGGTTCTCGTCTTTTTTTATTGCGTGCTCACGCTCCTACCCCACTGCCCGCCCTCTTCGTCCTCTTCTCTGGTTGAGCTGCAAGGCGCGTGGCGCTTCCCGCCACAGCTTTCCCACGGGAAATTCAACATCCTCCTCTAAAGTTTTCAGTTAGTCGTTTCCGTTAACGATCAGCTTCGCGTGCCTTCGTTGTATCAGTAGCTTCTTGATGTAGTTTGAATCAGTCAAGGACATAAAGCGCGTTCGTAGCACTTGCTCCTGTCTCGGTTTTGTAGCGCAGTGGGAAGAGCGCCACGTGCCTCCCGTTGCGGCTATAGAGTCGTGGGATCGAAACCGGGTGCGGCTACCTATTTGTTTTTTTATAGTGTAGGGGGTGAGGTGCGGACGCCGGACGACGGAGGGTCGACTAAGAGATGCGTTGCATCTAAAAAACACCGGCGTGCGGCATCTGCTGCATTCCAATCCGATTTTAAACGGTGGCGTCAACAGAGATGTTATTAATCGCACTCACATTGAACTCGAGGCAATATTGCGATCGGTGAGGTAGAGTTTGTAACGTGAAAACAGGTCATTAGTTTCAAAGTCGGGCTTAGCATGGACAAGTACCGCCATCCCGCGGAGCCCGACGTAACGAGTGACGGCGCAACACGGCCTCCGCGATCCGCTGCCGGCGGCACGCCGTTGCTCCGGCCGTCCCGTTCGGCGCGTCCCCCAGCAAAAACATGTAATTTGGCTAATGGATAACTCCGCAACGCGCCGCGAGGTGGCGGTGTTAGCCGATGGTTCGACAGCTTGCACCGACTCCCCTGGCCGGCTTTGTGGGGCCTGAGTTGCTGCGTGTTTTCGCTGCCGGAATTCGCGTAACTGTGTTGCAGCTTTATTTTTGTTGAGCTGACAAACCGAACTACCGGGTCATGAAGTCCGCTTGTCTCAGAAGCTTCGAGCAACAGCACTGAAAAGTTAATCGCGCTGTGATTGCTGCGCTTGATCGGTGCAGGACATTTCCGTGCGGACATTCAGGTGCGCGGATATTTGGGTGCGAAAACTTCTCGGCTACAGAATTATCGGGTGCTTGCTTGTTGGAACAGCAGTTATATTTTTATTTCCGCACAGGGCGGGTTATGGACAACAATCGAGCGCAGTGGTTGCATTTTTATATTGGCGCCGTGTTTGATTTGCCAGTTATGCTTAAAAGTTGAACATTTGTATATTTTTGCTTGATAACTCGTCCAAGGAACACCTGTTATGCAGTCTATTGATTATATTCTTACACACATGCCTTTTTTTTTAATTTACAAGATTTCAATTTATAGTCGCTTTTTGCGGCGTGCAACTCAGCTAATTAGCCGCCGCCGTTTACGATGGTGTTATTCCTTCTTTATGCAGTTTTCTCTAAGCCGCCGTTTACGATGGTGTTATTCCTTCTTTATGCAGTTTTCTCTAAACGAAAGACACACTGTCACTATCTAAAGAAAGCAGCATTACAAGCATTCAGTTGCCCCCCAAAACGCAGAAAATCTTATGAGGAGTTTTATGCAGGTTGTGCGCTGTCACACTAAAATGATTTTGCAAACACTGTTGTCGCCACCTTTTTTTTTCATACGGACAAGTCTCGCATATTTTCGTGTGGAAGAACGGGCCTCTGAAAACAGCTGCAGTGTGTACATGTCCAAAGCAAACATGAAACCTGTCATCATTGCTTTACACATGGATGGGCTTCGATATCAGTAATTGAAAATTTAAATGTCTTTAGTCTTGGGTCCAAAATAGGGAAAATTGGGCTTGCCTGTGGTCACCGAAATACGTTTAAGAATACAATGAAATCGGGGTGCATCTGACTTCAAGTTGTTTTATTTGTTGCGACTGAAATCGAAACTGTAACTTGCTTAACGCACATGTGTAGAACAGATTGCCATATCTTTGAGGCTATCGCTCAACGCAATACTCTTTAAACGTGTTAATCCTAAAAATATGACGGGTGCTTCCACCCAACAGGCATTAATTCGAAGGCCAGATAAGAGCGCAGCCATCCGTCGTGCGTATGACGCGATCGCGCCCCGCGCTCTACTGAACTGCATTGACCATGCAGATTATATAAAGTACGTAAGCCTGGATAAGAAATACCTGAAAAATAATCACCTTTTAGCGAACCGAACGTTATTTAAGCACCAGAAATTTTCCATTGGTAGTAGGGAATATTGTCCGTGTGTCGAAGGCGTCATGCGGCACATGTTAAAGAAGTCGACTAGCTGCAATCATAGCTAAAATAAATTCATTATTATCAGGTTCTATGAGTCGCTTACTCCAGGTCTGCAAGAATGCTTTTTTTTGTTTGAAATTTGGTGCAGTGCACAAAACGTGGAGCACTTGACGACCGTTGAGGAGTTCTGGTTATGAATAGGCGCTTTCTGCTAGCGTCGTGCAGCGCGTTCCGGGCTCAGTTACAGAATGCCCCTCTGCCTGTTTGGGTTGTCCTGCTGTATGCACGACAATGTGCTTCTGCCTCTATCGTCGCGGTTCTCTACTCGCCATTCATTAAGAAAGTCAAGTTTGGCTCTGGACCTTTCGTCATTGGGAACGGATGCAACTCTTCTGAAGGGCCATCCTCCATCACGCTACCACGACTTGGCGAGTGTCGGCTCTTGGACGTCTTCGTCAATGTAACAGTGCGCTGCCTTTGGTCGCTACGCTTGCATTACCCCGTTTACCCTTCAATTCGCGGCTATTACTGACGTGACTTTTATGTCTGTACCTCTGCGTGGCCTGGAAAACTGAGACTGAGCGGTACGCACGGAGATGTGTTGCGTTCAGGGAGGTGCTCATACTTGGGGCGTCCAGTGCAAACGAACGCAGTATCGGCGAACATGTAGTGTGATCCCAGCCTTTGCAGCTGTGGTACTTCCGCTAGAAAGCACTAGTACGAAATGGCAGGGCGACCCAAATTTTATGGCCATGCAGTCGTGTACTGGCTTATGCCAGCCAGATCTCGAAAGGGCGAGACCCCCGCGAAAAAGTAAAGTTGGAGAGGGGTGAGGGGTGGGGGGCTTACGAGGGTGCTGTAATTTTTGTGGTGTTTAAGGGTTCACAATTTGGGCTACTCTAATTATTTATATGCGTTGTTCGGGTAGTACATTGCGGTGAGCTGCTCCTATCTAAAGAACCTGCTTCGGTTGAAGTGAGTTCTGTGTTCGAAATTTCCTAATTACAATCTTGGTGAGCGCTGCAAGCTAGTTACTGATAAAGAAAGTTGGCGAGACGACAGAAAGGGAGCTCTTGTTTCACAAAGGTATTCTACAAACCTTTCAAGTACTCTATAGGCCAAAAAGTCGATTAAATTCCAGTTTGCTACCCGTTTGTCTTCCGTTTTCTGCAGTATATTTTAGGGCAGTGGTCTTAGTAGTGTTGCATCATAGCCGCCATGAGAGCGGTCCTAGTTGATTTAAACAAACTGCCCAACTTCTTCTTCTCACTGATTACCGAGAGTCACTGTTAATTATTATGGCCACTCTGGCTAATTAGTGAACAGAAGCGGTATAGAACGATTGGGTAAACTCAAAACAGAGTGATTACTTGCGGCTGCGAAACGACACCAGGGAGTATTAATCTATTGCATGGGAGCAGACTGCCTGAAATTCCACCCAAACGGACAAACCGCTTTAGTTAATTTAGTGTCCCCACTCACTATCAATAATTAACTATGACTTAATTAACAGTGACTGCCTAATCAGTAATCAAAAGTGTTTTCGTCGTTTGGGTCATAATACATTTTCCTACCTCTACATTAGTTATAATATAATCTGTTTTCAATATTCAAAAATCTCCTAATTAAAATATTTCGTTTATTGCCTTGCGTACAGGTCCTGGAATATACATGGAACGTGAAAAAGTATTACTCCTAACTTAGAAACTAATTGCCACTGTTTTAGGCAATGATAAGTCATTTAACGTTTAAGTAATTGAAAGCGGCTGATAAGAAGTGCCACCTTGCTTTTGTTGTACTGCGACAGATTATCGTATTGGGATTGAAGCTTTTGATGGCTTTCACAAGTTTGTAATGGGCTGTAGCAGCCTTTTGGTATTGCAATAACCCCAACCATAAGCGGGCCCAGCCAAGCTCACACCTCCTGTTCAGCGTGTGCATTAACAATATTGGCGGGAACTCCAACGATAAATGGAACGCCCTCGCCGTGAAGGAAAATCGACACAAGCCGGCGCCGACATCTTATGCACAGTACGGCTCAGGCATTCTTAGCGGTTGAGAGAATGATGGCACGGCACGAGCGATAAAGCACCAACGGAACGAGCAAAGCAACGCCGTTCTACGTTGTCATTCACGGTCTGCGACGGCATCCAGCGCTTGTTTACGCACAAACAACACCTGTAGCAGCACTGAGATGAAGTGGTCCCAATAGAGGGTCTGCGCATGCGCAGATGGGGCTAGAACCCGTCAATTGCAACAGATAATACCTGCGAAGCTCTCGTATAAGCGACGCCTGGGACGTATAGGCATGTTGCGCTGATGTTTGCCTCGCAAGCAGCAGCGCCGTTTTCTATATCCTGGTGGTTAGTGGGGTCATTTCTTGTAGGAAAGAGGCCATGCATATCACGGGCTTGGTTCGTAGCATTCATATTACGTAAGTGTCGGCGCCCTGTCCTAGACAGCAACAGCCGGGATTATCACGAGTCACGCACGGGCGTCCCAAGTCAAAGAAGGCATCTAAGGTAACGTCATGATAACAAGGCCGAGAAGAACGAGCAGTTTAAGTGGTGCAGACTAAAATACTTATCTGATGATATTTTCATATTCCATATGAAATTTTCATATTCCAATATTCGTGGCGCTGGTAGCTAGCTAGCGATGAAAGAGCAAGTTCGCGAGGCGACGGGAACGGAGCTCTTCTTTCGCGAACGCAGTCTACAAACTCTGCAAGTACTCTATAAGGCCAAAAGTCGATTAGGTTGCAGTTTTGCTACCCGGTCGTCTTTAGTTTCTGCAGTATATCTATCGTCGCTGTTCTCAACTCGCCATTCATTAAGAAAGTAAAGTTTGGCTCTGGTCGTTGTCATTGGGAAGGGGTGCACCTCCTCTGATGGGCACTCCTCCACCACGCTACACGACTTGGCAAGTGTCGGCTCTTGGACGTCTTCATCAATTACTCTGTTACCCCGTCAATTTACCTCGTCAATTACTTCGTCAATTACTCTGTTTACCCCGTCAATTCGCGGCGGTCACTGACGTGACATTATGTCTGTACGTCTGCGTGGCCTGGAAAGCTGAGACTGAGCGGTACGCACGGAGACGTGTTGTGTTCAGGGAGGTGTTCATACTTGTGGCGCCCAGTGTAAAGGACCCAGTATCGGCGAACATGTAGCGGGATCCCAGCCTTTGCAGCTGTGGTACTTCCGCTAGAAAGCACTAGTACGAAATGGCAGGGCGAGCCAATTTTATGGCCATGCAGTCCTGTACTGGCTTATGCCAGGCAGATCTCGAAAGGGTGAGACCCCCGCGAAAAAGTAAGGTTGGAGAGAGGGGTGCTTACGAGGGTGCTGTAATTTTTGTGGTGTTTAAGGGTTCACAATATTGGCGACTCTAATTATTTATATGCGTTATTCGGGTAGTACATTGCGGTGAGCTAGTCCTATCTAAAGAACGTGCTTCGGTCGCATTGGGTTCTGCGCTTAAAATTTCCAAATTCCATCTTCTTGAGCACTGCTAGCTAGCTCCTGATAAAAAAAGCAACTTGGCGAGACGACGAAACCGGAGCTCTTCTTTCGCAAACGTATTCTACAAACTCTGGAAATACTCTATAGGCCAAAAGTCGACTAAATTCCAGATTGCCATCCATTTGACGTCCGTTTCAGCAGTATATTTCACGGCAGGCGGTGTTAGTAGTGTTGTATCATAGCCGGCGTGGAAGCAGTCATAGTTGATTTAAAAGAGAGAGAAAAAAAAATATTTTTATTTCTCCAGCAGAGGCTAATGTGCGGGCCTCGCTCTGTGGAAGGCGTTCCTAGTCCGGTATGCCTTGACTTCGGCTGGCCGTCCGTGCTCGGGTCACCAACTTAAGCTGGATATCCGGGTCCGGGCTGGCCAGGGAACCCCCCACTGCTCGAAGGTTGGGTTGGAAAGGGGGGGCAAATCTGGAGTTCGTTGGCACTCCCATGCAGCGGACAGTAAGCAGAGAGGGAAGGTTGTTGGGTGGGGAAGTGAGGTGGAGGCGGGTGGGACGTGGGTAGGTATTTGTTTGGAGACGCCGCCAAGTTTAGCTTCCTCTCTGGAGAGGCGCCAGTGCGGTGGTGGGAGGCTGCGGCGAGTTTGTTTGTAATGGGCGAGAATCTCTGGTAGCCACTCAGTGGGTGGGTTTTATCTTGAGGGGGTAGATATTGGCCACCGTCGGCAATGGCTCGGTGTATCAAATCGCGAGCCGCGGCATGAGCCGCTTCATTGCCGGGGATGGCGGCGTATCCAGGAGCCCAGACGATGCAGATATCGGGGATTGTCGAGCAGTTTTGGAGGATGAGTAGGGCTGATAATGAAATGCGGCCAATCTGGTAGTTTCGGCAGGCTGTCTGGAATCGGTGAGGATAGTAAATGTTGAGAGCGGGAAGTGGCGGCCAGGGCAATGGCTATTTCTTCAGCGAAATCGATTGAGGTTGCTGGAGTAGTAGCGGCATTGAGCATTGGCCAGTATGTGTGACTACACAGGCTACGTGGCCGGCGCGCGCAGGGTAGGGGTAGCATCGGTGTACAGGGCGCTGGGGTCGTTCCCGTATCGCGCAGTAAGGGCTCGAGCCCGAGAAGCCCGCCGGCCAATGTGGTAGTTGGCGTGCATATTTCGAGGGATTTGGGCCACTCGGATGCAATCTCGCAGGGCTGGAGCGATGCGTTTTTGTGTTCCCTCGGGGGGATCGGGCGGTGTCCTAATGCTTTAAGGACTTGTCGACCTTGGGAGTCAATTTCAGGCGCCGTAGTTGAACTGAATGATGGGCTTCTTGCAGCTCTTCCCACGTGTTGTGGACTCCCAAAGCAAGTAGTGTTTGGGTCGCAGTGGCAGTGGGGAGGCCAAGAGCAGTTTTGTACGCTTGCCGAATATGATGTTGAGTCGAGCCTTTTCGGGTTTTTTTGAGAGTGAGGTATGGGGTTCCGTAGGTAATGCGGTAATAAGCAAAGCTTGCACTATCTGTAGGGTATCATGCTCTTTAAGGCCTCGACCGCGGTGGGAGATGCGTTGCAGAAGGTGCATCAGTTGCGACAGGGTTTTATGTAGAGGAGAAATTGTGTGCAGTCCAGAGCCGTTTTTGGGTATTATGAGACCCAACACCCGCAGTTGCGGGACGTTGGGGCTGGCTGCCCTGCAATGGCCAGCTGAGGTTCAGGTATACCTCGAGCAGATTTGTGAGAAGGCTGGGAGTGGAGCGTCAGCAAAGCCGATTTTTCGGGTGCGCACTGGAGGCCTCGTGTCTGGAGGTAGTAAAAGGTAACAGTAATCGCTTGCTGCAAGGTGTCTTGCTGCTCTCCAATGGAGCCAGTAGGCGTCCAGACGGTAAGGTCATCCGCATATAGGCGTGTTTAATGTGGGGAATTGACTGCAATTTTTTTGGGAGGTCCTTCATGGGATGTTGAAT